>CAWUFW010004111.1:1200000-1624485 GCA_963921515.1 Calotriton arnoldi
AGCGCCAGTCCTCAGGGATCATTTATGGGTAATATGTGATGGGCCCCGTTGTTTGGTAAAGCAATTTCTGTGTGATGAGATTTCTCTTGGTCCCTGGTTTCAGAATTTAGGGGTTGCGCTGGATCAGTTTTTCTGGTAGCAGAATGATGGTTATTATTGATTAGTTTGGTGATTTATTGATTATTGATTATATGTTAACATTCTATGTAAAGTGAGTCAGTGTTACGTTTTTATGTAGTCTTTGGAACACAGGTATGGAAGGGTATCTGGGAAGCCGGCAGAGTAAACGTTAGCCTGAAATAAGGCAGAGGAAAAGTGTGAGAAGTGAAATCACATGGGAATAGGTACATTGTCTGTTTAGGTTATTTTAGGGACTATTGAGTGTGTATGTGATAAGCGAAGGGTCCACCTGTGAAACTTTGGCCTTATCCCCAGAAGAGTAGTGAGACCTCCTTTTTAACAAAAGAGTCCTCTTATGAAATTTTGGCCTTATCCCTAAGGAAGTAACAGGTCCTCTCCTAGCTTGAGTGAAGGGAATGATAGTGGAATTGTTATACTTGCCCGTATTGAAAGAAATATTCTTGAGAGTGAAAAACTATTTATCTAGTAAACAGACAGTGTGGTATTGTTTAAATGTTGTGACTAATAAGTTATTTTAAAGAAAATCGGACTTAGAAAAGTGCCGATCATTTTTGTAAAGGGAGGGTCAGCAGCAGGAGGAGAAGCTGACGTCACAGAAAGCCGCGCTGGCATTGGTCAGTGTGAGAAGTTGGCCTGGTATATGCTGTTCACTAATTAAAGTGGACACCTTGCACCAGAACAATTCGACTCTTATGGTAGATAGGTTTAAGACAACCTTTATAGAAAGCTATCCTAGTGGTAGCTGTGGAGAGCAGCCTTCAGGCTAAGTCTTGAAGGAATGTAAAGCAGCTTGTTTTACCACACAATCTCTTGAATCACCAAATGAAAAGACACCACACAGGTATATATATCAAATATATATGTATTTATTAATAAACAACTCTCTACTAATCTCTTTATGAGATTAGAAGTCAGGAACATATGTACAAGTCAAATGTTATCAAAATAAGTTTAGCACAATCGAATATCACAATCTTAGTTTGGCTAGACCTAGGTTTAGGGCATCTAGAATCGAGGGACCCCCAAGAACCACCCCAGGTAGTTGTAGGAGACCCACAGGGGACGGACGCGGGGTCCTGGCACCGGTGCGAGTCCTGTTCGAGTCTATGCGAACAGACGCGATTGAGATTTCAATGTTAAAGGTCCCTTGCGTGTTCGAGGCGAACACACCGATCGGTCCTTGTACGAGTCGAAGGACGCGGTTACTGATAGAGTTGCAAGGGAGTTGGACGCGGTGTGTCTAACACAGACGCGAACCATGTACGAGTCAGCGCGATAGTCGCACTTGGAAAGTAAGAGTTTTAGGGCACTTCTAGGGTAGCCACAAGCAAGGCACTTACAGGGTAAGTAGTTCTAGGGCCCACACCCACGGGAGCACCGTACTGCTAGAGTTACCTCACCCAGGGGAGCCGGGTGCATAGGTGTCCTTTGGTGTCGGGTCGCGGCGTCGTTTTCAATGGGAGCCAGTGAAGACTTGCTGCTTGCGGCGACAGGAGAAGTGTCCGGAGGAATCCAAGCCTGGATTCAGAAGATGGAAGACCTGAAAGCAGAGGGGACAGTGTTCAAAGTCACTTGGCAGTGACTCGGGGCAAGGAAGATGGATGCCCACCGTCGTCGCAAGATTCTGGTCGTTCACCGGTGCCTTGACTCTTCAGCCACGAGGTCCAGGAGGCGTCGACGACAACCAGGAGCTGGATTCGGCGTGTCCCACGATGTCTGCAGCTTACTGCGGTGTCGGCGACTCGATTGGAGCCAACAAGCCTTGGTAACAGCAAGTCTCGGGGAAAGTGTAAAAAGTCAATGGCCCAGACCAGCAAGGTCTGAGGGACTCACCCAGCGAAGGTAAGTCAGGGCAGGCCTGGAGCAACCAGGGGAGCCCTTTTGTTCTGTAGGAAAGCCTTCTAGGGACCCACAAGCCGGCTGGCAAGGGATCGCAAAGACGCCTCGGGAGGATTTGCTCAACAGGGGCCCACGGTCACTCGGGACGTGGTAGGCCTCTGATCTTCAGAGGATTCCTGCTGGAGGCTAGGACCACACGTGGTCCAAAGCACAAGTTCGTAGAACGTTGTGAAGGGGTTGCACTCGACAATAGTGCACGGTACCCAGGGGTCGCGGTTCCTCGTCACTCTTGGGGTCCACTGGCCTCAGCTTCGCTGGGGACTCACGATGGCCTTTGAGAAGTCAGGAAATCCACTTCTTGGGCTGCAGGGACTTCGGACTCCGGCGGGAGCGGCGTAGTCTGCGACCGTCGTTTGTAGTTTTTGGTGCCTGCCAAGCAGGGGAGTCACTCCTTGACTCCAAGGAGATTCTTCAGTCTTCCAGAGGTAGTGGAACGTCGAAGGTCCAGGATTCTTCTTGAGAGCGTCGTCCAGGGAGATCTAGGGTGCAATGCACAGGTTCCCCTCTTATACTAAAAGAAAGGGAGGGACTAGCTCTATGACCCTACCTATGGGAGGGTCAGGGGAGTGGGTGGCTACACCCACTTCCCTTTGTCCAGTTTTGCGCTCAGAGCAGGGGCAGGTAGCCCCTGAGCCGGTTTGAACTGGGGTATGCACAGAGGAGCCTTCTGCTCCCCCAGTGCAGGACTTCAAAGCACTCTAAGAGTGCACCCACCCAGCCCCAATACACTAAACCCTGTCTGGGAGGTGGTCACACCCCCTTGGGACAGGATATCTATTGTTGGGCTTCCTCCACTGCGAGTGTTGGTCATCAGCAGGAGGGCAGCCCAGTGTCTGTGACTGGTGGCATCCATTTTGTGATGCCAGGGCTCTGCAGGATTCTACCGCGTTTCCACAGTAGGTACATGTCTATCCCTCTAGAAGGGTGGAATGCTACCCCCGCCGCCAGGACTGGCGGGGGTAGTATTCCAAAATGTTTGACACCAAACACGACATGTTTTGATGCAGCCATTCCAAAGTTAGCATTTTACCGCGAGGATATAATGCACTTAAGAGTATATGGTTTAACCGCATCCACAAACAGCACCAGAGAATGGACTCTGAGAGCTGCAGAGGGGCCCTGCTCAGGCAGAGGCACCCCCTCACATGGAAACTAAGCACCCTGCCCTCAGGATCGATAGGGCCTGCTTTAGGGGTGACCGATAAGTCTCAATGTGTGTGCAGGAGAGATATAGGGGACCTATATCTCAGTGAGGGGTGCTAGCACTTCCTCACCCAGGCTGCAGTAGCAGGCCTGTGGTGTCAGATTTAGTCTGCTTCCCAGGGGTGGCATAATACATTCTTCAGCCCCTGGTAGGCCTGTGAAGTACCTATGCCCTTGGTACCTAAGGTACCATATACTAGGGACTCATAAGGTACCACAGTATCCAATCACTAGTGCACCTAGAGTGCACTCCAAGTCGTTTAGAGAGATCAGAGAGGCTGGGGCCCTGATTAGCAGGGACCCAGCCAGACTATAGCCAGAAACCAGTGTAAACATCAGAAAAAAAGTGGGGGCAACATAAGAGGCAGATCCTACTCTCCTATAGTCAGTCTGTGAAGACAGAGTGAGCACCGATTGGTTAGTTGGTGTGAGCCGCGCTGGTATTGGACAAAATAGCGGAGAAGTAGAAAGCTCCGATTGGAAGAGTTAAGAGTGTGTCGCGCTGACATTGGTCAGGTTTTTAAGGAAGTAAAAGAGTTCAACTGGTGAATTATAGTGAATTGTGTTGATAAAGATTTGTATCGAGTGAAGGTATTGAATAAGTAGTGAAAATGTATTTCGAACCACCGCGACAGGAGAAATTGACTTTGTTTGGCAAAATTAAAAGATTCTTTAAAAAGGACAAACCAGTAATAACGAGAGAAGGAGTTCCTATCCCTCCACCAAAGACACCAGCGTCTTATATGATGTTAAAATATGATTATCACACATGTATTTGGTTAGAGAACTGGGTAGGATATACGAAGAATGATGGTACACTAGCTTTCCCAGAGCATGGTTCTTTTAATTTGGCAGTATTGCGTAATTTAAGAGATAAAATTATGGCATTAGATCCGAGACCTAGACCTACACAGTTTGAAGCACTAGTAGAATGGGAAGATGAAATGTATGAAAGAGAGAGACACAGAAGTGGTAGAGTTCATAGATTTATGTTTGGAAGATTTCATGATGAAAAACACGAAGATAGAATGAAGAAATGGAGAGATAACTGAAGGATTGTATCCAGTTTTAATGGTAGGAGAGACTGCAGGAAATAAGTGTACGGAAAAGAAGAGACATTTAGAGCAATTTGGTTATGGATATAACCCGAATGAAACTGATGATGAGCTGCTGGATGACATATTAGTTAAACGACCACCACCTTATCAGGAGAATTCCGTGATGGTGACACCAAATGCACCATCAATGGAAGCCCAAATGACACCTCAAACAACACCAGTTCTAACTGTAAGCGATGTAGAGCAGGAAGGAGAAGCAGAATTTGCCATACAAACTAAAGAATTAGTTGAAAAATTAAATCAGATGAATATGAAAATAGATGCAATAACTGTGCCAGTAACTATAGGTCCAGCAATACCTGTATTTGAAAATAGACTTGTCCATGAACCTTCCTTAACTGTCCCATTAAATTCTGCCGTAACATCAGCTAGTAGTAGAATTAATGCTGTAAGTGTCCAAAGTGAACAGCCCACTACAGTTACTAGATCTACACCCCGACTAATTTAACAATTATTGAAACACCTAGGGAAATAATGCAGTTACAGCCCAAAAGGATAGAGTTAGATGAGATTCCCAGAAGTGAGGTTTCAATAGGTCCAACCACTGAAGAATTAGATGATTGGGTGAAAGGGTTACAAAGGAGAAAAAAACAACCACAGCCTATAGATGTATGTAAGTTAAGAGTAGATCTGGAAGAAATGATAATTGGAACCATAAGTCCAGACAGGTTAAAGACTTATCAAGATGATGAATTGATGTATCTGTGTAAGAGTATTACTTGGAAAGCGAAAAATCTACATGAAAGGTTAGTGGAAACTGCAGAGGAGTTAGGAATGGATATAGGAAGATCAAAAGTGTTGCAGAAGACATATAGAGTGGATTTTACTGAAAAGGATATAGAAAATATGAATACGTCTGGTAGGCGATTGCAGATAAAAGAGTTAATGGTTGTTTTAAGAAAATGGGGAGATGTTGAAAGATGGAAAGGTAGATGGATGAGGAAGAAAGAGGAATTAGCTGCTAAAGAAATACATTTGCATCCCGTAAGAGAAGTGGAAAAGTAGCTCTGGAATGTCCCATGAGAGAAGTTCCAAGAGGAGGTTATGTGCATGTTCCTTGGACTAGACAGGATATATTGTCTTTTACCAATGAGTTTCCTAGGTTGAGAGAAAAACCTGTAGAATGGTATAAACAAGTTGAGAGGTTTGTGAAAGTATCGAAAGTATTGTTAAACGATCTAGATGGATTGTTTGAAATTGTTGTCCCTGCAGATCTATGGACTGAATGTAAGATTACAGTAGATTGGCTGAAAGATGAATATCCTAGAGATGCCAAAACAGGAGCACCTTCTGATGAGGTGATGAAAAAATATCATCAAGTGATTACTTTCTTGAAAAGCAAACTTTCCCCTAAGGAAACGGATTGGGTAAAAATTGATAGAACAACCCAAGAGCCGAAAGAATCTGTACATGCCTATTATGAGAGATTGTTACAAGTCTTTAAGCAGTATAGTGGTTTTGAGAATATTGGAGCCAAAGATATGGGTCATTTTGTGTATAGGTTTGTGTATGGATTAAGACCTGAAATTAGTCAGATGATACAGCAGCATATGTTGTGCTGGCAAGCCAAAATGATTGACGAGATCTTGAGGTATGCGAAGTATTGCAGCGACGACATTGAATCTCGCCATCGCAAATTAAAAGAAAAGATGATGTGGGCACAAGTAAAGGTAGCGGAGCAGCAAGAAACTCAGTTGAATTCTCAGGCTATAAACCAAATGGGAGGAGTTAGTCAGAATGCTCAGAAATCTACTGGAGGTAGAGGTAGAGGACAAATGAGCAGAGAAGAGGCGAAAAGAAATTTCCTTGTCATGGGTGTGGAAAGTATGGACACTGGAAGAATGAGTGTAGATCAGTGCAGGGGACTAATGGAGGAAATCAAATTTTAACCCCACAGGTGCAGAGTGAGATAGTTGTGCAGCAGACACCACAACAGCAGGTAGTCACTACCCAATATCAGGTCCCGCAACCACCGTTACCACATAGTGTAAATGCTCAAAGATACAGTGCGGATACAGGGTTTCACGGAGGAGACCAGGTTGGTAAAAATACTAACACAAATGTGATTCCCCAATTTTGGATGCAATGTGATGGAAGTGATGCTGAATCGAGTCAATGACGGTGCCTGAGGGGGGAGGAAGAGTGCGTGCTTGGCGCTACTCTAGAGGTAGATCAGTCAGGTCCATTTGTTGATGGAAAAGTGGAAGGTAATGATATCACCTTTCTTGTGGACACTGGTGCTACCCGTTCTACTGTGAGAGTAGCAGAAATTCCAAACCTACCCCTCTCTGGAGAAACTATCCAAGTAGTAGGAGTCTCAAACAAACAGATAAATACTCCAGTTACTAAACCAATTGAAGTACATATTGGTTCCTTCAAAGACATGCATCGGTTTGTAGTGTGTGACTCGAGTCCAGTGAATTTGTTAGGAAGGGATTTGCTGTGCAAGATGAATTGCACAATTTACTGCACACCGGATGGTATTGCATTTCAGACACCTGATGAGGATGTTGTGTTTAAAATGGTGTTAGCAAAGCAAGAAACAGAAGTGAATGAGTTATATTCGCTTCTTATAGACAAAAGTGTGCCTGAAGAATTAATGAAGGTAGTGAATCCGGAAGTATGGGATTTCACAGGACAGGAAATTGGGTTGATGAAGAAAGTGGATCCGATTAGAAGTACAGTGAAAGATGGTGTTGACTATCCAAATACACCACAGTATAAGATGAAACCAGAAGTAATAGCAGGAATAACTCCTGTAATTGATCAAATGATTGAACAAGGAATTTTAAAAGAGTTAATGAGTAGTCCTTGTAATTCACCTATTATGGGATTGAAAAAGCCAAATGGAACTTATAGAATAGTACAAGATTTGAGAAAGGTAAACAAAATTGTTGTGCCTTGTTGTCCAGTTGTGCCAAACCCAGCAGTGATTCTATACCAAATCCCACATGATGCTGAATGGTATACAGTGATTGATTTGTGTCATGCATTCTTTTCGATTCCCCTGCATCCAGATAGCCAGTATTTGTTCGCGTTTCGGTTTGGGAATCGTGTTTTAGCATGGTGCCAAGTTACTCAAGGCTATACTGAGAGTCCTTCAATTTTTAATCAGATATTGAAAAAGTGTTTGGAGGAATTAAGAATGTCTGAAGAGTCTGTTTTGGTTCAGTATATTGATGACCTACTGGTGGCATCAAAGACTTGAGAAGCCTGTGTTGCAGACACAGTTGCTTTACTGAACCATTTGGCAGAGGGTGGACATAAGGTGTCCCCTGCAAAATTACAATTCTGCCAACAAGAAGTCCAATACTTAGGTCATAAGATTGAGAAGGGAGTCAGAAAAGTAACGTCAGAGCGTATTCGAGTGATCAGGGATATGAAGCCTCCAACGACACAGAGGGAAGTGCAAATGTTTTTGGGAGTGGTTGGATATTGCAGACAGTGGATCAGTGGATTTTCCCTGATGGCAAAACCTCTACAAAGGTTAACAAGGAATGATGTGAAAGATCCAGTTAAATTGGATGAAGAAAGTATGGATGCTTTTGTTAAACTGAAAGAGAGTTTGTGTAAGGCTCCGGCATTGGGAATGCCTGATTATTCAAAGGATTTTGCATTATATTGCAGTGAGAGAGATGGATGTGCACTTGCAGTTTTAACCCAAAGGCTTGGAATGTCAAGACGACCTGTGGCATACTTTTCAACTACTCTAGATTCAGTAGCTGCCGCATTACCTGAATGTTTGAAAGCAGTAGCTGCTACTTGTGTGAGTTTGGAACAGAGTGAAGGAATCATAATGGGTCATCCTGTGACAGTGTATGTGCCACATTCAGTTGAGATCCATTTAACAAGAACACGGACTCAGCATCTCACCTATAGTCGGCTGACTAGGTATGAGAGAGTGATTCTGGGAGCAGAAAATGTGACCATAGTGAGATGTACAAATGTGAATCCTTCTACTCTATTGCCAGATGTATGGGAAGAAGAAGTAAAGGATGAAGCTGAACATGATTGTTTGGATGTGACTGAATTTTGTACCAAGCCCCGTCCTGACATCAAGGACGTTCCTCTTGAGGAATCAGATCGTGTGATGTTTGTTGATGGTTCATGTTTGCGAACTGAAAGAGGTGTATTGAGTTCTGCTTATGCTGTTTGTACTGTAGCAGAAATCCTGGAAGCATCCTGTCTAAAAGGGGTAAAATCTGCACAAGTGGCTGAATTGATAGCTCTAATTCATGCCTGCAAATTGGGAAAACGTCAGAAAGTGACTATAATTACTGATAGTCAATATGGCTTTGGCATTGTGCATGATTTTGGAGAACTATGGATGCAGAGGGGATTCCTGACCTCTTCGGGGTCCCCCATTAGGAATAGTCAATTTGTAAAAGAATTGCTGGAAGCATTACAATTGCCAAAACAAATTGCAGTGGTCAAATGTGCCGCACATAAGTCAGGAGATGATTATGTGACTCAAGGCAACAGATTTGCTGACCAAGTAGCACAATATTGTGCAAAGAATGAGACTTCCATAAATCGGGGAAAAGCAAAAGAACATAGGGTTTGTCAACTTATGTTTACTAACACTATTGAAACTTGGGATGAAGTGAGACAACTGCAGGAAGAGGCAAGGGATGAGGAAAGACAAGAATGGGAGAAAGCAGGATGTAGAAGGCGAGAAGATGATGATGTATGGGTATATATTGATGGAAGACCAGTCATGCCAGATAGTTTACTTTCTCATATGGCAAGGATGTACCATGGAGTGACACATGTGGGACGAGACGCCATGGTCAGATTATTTAAACAAACATGGTTTAATACTAGGTTCAGAACTATTGCAGAGAGTCTTTGTCAGAGATGCCTATCGTGCCAGCAGCAAAATCCAGGAAGAAAGACAATAGTTAGTCTGGGAACAATAGGGAGGGCAGGTGGTCCTTTTACCAGACTACAGCTCGATTTTATTGAGTTACCTCCATGTGAGAAGTTAAAATATGTGTTAGTGATTGTGTGTTTGTTTTCCCGATGGGTAGAAGCTTACCCCACAAGAAGGAATGATAGCCTGACAGTAGCAAAACTTTTGTTGAGAGAATACATTCCTAGATATGGTTTCCCAGTCACAATGGAAACAGATAGAGGGACACACTTCACTAGTGAATTGATCAAACTGATTTGTGAGGCCTTGAGCATTCAACCAAAACTTCATTGTGCCTATCGTCCAGAGGCTTCTGGAATAGTAGAACAGGTAAATGGCACAATCAAGAACAGGTTAGGTAAAGTGTGTAGATCCACAGCACTGAAATGGCCTGACGCTTTACCCCTAGTTTTGATGAGTCTCAGAAGCATTCCTGACAAAAAGACAGGATTGAGTCCGTACGAAATATTGATGGGAAGAGCAATGAGACAAGCATTTGTACCTGCGAACAAATTGATAAATATATCTGATGATCTCATCCTTGACTATTGCAAAGGATTGGCTGATGTGGTACATTCTGTGTTTCATCAGGTTGGAGCAGACGCGAACACAACACAGCAGACTCAAGCTCATGATCTAAGCCCTGGTGAGTGGGTTCACGTGAAAAGGCATAGAAGAAAAACTTGCCTAGAGCCCCACTGGGAAGGGCCATATCAGGTTATATTGGTGATGACTACAGCAGTAAAGTGTGCTGGTTTAACAAATTGGATCCATGCCGGTCACACTCAGCGAGTCCCAAGTCCACTTGAACCACGAGTAGAGCGGCATCTGGAGATCTTAAGTACAAGCTCTGAATCAGAGGGTGAAGCACAAGAAATTGGTGAGAATAGAGCAATAGAATCTGAAACTGGCGAACCTGAACCAAAAGACTCTGAAGAGCAGTTTGGTGATGAATTGCTTAGCACAAGTCAAATAAAGTGGGCACCAGCTACTGGGACTGAAGAAACTGCTGTTGAACAAGAAGAAAGACACATTTTTGGTGAAAAGGGAAAGTGTAGAGAAGAAGTAGGTGAAAGAAATACCGAAGAAGAAGAAAAAGAAAGCAAACTTAGAGTAGGTACAAAGAAACGGAAGTACAAATTGAATAAAGAAGAAAATGTAGTTCAACCAAAGAGAGCAAGGAAAGACGAGCAGTGGCCAAGTGGAGTTAAAAGACTGAAATATAGAGTAGTGAAAGGAAGACTAGAAAATAGGTTAGAACAAATAAGCGAAGCTTCAGATCAGTTAGAACAGGGAGAGTCAGATGACGAATCAGTGCTGCGATCAAAGAGAGTGAGAAAATCAAACAAAAAGTTCAGGTCACCTGATTGGATATATATAGTGTTAGAAGAAATTGAGGAAGAAGATTTAAACCAAAGAAGAAACAGCACTGACAACGAACAAGAAGAGAAAAGTGATCTAAATCCGCCTTAAGAGACTGTAAACAAACTAGGGTGTCGCGTTAGGAACTGAAAAGTTTCTCTGAAGATTCAGAAGACGTCCTGGAAATTGGATTAAGTTAAAATAAAAGAAGAGGTAAAGAAGAAAGCTTTTGAAGTGTGGGATCACACTACATTTTGTTAATAATATTATGGCAGATACACAAGTAATTAGACCTAGATGTAGCCTTATGTATAAATGTTATAAGGTTTGTTTATGTTTAATGTGTATATTGATAGTATTCTGGATAATATTGACAATAGTAATACCTTTACATTTGATAGAAGAAGATACACCACGTCCTAGCAATCTAACAAGTCCAAGGATAGATACAGATATTAGACAAACACAAATTACTCACTTGAATCAAATAGATGCTAGTAGTTTACATCACAACAGATTAGTTACTAATTTTTTCTTAAACGTTTTTACCAAACTACTCTATGAATATGTAGAAACAATGGATGTGAATGACTGCTACGTATGCATACAGTTACCATTGTCTGTTTCTGAAGGTGTGAATTACCATCACCTTCCTTTGACTTATGGTGTGACCTGTAGTGTTTTATAAAGTTTGTTGTATAGAACAGGTAAACTAGATTATTATTATTCCAATGTAGATACAATATTTTCTAAGATTAAGAAAAATAACAACATGTGGACTGGAAAGAGAAGAGAAAATCTTTTTAGAGATGGTAGAGGAAAGAAGGGCTAAGTTTCAGAGAAAAGCTGTTGAAGAGAAATTGAAAACACCAACTTGGATTTTCAGAGAAGGCAACGATGACAAAAGTGAGACTTATGCTGCAATGGCTTTGGATTGGTCACATAAGGGAAAATTATGCTAACGTAGGGAGAAGACTAATTATAATTTCTATTTCATCGGTTCCAGTGAATGTGAAGATACCTATAAAATTATTGGGGGTTGGGGATTAAAGGGAGGAACTGACCCTGTCTTGCCTGGTATATATTAATATCTGTGGGAGGAAAGCCTATTAACGATTGCCAGATCACTGGTATGGGACATGTTACCTTGGGATTGTCTTTCCAAAAGTCTATCATGTAGACAAAAATATAAATGGAATCGATGAAGTAAGGCAAGGACTAAACCGTGTAAAAAGAGAAAGTTTTTCAGAAATTGTAGGTGATATATTTGGAGCATTGATACCTGGAGTTTGAGTTACACTGAATGCATACAAAATTCGACAATTGTCCACAGTGGTTGATCGTTTATCTACAGATACTGCTGGAGGATTCTTAATGATTGACACCGAAATGATTGCCATGAGATCTATGGTTATGCAAAATCGACTTGCCCTTGATATATTGTTGGCAAAAGAGGGTGGAGTCTGTGGAATGATAAAAGTTCAACATTGTTGCACTTACATTCCAGATAAAAGTAAGAATTTGGAAGGATACATTCAGAATATCACTAAATTGCATAAGGAAGTAACTCAACTAGAGGTTGATGGTGTTTGGGAGAGACTAAGTAAAAGTTTCTCTACTATAAGCAATTGGTTTTCTTCTATAGGTAGTTCCCTAGTTGCAAAAATAATAGTACCAGTAGCTTTTGTAGTCATCATGGTACTTATGATACAAATGACTTATGTTTGCGTGAAGAAGAGTCGCAAAGAAAAGAAAGAAAGGAAATTGAGTAAGGAACATAAAGAAAGGGAAAGAGAGATAGAGGAGATAGAGATGGAAGGGTTTGAAGAAAAATTGTATGAAAAATATAAAGAGCAAGGGTCAAAAGATAAAATAACAACTATATAACTTGAAAAACCGTATGTTTTGGGATTTTATGATGGTAAAACCATCAAACGGGGAATTGATGGAGTGAGGTTTGTAAAAATACATCCTCATAAAGTCAAGCAACTCTATAATAATGTATTGACTGCATGAACTAATCAACTCCAGATACACCCATCTACACAGGGGGCAAACGCATATTATATAATATACTAAACCATGTTGGCATGAGTACGAATTATTTGTTTGCGCATTGAAAAACCGTACTACTGCATGTTTATGCTGTGTTGTACATTGCACATTTTGCATGTTGTGCACAAATAACGAAAAGGTTGCTTTAAACTAATAGCTTTTGCTAGGATTTATTTAACACATGGCATTAGTATGGTGGGAGGTAAACATAATGGGTTTATTTCATGAATTAATATTCTTTTGTGTTTGTTTATTTTAGTACGGGATTGGGCCTGCATGAAAATGGCCTCTTGTTGAAACCAGCATGTGGCTGGCCTAGTCGGTGTGGAGTGCGCATGTGCCAAATTGGGTTGCCTGCTCGCAGACTACAGCGTGTTCCTGATGATGCAATCCGTGTGAAGGCCATGTTGACCTGTGTCTTATTGTTTATGTGCCAAGATGCGACAGCGACTGTGGGAACAGCCATCCCTACGTGCAATTCGAATGTGAAGACGGATGTTGATAATAACAATGTAGCCGAATGTATAAATATGAATGCTAGTAGTATATGAAATGGATTTGTCTTAATCCTTCCTTTGTTAGAACCGGTATAGGATGGATTTGTGGGGAGAACTGGATGAGGCGACTGTAGTATGATTTACGACAACCAATCACAGTCAGAGTTTTTACCAACATTGTAAAATAGTGTGCTAGAGAAAAGAGTATAATTGATATCCCAATAGGGGTGTGGCAAGGCAGTATGGCGAAGCAGTGCGGTCCTGTATAGCAGAGCAGTCTGATGAGACAGATCAGAGAGAAGATCCAAGACAGAGAGAGTAGACCCGCACAGAGACAGAGAATCTTTAGGTACGAGAACGTCACGGGAGTGCTTGGGAGGAGACTGTGACCGAGGAGGTAGATTAAGTGGGAGATAAATGTAATCGTTAGTATAGTAAACTTTGCTGCATCTGTCCTGTTATCTTTGTCCTCAGAGCCTATCTCTGTGGACCTCTTGCCACAACCTCGGTCAAGGAAGTGGGTTTCCTGATTCTTTGGTGGGTATTACCCTCCTTGATTGCTTTAATTTGCAAGTATATTTCTGCAAGTTTATGCTGTTCCTTCTGTTCCCCATCCTGGTGCGTGCTTTGATTTTGATACAAATGATTCATTTTGATTACATTGCTTGATAATTTGTTCTCTTATATGCAATCTTGTGTATGCACTGATGATTAATTCAAAGAGCATTTAATAATATAAAACATTAACCGAAAAAGTGACTTTGTGGTTATTTAGTTAAATATTGAACTGTTTAGTTAATCATAGTCACCATCAACTCTTCAACTAATGGTCCATCGACCAGAGGAAGAAGGAAGTTGATATTACAAATAGATAGAAATATATATAAATGTTATTAATGAGAAGTGTAGTGTTGTACTTAATAAAACTGACAAAATAAACCCCCCAAATCCAGCGCCTGTCCTCAGGGATCATTTATGGGTAATGTGTGATCTGTCCCGTTGTTTGGTAAAGCAATTTCTGTGTGATGAGATTTCTCTTGGTCCCTGGTTTCAGAATTTAGGGGTTGCGCTGGATCACCATCACAACCTGGGAGAGGTTCGATGTAGGCATTGCACAGGAGCCATTGCGCTAACGCACAGGCACAGCTGTCCGCCTGCCTGACACATTGTAAGGCATCCCATAAACGTGTCTCACCGAAGCAGTCTTGCACGTGGACCAACAAAGGAGTCACCCACAGCTCATGATCCAGGTCGGCAAGGCATGTGTTTGAAAGGCAGACATCCATGGTCCACTCAAACAGACATCTCATGCAGGAAAAGACAGGTTGCACGCAGGTGAAATAGGCATTGCGGAACGTTAGCCCATTACTGATGCCCAGCACAGCCAATGGGACACATCCGAAGAGAAGCTGCATGCGGGCACGGTACAGTTGCAACTGCCCGGGCTCGGCCTGGACCACAGGACGGTCAGACATGGCGTGAGAGCAATCACAGAACCAGCGCTCAGCTGTACAGCAAAAGTAATGAACTGAGACCGCTAAATGCAGTGTTGAAATTTGGAGCAATCACACCCGGTGGTACTCCCGGAAAAGCATGGAAGGAAGGGACAAGGCCAGAGCCCACAAGTCTGATAAAAAGTGTGCAACGGCCTTCAGCCTCAGACACTATCAATAATTTGTGTGTCAGTTCACCGCGAAAATAGTGGGAGAGCCGTGTTCAGCGGTGACTGAATAGCGTGGGACGGTCAAGACACCTGCAATTCGTAGGTCTCCGGTCTGGTGTGGGAGCGACTACTTGTCTAAACAGAGGCCCATTGTGCATACACACTTATTGAAGTATGCTTTCGCTGTGTGAATGTGAGGCCACAAATGACTATCCACAATCACTCATGGGGTAGTTAGCTGAACATTGCCACAAAAAGGACACGTCGTGCAACAGATCCTATATATGTGATGCCTGGCCTATGCACGCAGCTGTTGTACTCATGCAGGAACAGCGAAGTGCGTTTTGAAACCAGATTTGGCATGTGCATGTTGTCAGGGACTGGTATTCATGTGGTTGAACATGCATAAATCGCACGTGTATTCATAAAATCCCTGTGCAACAGTACTTGAGTGTGTTAATGCGACAATGTCCACATCGTCCACATGACAGGATGTGGTGTGATGCTGGCTCCTGTGGGCACACTGCTAAGGATTTCATTGGTCTGCGCTATGTGATCTGTGACAACTTCCGTCATGTCCATGTTTGTTGGTACTTACCAGCCTCCAGTCCCCCCTCGATTCATGTGAGACTCTCTGGATGCATTATGGCAGGCACCTTCTCCTCCCATTCAGTGAAGGTTGGTGGTGGGATGGGAGGGCCGCCACCAGTTTTCTGTGCCGCCGCGTGGTTCCTCTGGGTCCGTAGCTTGAGCCGGCCCTAGGTGTCGCACCAGCACTTCCTGATGTCACGCACAGTGCGTAGGGTGGTCCCTACGGCATTGACTTTGCTGTGGATCCTTGCCCGCATCTGATTCTTGCGCGCAGGTGGGGTGTGTTGGACAAGGTGCCCGTACAAATGTGGTTCTGCCCTGTCGGTGAAGTCGGGCATTTTCTTGGGGGGCATGGTGCAAATGAATGAGGGGTGCAGGGTGCAAGGTGATGTTGGAGATATGTGTAGTGTGTGAGGTGTGTGGGTGGCTGTGGTGTTGTGTGGGGATAGGTGGGTGTGATGTTGTGCAGTGTGAGTCAATGGTGTCCTGTCTCTCTGTCTCGGCTTGTGGTGTGCAGAGGATGCTGGTCCAGGATGGGGTTGGTTTTATACTGTGGTGTGGGTGTGTCCACATGGGTGATGACCTCCAGATGTCTCTTCCATGCTGCGCATGGCTTTCACTACCAGGAGCAAGTTGGGGTGTATCATTGTGGCGTCTGTGTTGTGGTTGTGGGCGGCAGGGGGTATAGGCACACTTCGGGCATTGTTGTGAAGTTGGTTCCCTCCGCCATTCATTTGGCCTATGTGCGTGCGCAGCGGTCGGACGCAGTGCTCGGTCCGCCAGCTCCGCATTCTCATCGTAATTGGCCGTGCGGTCATGCCGCGGCAGGAGCGGCCTTTTCAAGCCTTTCCAGAGCTTTCCCCGCCTGACGCAGTCGGATTTGCAGCTTTTCCGAACGTGGTCGGCGGTCTTTTGTGGCATCCTTCCTCAGCGGTCTGATTCTGCGTACATTGCATCGTAATTTGTCCGACGGAAATGCTGCGGGTCATGCGGGAGGATTCTTCCCAATACCATGGCGGTCGGAGGGCTTTTCCGTCCATCATCGTAATGAGCCCCTTAAATTATAGTATTCCAACTCCAAACTACAATAACACAGGGAAAGTGCTGGCCACTAAACATATATAATGTTATATTCCAAATCCAAACAACATTAACACTTGGAAGGTGCTGAACAATAAACTCATAAAATGTAATATTCCCAATCAAAACTACATAAACACATAGAAAATGTTACACACTATACGTATATATTAACCTATCCCCACTTCTAAAAACATATCCAGAACACAGTTATATTTAAAAAAAAAAGAAAATTATCTATAAAATATATAATAATAAAAAAATTCAATTGTTTTTTTACATTAAATTTTAATTACATTTTTTTTATAAAATAATAAACTATTCATTTTTATAACATTAATAATTACAAACCCAAACATTCAACATCCTCAAAGTTTTGAAAAAAATATTTGATTTATTAAAAATTTGACATTTTAAAAATATTACTACACATTTTTCAACAAAAATAGCACACTAATCCCATCTCAACACAACACACCTCCCCTAAAATTTATATATTTAAAAAAAAAAAAATTCCACTACTGTTACCCCATATAAAAACAACAAATAATCATTTTTTTAAAAGATTTATTTCAACTTTTTACTGTTTTAAATGTTTTAACATTTTAAAAAATACTCCACAAACTTATCTGCAATAACCACAAAATCACACTATGAATATACATTATTTTTAAAAAGTTTTTTACACACTACCCCTTTATCCCCTATAAACCCAACATCCCACTCCTAAAATTCATTTTTAAATTTCTTTATTATTGTTTAAAATATTTTTAATTTTTTTTTTAAACACTCCCCACCCTTATCCCCTATAAACCCAACATCCCGCTCCTAAAAAACATTTATTTATTATTATTTAAATTATTTTTAAAAATGTTTTTTAAATTTTAAAACACTCCCCACCTTTATCCCCTATAAACCCAACAACCCGCTCCTAAAAAACATTTTAAATTTATTTATTATTATTTATATATTTTTTAAATGTAATTTTTTTTTAAACACTCCCCACCCTCATCCCCTATAACCCCAACATCCCGCTCCTAAAAAACATTTTTAAATGTCTTTAATATTACTTACATTTTTTTTTTATTTTAATTTTTTTTTAAAACACTCCCAACCCTTATCCCCTATAAACCCAACATCCCGCTCCTAAAACAATTTTTCAATAAAACATATCCAATTTATTGAAAATTATTATTATATTTACAAATATATACTATAAAAAAATACACTACATTTACAAAATCGATATTTTTTATAATGATATTTACAAAATCGATATTTTTTACAATATTTTACACAACATACTAAATCAATATTCTTGACATCTATCATAAACCACGAAATTTTTGACCATCGACATTAAAAACTCAATATTATTATACAACGAAATTTTAAACTCGATATTATGTCTACTTACCAGCTCCATCTAGTGGAGATGACACCCTGCCCTGTCCAGACCCCACTTTTGGCAGCAGGACAGATGGGAAAATTAGTAAACAGAGTAGGAGAGTCAACCTTAGCCTTTCCACACCTGTAGGGTCGCGAGGAGCTGAGGAGAACCCCTCTCATAGAAATTCTCCATCTTGAATTGGAGAATTAGGCCCAATAGAAACAGGGATGTGCCCCTCTCCCCCAAAGGGAGGGGGCACCCAAAGGGTGTAGTCACCCTAGGGGACAGCAGTCATTGGCTACTGCCCCCCGACCTCAGTAACAACCTCGGATTCGATGACCTATGAAGATGAAGGACTGAAGAGCTGTGCAGCAGTGGAGAAGAAGACGAGACTGACTCAGCCCGAGCCCTACCGGCCTGTCTCCTCCTCCAGCGACCTTCCTCCAAGAAGCCAGCATGACCCGCAGCCAGCAACCTCAAGAAGCCCGGAGGGCCTGTACTGTCTTCAACAAAGACTTTTGTCTCCCGTGGACACCGGATTTGTCCAGCAAAGAAACCAACTCCAAGCCTCCGGATCCAGGCGGATCCACAACACTTGCACCACTCTGCACCCGATGCCCACGGCCAGAGTCCAGGTTGCCCACCAACCCAGTGAAGTCTCCCCGGCGATCCTGACCTGAGATCCAGCATTGGACGACCTCTCCTGACCTCCCCCTTGATGCCTGCAGTCTCAACCTGAAGGCTCCCCCTGACCACGTCCGGATCTGGTGAGAAAAACAGATGTCGAAAGACACCCCTGCACCCGCAACCCCCCAGCCTTGGTATGCCCAACCGACGGTGTCCCGGTATCCCCCTACTATCCAACTTACCTCTCTAAAGGAATAGCCAACCTCCGGAACCGAGCCTGCAGCTGTTCTCCCCTACTGAAGATCTCCATTGATTTCAATGGGGCCCTCAACGCCTTCTTTGCTCTTTGCACCCGGCTGCCCCTGTGCCACTGGTGGTGCAGTCTCAGTGCTGTTTGGTGGCCCCCCCATTGCTGATCTTAACCCCCAGGGCCTGTGTCCCTGAGCCACAGGTACTTACATGTAACCAGGTGCCTCTTCAAGGTGCCCCCAGCCTCCATAGGATAACATTGGCCCCAGTGACCTCTGCACCCGGCCGCCCCGGTGACGCTGGTGGTGCAGTACCTACCTTGGTCAGACCCTGGCCCAGTGTTGACCCAAACTCCCAGAGACTGAACTTGAGAACCGCTTACTTACCTGTAAGTTACTCACCTGTCTTCTTCCCCATAGAATTGCATTGGTCTCTCACTGTATGGTACTAAGTGTGACCCTAAATACAAAGTAACTCTTCTTGTACTGAAAAGCATTTCATGCACATGCAAAATATTGTTGATGTTATACAAACCTATTGCCAGTAATTGAAAGTATTGCATAAAAGTCTATTTGCCTGTAACTGAGTTCAACTTGGTTCCTAGAAATAAAGTAACAAAAATAATATTTTTCTACAACCATTGGCCTGGAGTCAGTCATTGAATGTGTGTTCCTGCCTTGTATAAGTACATACACAAAAATGTATTCACTCTACCCTCTGATAAGCCTAACTGCTCAGCCCAGCTACCACTAAATTGAGAGTAAGGTATTATCTACTTTAACCTCTGCCATACCTTTGGGGACTCATTGGACTCTGTGCACACGATACCTATTTTTGGTATAGTATATATAGAGCCAGCGTCCTACATTGGTGGATCAGCGGTGGGGTCTACGTCTTTGCATTTGTTGGACTACTCATCCAACACCTGATCACACAACAAGGATCCTAAATTGTTTTTAGATTCTGATATTTGAATTGACACTTTTTTCTATTTTTGTTTTAAAAAGGTCTGTTGGGCCTTGGCTGAGTCACTTTAGCATTTTTAAAATAACAACCTACTATAGTTAGGGCTAAAAGTATTTTTAGAGGTTTTTAGACCTCTGGTAAAAAGATCCTCACTATCAGTGAAATAATGACTGATACACAGTACAGGGTTGAGGAGCTCGACCTCACCCCCTACATTCATCTACAGATGAGTGAGCTACAGTCCCTGTGTAGACTTAAAAAGATTTCCATGAGGTTGCATGCCTCCAAGGTCAAGCTCCAAGAGCTCTTGGCAGAATATGCAAGGGACCACCCTTCTGAGGGGGAGATCCAAACTCAGGAGATGATGATGTTAGTGATGTGGAGGACTACCCCTAACCTCACACACTAAATAGGGAGGACAGGGTCTCTGTGCCCCTGACTCCAAGGGTAGTACTCACAGCACCTAGATCCCACACAGGTGGGTCAGGTCTTGATGAGATAATTGAGGACAGCCTCAGTGAAGAGGACATCATTCTAGCAAGGTTGACCAAAAGGATAGATCTAGAGTCCAGACTCCTGGCTCTGGAAAAAGAGCAGAGATGGGCTTACCTCCCATCAATGGTGGCAGCAAAACAAATAGGGAAATAGAGAAATCTTATGACCCTAAAATCCCCAACGGGATTGTCCCCAAATATGAGGAAGGTTATGACATCACCAAGTGGTTCACAGCATTTGGGAGGGCCTGTGGCATGAAAAAAGTGTAGTCACACTGGGAGCATTACTTTGGGAACTGTTCATTGGTAACTGCAGGGACAGACTTCTGACCCTTACTGGGGAAGATGCTGGGTCTTATGACCTCATGAAGGGAACCCTGATTGAGGGCTTTGGACTCACAACTGAGGAGTATAGGATTAGATTCAGGGGAGCTCACAAAACCCCAAGCCAATCCTGGGTTGACTTCATAGACTACTCAGTAAAAACAATAGATGCTTGGTTAACTGGGAGTGACGTGCATGACTATGTTGGGCTTTATAATCTCTTGATGAAGGAACATATGTTAAGTAACTGCACAAACAAAAAGTTGCATCAGTATCTGGTGGACCTAGGTCTAATTTCTCCCCAAGAACTGGGAAAGAAGGCAGACCATTGGGTCAAGACTAGGGTGACCAAAACTTCCACTGGGAATGACCAAAAGAAAGAGGTTACAAAACCTCCCCAGGGTAAAGGGGGTGATCCTCCCAAAGATAAAAACCAAGAGTCTTCTAAAAGCCCCCAAAAACCTGCTCAGGGGGGTCCCAGAGGTCTTCCCAGCCCACTGGTGGGTATAAGGGTAAACATGTTGATCCCCTAAAGGCCTGGTGTCACACCTGCAAGAAGGTTGGACACCAAACTGGAGATTCTGCCTGTCCTAACAAGAATGTCCCTAGTCCACCTCCAGTTAGCACTAGTGTAGAAAATCTCCAGATGGGATCAGCAGTGTGCCCAGAGCAAATCAGGGTTCACAGTGAAGCTGTTCTAGTCTCAGACGTGGAGGGAGAGTTGGCCACTTTAGCTGTTTGGCCCCCTTACTTAAAGAAATACCCACAGTACCCCTTAGTTAATGGGACTAGGGGTGGGGGGGGGGGGGGGTTACTGGCCTGAAACAGGTAGTGGTCTCTCCAAAACTTCCAGCTGCCTTTCTGCTTGGAAATGACCTAGAGGCCTCAGCATGGGCTTAGGTAGAGTTGAAAACCCATGCAGCCATGCTGCAAATCCCCGAGATAGTGTGTGTGAAGACAAGAGCACAGACTCGAGCACAAGGTGCAAAAGAAGTGTTGGAGCCTGGAAGAATGGCCCAACCTTCCAAGAGGAAAGATAAGAAGACTGGGGGACCAGTTGCTGAACAGCAAAAGACTTAGGACCCCTCTCCTCAGGGAGAGGGCCTGTCACCCTAAGAGGAAACTGAGCCCATGGGACTTGGGCCTTACCAGGTTGAGCTCCTGGGCCCAGGGGGACTCTCTAGGGAACAGTTGTGCTTTGGACAGCAGGTCAGTCCAACTCTTGAAGGCCTGCGACAGCAATCTGCTGCACAGGAAAGGGGAGATGTCAGTGGCTCCCACAGGACCTATTGGGAGGAGGGACTCAAGTATACTGAGGCCAGAGACCCCAAACCTGGTGCCACTAGGAGAGTGGTAGTGCCTTTAGCTGAACAGAGAGATTCTACTCGCATTGGCATCTGGGCCAGACTAAAACTTGGGAAAGGCTTGTTGGCCATTTCTACTGGCCTCAGATGTGCCCAAAAGTAAAGGAGTTTGTCAGCTCCTATGTCACCTGTTAGGCCAGTGGCAAAACAGGAGGACACCCAAAGGCCCCCTTAATTCCACTACCAGTGGTTGGGGTTCCCTTTGAAAGGGTTGGTGTGGACATAGTGGATCCACTTGAACCACCCACAGCATCAGGAAACCAATACATGCTGGTAGTAGTAATTGCTCATGCTACCAGGTATCCTGAGGCAATTCCCCTTCAGTCTACGACAGCCCCTGCAGTAGCCAAAGCCTTCATTGGTAGCTTTACCAGGGTGGGGTTTCCTAAGGAGGTGGTGTCAGACAGAGGTACCAACTTCATGTCTACATACCTGAAACACATGTGGGATGAGTGTGAAGTGAACTACAAATTCACTACACCTTACCACCCACAAAACAATGGTCTTGTTGAGAGATTCAACAAGACATTGAAAGGCATGATCGTGGGTCTCCCTGAAAAACTCAAAAGGAGATAGGATGTCCTCTTGCCATGCCTGCTTTTCGCTTACAGAGAGGTGCTTGAGAAGGGAGTAGTGTTTTCCCCCTTTAAACTTCTGTTTGGCCATCCTGTGAGGGGACCGCCTGCTCTTGTAAAAGAAGGTTGGGAGAGGCCTCTCCATGAACCTAAACAAGATGTGGTGGACTATGTATGAGGCCTCCATTTCAGGATGTCAGAGTACACAGAAAAGGCATCCAAAAACCTTGAGGCCAGACTACAGCTCAAGAAGCTGTGGTATGACCAAAAGGCTGCACTGGTTCCAACCAGGGTAGAAGTTGTGGGTTTTGGAGCCTGTGGCACCAAGGGCCCTCCGGTACAGATGAAGTGGCCCTTACCCTAGGCTTGAGTAGAAAAGTGAAGTCACCTACTTGGGAGACCTGAGTCCTAGCAGGCACTCCAAGAGGGCGATCCATGTAAACCGCTAGTGTACCCATGATGTGGACACTGGAGACAGCTTGCCTGTCAAAACAAAGATCTATCAGCAGTCTGACCAAGTTAAGGAGAGCATCAAAGCTGAAGTAAGCAAGATGCTGGAGTTAGGGGTAATTGAGCCCTCTGAAAGTCCCGGGAACAGCCAAGTGGCCTTAGTCCCCAAACCTCAACCCCAGGGTAGAAAAAGAGAGACAGGGTTCTGGGTGGACTATAGAGGACTCAGTGCTGTCACTAAGACAGTTGCTCACCTCATACCCAGGGGTGAAGAGCTGATAGACAGATTAGGGGCAGCCACATTTCTCAGCACCTTTGACTTGACTGCAGGGTACTGGCACATTGGCATGGCCCCAAAAGTCAAAGAGAAAACAGCATTCTCCACCTCTGATGGGCATTATCAGTTTACTGTTATGCCCTTTAGTTTAAAGAATGCTCCTGCCACCTTCCAAAGGTTGATGAATCAAGTCATTGTTGGGTTGGAGACCTTTAGTGCAGCGTATCTTGATGATATTGCTTTCTTTAGCTCCTCCTGGCAGGATCACCTGGTCTACCTGGTGAAGTTTTACAGGCCCTGCAATCTGCAGGTCTAACTATCAAGGTAACCAAGTGCCAGATAGGGCAGGGAACTGTTGTATACTTGGGCACCTTGTAGGTGGAGGCCAAGTGCAACCTTTGCAACCCACGATCCAGACAATTTTGGACTGGGAGGCTCCACCAACCCAGACCCAAGTCAGGGCATTTCTTGGCTTGACTGGGTATTACAGGAGGTTTGTGAAGGGGTATGGATCCATTGTGACCCCTCACAGAATTTACCTCCAAGAAGATGCCAAAGAAAGTGAACTGGACAGTTAGTTGTCAAAAGGCTTTTGACACCCTGAAAGAGACAATGTGCTCAGCACCTATTCTCAAAGCTCCAGACTACTCCAAGCAGTTCATTATGCAGACTGATGCCTCTGAGCGAGGGATAGGAGCGGTCCTATCCTAGACCAGTGAGGAAGGCCAAGACCAACCTGTTGCTTTTATAACCAGGAGGCTACTCTCCAGGGAACAGCATTGGAGTGCCATTGAGAGGGAGGACGTTGCTTTTGTTTGGACCCTGAAGAAGCTGAGACCCTACCTGTTTGGGACTCGCTTCCTAATCCAAACTCACCACAGACCTCTCAGATGGCTAATGCAAATGAAATGTGAAAATCCAAAACTGTTGAGGTGGTCCATCTCCCTGCAGGGAATTAACTTTACAGTGGAACACAGACCTGGAACTGCCCATGCCAATGCAGATGAACTTTCCAGGTTCTTCCACCTTGACAATGAAGACTCTCTTGGGAAAGGTTAGTCTCATTCTCTTTTGTTTTGTGGGTGAGGGGGGTTGTGTAGGAAAGTGTCCTAACATGACTGAGTGTGCCCTGGGTCCCTACCAATGAGGTTCCCAGGGCCTGTGTTCTTTCCCAAAACTGTACCTTTGTTTCCACAATTGGCACACCTCTGGGCCACATGTAAGTCCCTTGTAAAAGGTAACCCTGGTACCGAGGGCCTTGTGACCAGAGAGAGCCTCTGAGGGCTGCAGCATGTATAATGCCAACCTCAGAGACCCCTCACCATAACACCCACACACTGCCATTGCAGGCTGCGTGTTTTGGTGCAGACCAAACTGAAGAGTCGACATGGCACACATCCCTGTGTTCCAAGCCCACCAACACTGCCTGTGGCATGGGTAAGTCACCCCTCTAGCAGGCCTTACAGCCCTATCACAGGGTGCACCATACCACAGGTGAGGGCATTGCTGAATGAGCACTATGCCCCTACAGTGTCTGTGCCATTCACAGACATTGTAATGCAGTGAAGCCATTTGGAGTACATGGGCTGGGAGTTGGTCAACAAGAACTCCACAGCTCCGTGATGGCTTTACAAAAAACTGAGAAATTTGGTAACAAACTTCTTAGCTTAATAAACCCACACTGATGCCAGTGTTGGATTTAATAAAAAATGCACTCAGAGGGCATCTTAGAGATGCCCCCTGAAAAACGACCAATTTCTAGTCTATTGGCTGACTGATCCCCGCCAGCCTGCCACCACTATACACGTTTCTGACCTCATGGGGTGAGAGCCTTTGTGCTGTTGGAGGTCAGAAACAAAGCCTGATCTGGGTGGAGGTGCTTCACACCTCCCCCTGGCAGGAACAGCAACACTTGGTGGTGGGCCTCAAAAGCTCTCACCTTGTGATGTGCTGATTTGGATATCTCCAACTAGTGGAAATGCCCACCCCCCTGTCCAGACCCCACTTTTGGCAGCAGGACAGGCGGGAAAATTAGTAAGCAGAGTAGGAGTGTCCACCTTAGCCTGGCATACCCCTAGGGTCGCCAGGAGCTCAAGTTGAACCCCTCTCTTAGAAATTCTCCATCTTGAATTGTAGCATTAGGCCGAATAGGAACAGGGATGTGCCCCTCTCCTCAAAGGGAGAGGGCACCCAAAGGCTGTAGTCCCACAGTGGGCAGTAGGCTACTGCCCCCTGACTTCAGTAACGCCCTTAAATGTAGTATTTAAGGGCCAGGGGCGGCTCTTCCGCTATGGCGGAGGAGCGTCGCCCCACTGCTTTTAAGCAGTGAGAAACAGAGAATGACAATAACTTAGAGTTATTGTCATTTTATGTTTCCTGTCCTGCTGCTTTGCAGCGGGTGGGTGGGGCTGCTCTGCTCTCCGAGCAGGGGAGTAGTGGTTTGTCCACTCCAAAGTGCGCAATGGCTGTTTGGTCTGCCCTCTCGGGCCGCCCAAACCAGTCATGCGCACTTCCCTGTTCTCCATGCAGACTGCATTACAGCCTGCATGGAGAACATGCCCACCCTTCCAGCCCCTGGCTGAGCGCCGTGTCCCGGCCCTCAGACCAATCACAACACTGCAATTGCAGCTTTGTGATTGGCTTAGGGGAGGGAGCCTGGCTGCCTGCTTCCTGTTCCTGTCGGAGGCAGGAGAGCAGGAGTGGAGACGATGCGGAGCTGGCCTTGAGGTAAGTTTTTAAAAATGTATTTGATTAATTCTGACCCCCCCCCTGCGCGTCACCCGCCAGCCACCCCACCCACCCCGCCACCCATTTCGGCCGCGACTGTTAAGGGCTCCCTTGAACCTTGTTCCCTGGATTCGGTTACCTACGAAGAAGAAGGACCGAAGAGCCGTGCAGGAGTGGAGAAGATGATGACAGACTTGGCCCAAGCCCTACCGGCCTGTCTCCTCCTTTAGTGACCCTGCTCCAAGAAACCGGCGTGGCCCACAGCCAGCAACCTCAAGAAGCCCGGAGGACCTGTGCTGTCTTCAACAAAGACTATCTTCTCCTGTAGATTCCGGATTTGTCCAGCAGAGAAACCAACTCCAAGCCTCCGGATCCAGGTGGATCTGCGACACTTGCACCACTCTGCACACAACGCTCACGGCCTGAGTCCAGGTGGCCCACCAACCCAGTGAAGTCTGCCCGGTGATCCTGACCTGAGATCCAGCATTGGGCGACCTCTCCTGACCTCCCCCTCGACTCCTGCAGCCTCAACCTGAAGGGTCCCCCTGACCGCGACCGGATCTGGTGAGAAATCCCGATGTCGAAAGACACCCCTGCACCAGCAGCCCCCCGGCCTTGGTGTGCCCAACCGACGGTGTCCTGGCATCCCCCCACTATCCAGCTTATCTCTCCAGTCATGAGATTCCTTCAGCTGAACTCCAGAAATGAGCCTGCAGCTGTTTTCCCCAACCAAGGATCTTCATTGATTTCAACGGGCCTCGATGCCTTTTTTGCACTCTGCACCCGGCCGCCCCTGTGCCGCTGTTGGTGCAGTCTCAGTGCTCTTTGGTGGCCCCTCCAGTGCTGATCTTAACCCCCAGGGCCTGTGGCCCTGAGGTACTTACTTGGAACCGGTGCCCCCAGCCTCCATGGGATAACATTGGCCCAAGTGACCTCTGCATCCGGCTGCCCCAGTGCCGCTGGTGATGCAGTACCTATCTTGGTCAGACCCTGGCCTAGTGTTGACCCAAACCCCCCGGAGACTGAACTTGAGAACCGCTTACTTACCTGTAAGTTACTCAACTGTCTGTTTCTCCATAGGATTGCATTGGTCTCTCACTGTATGGTACTAAGTGTGACCCTAAATACAAAGAAACTCTTCTTGTACTGAAAAGCATTTCATGCACATGCAAAGTATTGTTACTGTTATACAAACCTATTGCCAGTAATTGAAAGTATTGTATAGAATTCTACTTACCTGTAACTGAGTACAACTTGGTTACTAGAAATTAAAGTAACAAAAGTAATATTTTTCTACAACCATTGGCCTGGAGTTAGTCATTGAGTGTGTATTCCTGCCTTGTATGAGTATGTATACTAAATGCATTCACACTACCCTCTGAAAAGCCTAACTGCTCAGCCCAGCTACCACTTAATTGAGAGTAAGGAATTATCTACTTTATCCTTTGCCATACCTTTGGGGACTCACTGGACTCTGCACACTATACCTCTTTTTGGTATAGTATATATAGAGCCAGCTTCCTACAGACAGTCTGCACATAATTAGCAGGTGAAACACTAGAGCATGCCAGAAAGAACTGGCCGTTCTCAATGGCAAAACAAGAGTCCCCCCTAGATGGCGGGTGCAATTAAGTTAACAGAGCAGGAAACCTCTTTCCTACGAACCCAGTGTAGCAGACCAAAAAGCAAAAACAGAGGTGGAAAGGTAAGAAATCAAAGAAGAAAAGAATGCAAAATCAGTTAAAAGGCAAGTCCCACCTAAAATCCCCACTCACACCTAAAATCACTGAGAGAAATCCTAAAGAAACAATTGCAAGTCAGCAGATTGCCACAAAAACTAATTAATAAAAACAGAGTGGTGCTCGCATAATCAATAAAGGGTTTTTTCTAAAGTGTTCAAGTTGCAGCCATCCCTAAATAGGGCTTCAGTGGTAGACACATAATTGTCAAGCTGAACACTAGAGTGCGCCAGAAAGAAAATGGCTGCGCTTAATGGCAAAATGAAAGTTTTAACAAGATCGCGGATGCAATTAATTAAAAAAATAAAGCTCTTCCTGCAAAAAAACAGTGGAGCAGACCAAGGAGCAGAATAGCAGGAAGAAAAGTAAGCAAGAGGAGAAGAAAAGAATATAAAATATGTTAAAAGGAACGTCCGACCTAATATCCCCAGTCACACCTAAAATCACTGAGATGAATCACTAAAGAAACAACCACAAGTCAGCAGAACAACACAAAAACAAAATAGTAAAACTGAATGGCGCTCACATAATTATTATAGGATTGTTCCTAAGGCGTCCAAGTAGCAGCCGTTTCCAAGTATGCATTGGACAGACTGCCCAAAATTAGCAAGCTGATCACTAGAGTGTGACACAAATGATTGCTCTCAGTGATAAAAGGAAAGTCCCCACTATATGGCAGGTGCTATAAACGTAGTAAGAGGAGAAGAGGTTTTCTGCAGACACAATTGTAGCAGACCAACGAACAGATATGAAGGAGGGCAGGTAGGTAATGATGAGAAGAAAATAATTTGAAATTATTTAAAAGGAAAGTCCCACCTAAAACCCCCTACTCACTCCTAAAATCACAAAAACAATCACTAAATTAACAATCCTGACATGTCATCAGAACGTCACAAACACAAAGTGATAAAACAGAGCCGTGCACACATAATTGATATAGGGTAATTCCTAAGGTGTTGGTTCAGCAGCCACCCATACATAGGGTTGGACGGTCTGCACATAATTGGCAAGCGGAACACTAGAGAGCGACAGAAACAAAATGGCTACTCTCAATGGCAATATGAGAGTTCCCACAAGATTGTGTGTGCAATTCACCTAATAGGGTAGAAAAGCTCTTTCCACAGAACCTGGTGTAGTGGACCAAATTTCAGAATCACACTTAAAATCACTGAGAGAAATCGCTAAAAAAATAATAACAAGTCAGAAGAACACATAAAAACAAAATGTTCTTGTTCAGGGCTCATGTAATTGATATAGGGTTGGGTAAATTGCAGCGTATTCAATTTGAAAATAATTTTTGATTGTGGGGTACTGTATTCCAAACTATTTTTACTGTTTGAGACTGGAATCCATGTTTTAATGCAGAATACGCTGATATGAATTCATTTTGCTGACTCTGGTGCTTTCCAAACTATGCAGGGCTGGCCCAAAGCCCTCTCTCTGTTCTATGGTGCTCTTCTTAAGTCTGGCTTAGGCCCAGCTTTTGTTGTTAGTTTAGCCTCATGTAACAAAAAAATTTAATAAATAAAAAATACATATACATAGAGGGGCTTTGGGTCAATCCTCTTCATCCTTTGGTCTGTTCAGCTGTAATTCCCATTTTGCTTCTGCCTACCACAGTTTACAACATGGATCAATGGGTGAGCTCACTTCTGCTGTTGGCTCTCTAGCTCTGCATGATAGCATATCATGATCACGTTTGCACACCCCCTTAAAAAAGTTAATTTTAGTGCCAAGGCTGGTGGCCCAATACTTTGCCAATGCTTTCTTCTTTTCATTCTTCAGTCTATTTTTTACTTGTCCTTGTGTGTTTCAACTATGTCTTCCGGTTACAGTACTTAAAGACAATAGCATATTTTCTTTGCACAATTTATTTATTTATTATGTAGCACCATCAAAACCTATAAGCATATGAGTGCTTTACAAAGGCAAGGACAAAAGTATGGCTACCCGTGGCATCATGAACCCCTCACTCTAGCAGCATAAGTAGGGTTGCCACTGAGGTGAATGGGCTGGTGAACTGGGTTCCAATAAAACGTTAATTCATTGTTCATGGGCCACTTCTGTCAGCTGGTTTGCCGACAAAATTCTTTTAAATATCACTATCAGGGAGTACCATGACAGAGGGGTGTGAGCCATACGCTGCCATGCACAGTGAAAGAAGCAGAGAAAGGAAATGAAGAAAGTTATGGAAAGGCAGAAAAAGAGAGAGGCAAAGACAAAGAGCAAGTGTGTGAGAGAAAGATAATAAAGTAAAAATAGAGAAGGGAGAAAAAAGATGGGCGCATAGGGGAAAGAAAAAACAGGAAGACAAAGGAAGGGTCGAAGGAAGGAAGGAAACACGGCAGGAAAGGAATAAAAGATGAAAGGTAGGTTGGAACTGTGAATGAAAGACAGGGTAAAAAAATGAACTAGTAGCACTAAAAGAGGAGATCCTGGAAATTAGAGCCAACTATTTTACCCACTCCAAACAGCACATCACAGACTGTGGAGACTTTAATACATGTTCCTCCAGAGACGATTTAACTAGCATTGCAACCAAGGAAGTCAGCTTATAGAGTATACCAGAGGCTGAACTTTGTATGGGGAGGACTAGTAAATTGAGTGGGACACATGTCCTTCCTAGTGGGAAGTGGTTTGCACTTACTAAATGGACCGTTTATGGGTGAAGTAAAGATGGGAGATATAAAGTAAATGATTAAAAGGAGGGAGCCAGCATAAGAGAATTCATCTAAGGAAAGGGAAAGGTAAGATGCGGGAAAGAAAAAAAAGAGTCAAAGAGCACAAAATTATTAGTATTGGAATTATGAAAATGGGCCACAAGAGAAGACAAATGTGAGAAATAATATTAGTTGAGCCCGACAATGTAGACAAGAAAAATGTGGCCCGTGTAATCACCAACAAATTAAACCCACTCGTGAATGGTTTGGTATAACCAGACCAGTCAGGATTTATACCAGGTAGGGCGACCTCCAATAACCTTAGGAACTTCTTCTTGATACATCTGATCCGGCCTGACATAGATGTCATCTCGGTCTTCCGGGATGCAGAACTTGCACTTAATTTACTAGAATGGCTGTTTCTGTTCACTGTTCTGTGGAGAGTGGGCTTTAGCACCATTATCCTGAACTTTATTTGCTTACTATACACCAAGCCCACTGCCTGCGTTGTAAAAATGGCTACACTTCTGATTCTTTCCTGATCCAGCGTAGCACCAGGAAAGGATGCCTGCTCTCTCCTCTCTTGCTTCTGCTGTCTGTTGAGCCTCTTGTGGTCTGCTTGCGGTCCCAACATTCTCAATGAGGTATTGCGATTCCCCAGAATTGTGCGTTGCTGTCGATGTATGCTGACAATATTATGCTCTTTGTTAAGGACCCTGCAACCAACCTCACTCCCATCCTTAGAGAAGTGGTATGATTTGGAGGGCCATTAGGCATACATATAAACTTGGATATGTCTGAGATGATACTGCTCATTGATGTACCCCAGATGTTCGAAGTAGAATACCCACTCAAATGGAATGCTGGCCCAGTTAGATACTTGGGGGGACTCGTATCCACAAACAGGCAAGCACTGATGTGCGACAACTATGACCCCCTGTCACAAAATTGCCAGATCAAGTTGATGGATGGATTTCTCTCCCGCTATTATTGGCTAGACGAGTTGCTCTTATCAAAATAATTGTCCTCCATAAGTTTTTGTATCTGTTTACCAATATTCCCACCCCAGTAAAAAAACTATTTTTTGCCACTATATACACACTGCTCACAAGGCTAACATGGGGAGGGAAAAACCCCAGACTGAAATTGGATACCCTCACCTTGCCGTACGATGGGGGGGGGGCCTTTGTGGTACCTGACTTGGAGAGCTACAACCACCCAGCACAATCTCACCATGCCACCCACTGGTTCAAACAGGATAACAACGATCCACATCTTTCTATCGAACAAGACCAAGTTGAAGTTGGTGACCTTGATACTGTGATTACTAGTCGTCCCACCAGACCTCCACATCAAATTCAAACATTGAAATATAAATATAGACGTCTCTATTCCCTGGCTATAAAACTAACCTACAACCCTGTCATAACAGCTATGTTCGAAGCCGGGCCACGAATAGCATGCAGGAGGCAAGAATCATTCGGGTCGGACACTTATTCCCAGACAGAAATGTCTTATCCCTTGGCCAGTATAAGGAAGCGAGACAAACTAGCGCCCTTGATGTCTTTTTATATTACAGAATATGACATTCAATTTTAAAACTATGGCTAACATTCCCAGTAGAGACCTCACTCTCCAACCAGCCAGTCCCCTACTTTGGCACAATTACTCATGGTTCCAACCACAAGAGGTTGGATCGCTAAACTATACAGGCTATACACAAACTGCCTCTCTAAAGCCAACAGCACTGCGCTGGCAAAATGGGAACAACTTTCAGGTGAAACCATTGCTGATACCATCTGGGCATACTGCTGCACGCAAACAAAGCACATCTCCATTACTCATAGACCCAAATTACTACACTTTAAATTTTTAAATAGGATCTGCGGCTCCCCAAAACTCTTACAAGCTATTGACTCTAGTTCTCTGGCGCAATGCGCTCCCTGCCCTACTGAACCAGTGGGCTTCCTCCTTCCTGGGAGTACCCACCAGTTAGGGCATTCTGGATCAAAGTTGCAAAATAATAGGCTTGATTATTGAGACACAGGTGGACTGCTCCCCAGCACTTATGCTGGTGGGCTACTTCAAATCACTGCCAGAACCCATCAGGAGATTTACCGCTGTGTTACTCTTGCTGGGGGAACACCAATTACTCCTGGCTTGGATGAAAGGCCCACAACAAAACCTAGGCTCCAAGATGATGCATATTGCAGCTAGAAGGCAGAAACATATGAGAAACTACAGGTCACACAGGTGCGGCCCAAAATATATTTGGGGACCTCTGTGAACATAACTGGACCCATCTACCACTCTGCTGTGCTACGCTCTCACCTTACACCGCACATATACGACTCTTGCGTCACCATGGTTTAATACTCATATAAAATAGGAATTCACTCTCAGTTCTTGCAAAAGTGTACGTTTACGAGTAATAATAATATTGATATCACATCAATCGCCAAATATCTTTGATGTATTGTATTGTATCCTGTGTATTTTGCTGTTTATCTTGACTTAAACATCTAAAAAATAGTTGCAGCCAATGGACAAGAAGTGTGTGGGAGCGCAGTTGTTTGAACTCATTCTTAAAGACTGTCCAAAGAATCATATTTTGCTGTGATGTGAAAAAAAAGTTTAAAGGGTTTTTATGCCTGTTCTAAGTACACCTAACTGCAAGGGCGTACATGTATTGCTCTATTACATAATGTGCAATGGTTATTTAAAACATATATATATATATATATATATATATATATATATATATATATATATATATATATATATTATCTACTGGCGGTCGCCAGTAGATAGTTATAGTTACAACCTATTATCCATAGGAAATCCGCGACATTCTATTTGAAATAACTCTCTTGCCGGTTGACGTATCTTCGCGAAATTTTCAAACTTTGTGGCCCGCTCCGGTCCGCTCCTACCCTGAAAGTCTCGGGGGATTCGTCAAGCGGGGCCGAGAAAAAGGGGGTCCCAAAACGTGTTTTCCCCATGCACTTTTCCATAGGAAACTTTAGACACGGCTACAGCCCGAACTGCTGAACGGAATTACACCAAATTTGGCAAAGAGGTAGTTCTTGGTTCAGAAAGAACCCTTTTGTTAAATGGTGTAAATCCGTTCAGTAGTTGCTGAGAAAATGAAAAGTAAAAAGTTAGTGATATCTATGGCCGAGTAGGGTCCGCGTACCCTCAGCGCACCCTGCGCGCACCGTCCCGATCACGAGCTGCATGTTAATTGGCTGTCAGCTGGCTGTCAACATTCCGATTCAGGAAATGTTGGCAGCCATTTTATCCCTCGGTAGAACCGAGGGACAGAAACAAGTGCGCAAAGCGCACAAAGGGAGCAGGGTAGAAACACCCTGACCCCTAGGTTTGCTCAGGGGTCCCACAAGGACCCCCTGGGCAAAAAAGAAATAATAATTTTTTAAAAAATCGGCAGGATGCGCTCAGGGTGCGCGAATCCTGCCGAAAAAAAAATCGAAGCGCGGTCTCCCGCGCTTCGATGTTAGTGGCCCCGGGTGGCCCAAGTCCCGGGGGCATGGTGGGGGGATAATTTAATGTGTGGGGGGCCTCAAGGGCCCCAAGCCCCGAGGACCGCCACCCCCGGGGCTTTTTGAAAAATGGTGCGGGAGGGCTCTGAGCCCTCCCGCAGCCCCGAGGACCACCACCTCCCGGGGCTTTTTTAATTAAATTGTAAAACCTGTGTGGGGGCTCCAGCCCCCACATGCCCGAGGACCGCCACCTCCCGGGGCACTAAACAAATTAATATGGGGGTCCGTTACGGACCCCAGAGCCCGAGGACCACCACCTCCCCGGGGCTGTGTACTGAATGGGAGGGGGCCGCGCGGCCCCCTCCTGGAGCCCTTGATAGCCCTGGGGACCACCACCCCCCAGGGCCGGCTCCTGCAGTGTCCCGGGGTGCCTACCCCGGGACACTGCTGTTTGCAATGACAGGACGGGAGCCTCGCGGCTCCGTCCTGTCATTACAAGCTGCTTTGGATATTGGAAGAGAGGCAGGAAACCTGCTCTCTCTCCAATATCCAAAGCAGATTGCTTTCCACATGGGGAGCAGCATGTTAGCTGCTCCCCATGTGTAAAGCAATGTCGGCTCCCGTAGGACACGGGGAACCGGCGGGACTGTGGGGGATTGGGGACCCCCACAGTCCCCAACGGAGAGGGCCAGCCCCGGGGATGGGGTCCCCGGGGCAAGTAGTGGCTCGGGAGGGGGCCACGTGGCCCCCTCCCCAAAAATGAAAAAAATAATAATAAAAAAATGGAAAGGCCGGCCCCGGGAGATGGGGTCCCCGGGGCCTTAAAATGGCCAGAGGAGGGGGCCACGCTGCCCCCTCAAAATAATAAATATAGAGGCCATGCCCCGGGGGATGGGGTCCCCAGGGCCAATACAGGCCCAGGGAAGGGGGGCCACGCGGCCCCCTTCCCGTTTTTTTTGTAATTTAAAAAAGGGTAAGGCCCTGGGGATGGGGTCCCCAGGGCCCAAAAACAGAAAAAAAGGAAGGGGGGCCACACAAAAAATAAATTTAAAAAAACGATCGGGCCCGCAGGCCCCGCCCCTTCCTTCACCACTCTGCAAGCGCGCCCCTGGCGCGTTTGCAGAGGAGGAACAATTCCCCTTGAATACTGGGGGTCCCTGGGGCCAACTAGCCCACCGGGAACCTCCAGTATGCGCCAGAGGCTGCCTTGCAGAGAGGTGTACAGAGGCCACGCCCCTTTTACACCTCTCTGCAACGCAGCTCTGTGGCGCTTTTGGAGGTATATGGTGGGCTAGTTGGACTCCGGGGACCCTCAGGATTCAAGGGGACTTAATCCCCCAACTTAAAACGCGCCACGGGGCGCGTTTGCACAGTGATGAAGGGAGGGGCGGGGCTTCAGGTGACATGTGTGCAAACAGGCCCCGTGGCGCGTTTTAAGATGGGGAATTACATCCCCTTGAATCCTGAGGGTCCCTGGAGGCCAACTAGCCCAACAGGTACATCCAGAAAGCGCCACAGAGCTGCGTTGCAGAGAGGTGTAAAAGGGGTGTGGCCTCTCTACACGTCTCTGCAACGCAGCCCCTAGCGCATATTGGAGGTTCCTGGTGGGCTAGTTGGCCCCTAGGGACCCTCAGGATTCAAGGGGACTTAATCCCCCAACTTAAAACGCGCCACGGGGCGCGTTTGCACAGATGTCACCACAGGCCCCGCCCCCGCCCTTCACCATTGTGCAAATATTCTTCTAAAATCATACGAAATAAGAATTCCGAGTTACTCACCTGTTATAAGGAGAGACCTCAGTGCTGCATCTTTCAGCCCAGTACTGGTCCTGAAAAGTAATTTTAACCGTACTTACCAGTAACTTGAATTTCCTTCCATAGGATATCATTGCCTGCTTTTTGCTGAAAAAGTTACTAAGTGTTGATTTTGAAACATACAAATATTCCTCTAAAATCAGCCGAAATACGAATTCCGATTTACTCACCTGTTATAAGGAGAGACCTCAGTGCTGTATCTTTTAGCCCAGTACTGGTCCTGAAAAGTAATTTTAACCGTACTTACCAGTAACTTGAATTTCCTTCCATAGGCTAACATTGACTGGTTTCACTTGGAAATTCTTCTAAGTGTGGAGTTTTGGAACTTTAAAATATTCCTCTAAAATCATCCGAAATACGAATTCCGATTTACTCACCTGTTATCAGGAGAGACCTCAGTGCTGCATCTTTCAGCCCAGTACTGGTCCTGAAAAGTAATTTTAACCGTACTTACCGGTAACTTGAATTTCCTTCATAGGCTAACATTGACTGGTTTCACTTGGAAATTCTTCTAAGTGTGGAGTTTTGGAACTTTATAATATTCCTCTAAAATCAACCAAAGTACGAATTCAAATTTACTCACCTGTTATCAGGAGAGAACCCAGTGCTGCATCTTTTAGCCCAGCACTGACCCTGAAAAGTAATTTTAACCGTACTTACCAGTAACTTATATTTTCTTCCATAGGAATCCATTGTCTGGTTTTCAGCAGAAAAGTTTCAAAGTGTCGATTTTCACAAACTACAAATATTCCTTAAAAATCGCCTGTATGACTTAAACGCATTCTTTCAACTGTTTACAGGAGATGCACCAGTGCTGGATCCAGGATCCAACACTGAGTAACAAAAAGTAACGATAACACTACTTACCTGCTAAGTGAATTTCCTTCCATAGGATAACATTGGTCATTCTATGAGAAAAAGTTTCTAAGTGTCAACTTTTAAAATACAATAATATTCCTTAAAAATCACGACTGTAACCAAAACGCTTTTACTCAACTGTTTACAGGAGATGTGCCAGGACTGAATCTAGGATCCAGTCCTGTGGTTAGAAAAAGTAATCCATAAAGTAACTAATTGCATTTAACTAGAAATTCACATTGAGCTGAATGTTGCATTGTGTTTGAAAATGTGTTGCCCATTGCAACAACTGTAACTACTGTACTTAAAAGTCTATTGCCTATGTGCAAAGTATTGAAACTAAAGTAATTCATTCTGAGAAAGTATTTTTTGTAATGTAATGTATAATGTAATTACAATGTAATTTAAAAAATAAAATATGTTATAAAAATTGTTTCTAAAAATGTAGTAAATCAGTATTAAAAAAATTTATATAACAATTAATACATTTAAAAATTGTCATTTACAAAACCTTTGAAATTCACTGAAAAAACCGTAGGTTTCAGACATGTTATAGTTACAAATTAGCATTTAAAAAACCTTTGAAATTCACTGAAAAAACCATAGGTTTCAGGGACGTTATAGTTACAAATTAGCATTTAAAAACCTTTGAAATTCACTGAAAAAACCATAGGTTTTAGGGACAGTTATAGTTAGTTGGACATTGCACTCGTACAAAACCCGTGAAATTCCCCGTTATAGTTAGTCCAGCTAACTATAACTCGCGCCCCCGCAATGCACTGCTGATGACGTCACATATTACATCACTCATGACATGGTCAGTGACATCACTGATGACATCACTGATGACATCTCAAATGACATCACTAATGACATCATCCGTGTGATAATTTCATGCATCTTCTCACACCCTAATATAACCTTTGATACACCCACTCTAAATTACAGACTGCCATTCGCAAAACCATAGACACTCCAACACCAATAACTACATACCCAGACACTGATTCTTAGGTCTACGCACACATCCACTCACTCACCAGTACAGTCACTCATAATTACGGTCACTCAGTACAGGACTATCATATGCACTCATACTCCTATATAGACACTCAAACACCGCCACTCATCCATAGAGGTACTCACACACCTAGTCAGTCATGCAAATAATTAAACACACTACCATTTACTCACCTACACAGTTATACACACACAAGCTCACTTACTCATACAAATACTAGCACATTCTTACGCTCTTATACAATCACTGATACAAGCACACACTCATCCATACAGCCACTATCACAATCAGTCACTCTCGCTTATAGCTATTTATATACTCCAACACACATATATACTGCCTTTCACATATGTAGTTACTCACACATGTACCACTGGGACATACATTCACTCACTAACACACTCTTACACACACTTACCCACCCATACAGTCTATCACAGATGCACTCTTGAAACCATCCACCCAGTGAATCACCCACTCACACATCTATGCACAGAGTCGCACACACCCTCCCACACAAACACTCAGGCACCCGTACAGATACTCACACAAGCATTCAATAACTCAAATAGACACTCATGTAGCTATTCACAAACACATGCAGCCACTTACACAGCAACAGACAGACGGATACAGACATTCACCCAGTTTAGTCACTAACCCATGCATTCAGTAAGATACGTTAAATCACTCACTTATACAGTCAGTCACGCACCTACTAAACCATCCATACACACACTTACACACCCACTCATTCTTCAATACGTCTTTTCCTATATATATTAAAAATATTTAAACTTTATAGAAACACACAGTCACTGGATGATGTCATCAGTGATGTCATTTGAGATGTCACTGACCATGTCATGAGTGATGTAATATGTGACGTCATCAGCAGTGCATTGCGGGGCGCGAGTTATAGTTAGCTGGACTAACTATAACGGGGGAATTTCACGGGTTTTGTACGAGTGCAATGTCCAACTAACTATAACTGTCCCTAAAACCTATGGTTTTTTCAGTGAATTTCAAAGGTTTTTAAATGCTAATTTGTAACTATAACATCCCTGAAACCTATGGTTTTTTCAGTGATATATATATATATATATATATTGGAAGCACATTCCTATTGTTTTGTGGCATATGCTATGGTAAAAAGACAATCTCATCGGCTTGCCATGGGAGACTCTATTGGCTTTGCAGATGCTTGTTTTTTCTTTACAGTCATACTTAGCACGTTCTTCGGTCTAGCTCAGTAAGGCCGAACGAACGCTTTCAGATTGACATGGTGTTGTTCCTAGCTCATTTTCTAGCTGGGCACTTTGTGCCTTGTTTTAGGGCTAAGGTGGGGCCGCCCAATGAGACTTAAGTGCCTATAGCTGCTACTGCACTGAATTAAACCATTTTCCTTCAGCTCCACTTGCGCTGCACCATATGAGATGTGGCACTGAGGATCCGTTCCAGGATTCCCTTTTCGCCCGCCCCCTTGTATACTCTTCCCAGTGCGTGCTCTGTGGCGTCGGCTCCGCTCCTCTGAATCGGGCCCGGGTCTTCCCTCTTGCCCCAGTTGCGCTCTCTGTATGTGTTGTCACAGCCAGGCCCGCTCCCCGCAGACTCCCCTCCCCTTGGTCTCCGTTCCGGGTTTCACCTCTTTCACCGACTGTGCACCCTGTTTCCGGCCCCGCTCCGCTCGGCTTCTTGGCCGGTTTCCGGCTCTTTGTGCGGCCCCGACTCCCGTTGTACTCCGCTCCGGCTCTTGCGCTCTGCCCGGCTGACTGTTCTTTGTGCTCCGGGCCGGCCCCGCTCCGCCCGGCGCTGGCTCCGCTCCGGGTTTCCGCGCGCTCCGCGGCTCTCGGTAAAATGGCAGAGCTGCCGCTGAGCCTCGTGTCGGAGTGAGAGAGAGAGAGAGAGGAGCGGCGGCGGGCGAGGAGCGAACAGAAGGGCGGACCGGGCCAAGCGGGAGCGCGCGCAGGACCCCAGTCAGGGCGACCCCCAACACCTCACTGCGGCCTCTCTGGCCTCCGCCCACTGGCAGCCCCCTTCGTCCCCTGCCCCACCACCACTCCTCATCCACCGATCACCGTCTCTCCGCTTAGGCCTACTCGGGCCTCTAGAGCCCCCTCCACCCCCTACTCCCGGAATCCTCACCTCGGCTGTCGGGTTTGCAGACGCCCTCTCACCCTCCTGGGCCTAACGGCCCTTGTCCCGGTTTTACCGCCCGCCCCAAAGACCCCGGGTCTCCTCTCCCGGGATCCAGAGCTCCCTTCCCGGGCAGTTGGGGGAATGTGCCGGGGCCGCGGGGCCGGGAGCAGGCCTCTTGCGCACTGAGCAGCCCCCCCCCCGCCTCCCCGGTGATGGCCGCGCAGGTGGCCTCGGCCGCAGCCCCCCCTTCGGGCCTCGGCAGTCCCCCGGAGCTGAAACCAAGCGGGGCACCCGAGGAGCCGGGCGAGGTGGCCGCAGACAGCGGGCCGGAGAGTGGCCCCGACGAAGAAGAGGCCTCTCCTCCCGGCGGCGGAGAGCCGGCCGCCCCCGAAAGCAACGGACCCACTAGTCCCCCGGAGCCGACTGCCTACCAGCCCGGTGGTTATGGCGCGCCCTACCGAGAGCCCCCAGAATCGTACTACCCGGCCTACCCTCCCTATCCAGGCCGGGCCTACCCGCCCTACCCTCGCGCCAAGCCCTACCCTGGAGGCCCCCAGCGCTTCCTAGGGGGCTCTCCCACCGCCACCCCGACTCTGAACCAGTTGCTGACCGCGCCCGCCCGCGCTTACCCCGGCTACCCACCCGAGGGTCCTGACGGAGCCCCCGCCCCGCAATATGGAGGTCCACCTGGAGGCTGGGGGGCCGCGCAGCAGAGGGGACACCATGGACCTGCCAGTCCCGGCAGCAGCGGGCAGCCCTTGCCCAGGACTCCACAGGTAAGGGGGGTTGTAAAGTGGGGCAAAAAATGTGATTCCAAGCGAAGCTATGGTTGGCAAGGGGAACGGGGGTGGACGGGGGTATGGAACAATGGGACGAAGAGTCACCGGCATCAGGTAGAGGTTGGGACTTGAAAAGGGTCCTATTCTTGTCACCAGGTCGTGAGTCTAATGAAGGACAGGCAGTAGTTGAGAATCCTGGTACATCTTGAAAATGTGTTACCTGGTATGTACGGGGTCATGGTCATCAAGGGGACGGGACGGTCCTTCAATTACGCTGTCAGTTGGTTGTTTATGCGTGCATGGTATGTGGTGGTACCAACTATTCGGTGCTGGTATGCACTAACCTGAATATTACATATATTTTTTGTGTGTTTTTTTTAATCCAATGGCGAGCAGGTTTGAGGCACGGAGGCCTGAGTTCATAGAACAGGGTAGACATGTTTCTCTTAACTATATAGAAGCTTTTAGACTACTATGTCTTTAAGTTTAGATTTAATACTTTAAAAATGACCACAAAACTGTAGCCTTTTTGGTGCAGTTACCTGACTTTGAGGTCAGGTTTTGCATAGATAATACTACCAGTGATGGTGTTGGGGTCACTTATGTACACAGACCTGCAGCAGCGGCGCAGGGTGGCAAGCAGCATTAGGTGAATAGGATTTTAAACGAAAGCTCCCTGATGGTTTAGGGTTGTGCACATGGGTGTTTGCTGGGGTGGCCTTAGTGCTTGTACTTTTTAGAGTGTAGCTAATATGTTAACGTGCGTGGGGGTACAGAACTCGGGTGTTCACTGTGTTGGGTTGCAGTTATCCTGACGGGCAAGGTTTGTGTCCCCCATACTTCTTCCTCCAGCTGTGTTTTCTGCTATTGTGTGCTCTCTAAAATGGCTGCCTGTGCCTTGTTCTCCCTCACTGTTCTCCAGCTTCCACAAGCGTTTATGACGGGAGTTCTGTGATATGCCCTTGCATGCTGTAGCGCCCAGTGTGGGGCACTGTAAGGGGTTCCCCTACACCGGCTGGTATGGTGAGGGTCCCTAGAGATTGCTGGGTGGGTTTCAGCCTGAGCGCTGATTAGAGGTCCGCTGTCTGCGAGGGTGAGGGGCATGTTGCTCACACCCCTGACAGATGTGGCCTGGTTGTGGGGGGAGGGGCTGTACACAGAGCTCTCCTAGGTGGGGGAGGAGGGCTGCACTGGTTTGTAGCCCCAGGGTGTCCTGTACTCGTTTGGGGGGCGAATAGGGTGGCAATCTGCACCCCGCTGCACTCGGCCTCATGGCCGTGTTGTAAACAGCCATCTGATCTGAGTAAGCGCAGATTGCTTTGGGATTTGAATTATGGAGGTAAAAAATCCTTCTGTCAGAGGCAGGAGACAGTTGGTCTTAGCTTGACATCCTGTGTGTGATCCGATTGGCTCCCGCTCCGGTTCCTGGCCATTTATAATTGCCTCTGATGTAATGTTCCAACCACCCTGCTGATGAGGCTGGTGTAGAAGAGGGTTTGTGAGCTCATCATCCCTGTAAGAGTACTGCCCGCACCCGCATCCTCCACCGGTGTCAGTGACCTTGGGAGGTTCAGTGGTGCTGTCAGCAGGGGCACACAATGGATAAGTCAGAGGCCACCTGTGCCCTGCCTGTATCTTTGCCCATTGTGTTGCTTGCCTTTCAGTGGCTTTACAACTGCATTGACTCGTTACTTTATTTCATGGTGTTTTATCCGCGTCTTTACAAGACCAAATTTATTCAGCTTTTGCTTTCGTCCTACACCTCGCTTTTTATTAATCTGGACTGTAAACCCGTTTTAATTTCGGTAGTTTATTTGTTCTTGTGCAGTATATGTTGAAGGCGCAGGCTTGGTGCACGCAGCAGCACGTTCCGTTTGTTTACGGTATTTTGCGCTCGTAGTGGTCGATTTTACCTCTCCACGTTGCGCTAGAAAGAAATCCTAATTATCAAAGTATAGGAAATTCTGTACCTTCCATGGTGAATGTCGGACAAGGGGCTTTTTTTTTTTTTTTTTTGTAACTTAATAAAGTATGTGGCTTCTATTGTTTAATGCATTTCAGTTTTTTGTGTTGCCATCCGTCGCATAGACCATACCCCTTCATGTATTTCGTACACATCCACCTTCCCGGCGTTAAAATGTGATCGAATAGTTATCAATAAGTGATATTGTCTCGGCAAAATCGCCTAGCAGTCAACCTGGTTCAAGGCACTGTGCCCACAGGTTGACTGGCCTACCATCTTGCTGAGATTATCTCTCCGTAGGCATTGAGGAATAGCAATGAAATAATTGTTTCCCCTGGTTGGTGACATCTCACATTTTATGTTGGCTTCTACCTCTCCCCTCTTTGCGTCTCATCTTATTTCCATGTTTAGCAACTGCTTTAAAGAATCTTTAATGGCACTTCAACATTCGGTACCCAACCGAAGGAGATTCAGTTGAACATACATCACAGATCAGAAGTAGATCCTAAGCACCTGACACACCCAGTTGTCCCATTTCATGACTCTCCTCAACCACGACAGACAGGATTTTAGATGTACCATTGTTTGCTCAATATTTTTATTTGCATACAAAGATAGTGCTTGTTTTGTGGTCACTAATTCGGAGGGATTTCTGTCTTGTCAAGTTCGGAGAGATGCGTGAGCATTTGCCATTTTAGAGGAGGGGTCAATTAGTTCGGACGTTCTTTTTATTGGTGCATGTACCCCTCTTAAACAGACCACCCATTCACCATCTGGTCGCACATTAGATTCAAGACTCCGCCTCCATGATTTTTATTATAAAATGTTATTTGGTATTTTTGATGTATGTGAATTTCGAGTCAAACGCTTCTCTGGATGAATGAGTTCAGGTTTTTCTTCTTTAAAAAGAAAACCACTTTACACGACGGCCAAAGTATTATTAATGCTTTGACAGATAAAATAATGAATAGACCGACAGCCAGTAAAGTAGGTATTTTTCCTGACCGTGACTGCCCAACAGAAAAACATTAGGCGTATCGGGCTTGGTTCAACCCTGAAGGATGCTTGTTGTGAAGGGAATCTGCATTTTTCACCGTCTAATTCATCTTCACCACAATGGTGTATACCGCTTTCTAGATAAAGCATAATTGAGAGGAAAATATGCGTCCTATATACACCTAAAAGCTGGTCCACAAGTGAACATTTCTCTTACTGCTAGGGCGTGTGCTCATTTTGGTACGGAGTTGGGGAATTTCACTTCCATTAAAATTTTGAAATTAATTACATCTTTTATTCACGCTGAAATTATGAAAGTAACAGTTTATTTCTGGATCAGCTTTGACTTTGCCTTTTTATTGGTGTTGGCTTCCATCTGCACCAACAGTTTCGTTAGGATCATGGTGTGCCCGCAAATTGAGGATAGAATGGCTGTATGGTTTGCATATGAAATGCATCTATCGGAGTCTTGCCATGTTCAAAAACTTATGTAGTTGGAAGAAGGAAACCGTCTGCCATGAGTACTAATACATAACTCTTCTGTGAATGCTTAAGATCTGTGCTGATGTATCTCAGTTGACCTGTTTTTTTAATAATGAGAAAGGAATGTGAGGACTGTCTTTGAAGTAAATTATGATAGCCAGACACACTTTCGGTTTGCATGCCTAATTCTAGCTGAAATATGGAGTAGTTCACTTTTAGATCACTTAAATATTTTCGTATCACTATTTTGTTTCAATTCGCTGCAGAGCTATTGATCGATTTTAGTCATTTATAGTAGATGTAATTCGCTTCTCCATAAATTCAATTGACCCAACTCCACCTTGAAGTCCACACTCGTACAGTGTAACAGTTATTCAAACACCTTTTGACTAGAACGTGCATGGAACAAAATCGATTGAAAAATGAAAGCCACCAGTTGTCAATGGATCAGCTTCTAACGCAATTAAATAACATAGGGCCAGATGCATCAAAGGGTTTTGCCCATTCTGTGTCTATGGGGAAATGTGTTGATGGATATGGCCCATACTCTTAAGGGCGAATGAATTGCATGTTGAATTAAGTCTATTTAGGGGTATGTTAACATCTGGAGGAAGGTTTGACAAGCCTAAATAAACGTAGTCCAGTAAATTACTGATATTGTTGTTCAGTAAGAAACACATGGCTCCTCAACTCCGTGGAAACTGAATGATGTTTCAGTGAGGGCTGTAATAAGTTTGAAAAGATCTTTTAGGTGAGCTAAACTAATTAAATACTGTGATAGCCAGTATTTTGTTTGGTAAGAAACACTACTGGTGGAAGCTATGATTGGGTGGGAAGTCAACACATTAAAGTTCTTACAAGAAAAGCCAAGGTAAACAATCACTACAGGAGTGTGGGCTGCGTTGGTTACATGAACTCCCTGATGCTAACTGGAAGTATTGGCAAAGCATATAGGCTTGATATTTGTACTGCATGCTATTGGCTTTGCCAATGCTTGTTTGAGTGCTGGGGAGTGAATGCAGACAAATATTTGAAAAAGAGACCGTACAGGAAACCTGCATTGGCCAAGCCAATAGGACTCGCCTATACAAGAGCTATTGGCTTAGCCAATGTTTTTTAGCCATGTTGCAGAGCAGGGCGGCTAAATGTTTTTTTTTTTTTTTAAAAGCGATATGATGTGGCCAGCATTGTCTGTTGTTGGTCTTTTTTTAATAAATATATAGCAGGTGGGTAACAGACAACGGGGTGGTGGGAGGGAGAGAAGCAAATCGGACATGGTGGGGTGTGAGGTGGAAGAAGCAACACAGATGTGGGGGGCTACTATGGGGAAGAAGAAACAATGGTGTGCTAGGGGAAAACAACACTAGCAACAGAGTGTGAGGGGGAAGAAGCAACATAACAACATGGACGGGGGGTTATGGTGGGGAGGGCAAGAAACAACACAAGTACAACAAGGAAAAATAAAATTAGTACCTCAGCGGAAGGAATGCAATCAATCAGTACTTGGCCTATGCTCCAGTTGAAAGAAGAGGAAGTGAAGCCCGCACACACTGGCCAATTAGAAGGCCGCAAATAAAAGTAGCAATGAATGTTAAGCAATGGGCAGGGTGAAAGCTCCTTGTTGTATACAAGATCAAGTTTTTTGTGTGTGTGTGGATAGTATCCGTTTTTCCAGATTTTGTCAAAGCTCACTCCAGTGATGCCTGATTTGTCAGAGCTCGGTGCAGGGATGCCACTTGCTCGCTGGTGATAAATATGGTGGCTTTTTTTTTCCCCCTCTAACATTAAATGTGTGGAATATCATTAATAGGTGGCAATCAGTTTTTGGTTAATTTAGAAAATTACACCAAGTAGCCGGTGCTGATGAAAGCATCTGAAAAAATGGATGGTACAGGAAATAAAACAATTTTTTCATATGACTGTAATCACTCCAGCCCCAATGCGGCCAGGCTTCTTGCATTGTATAGTTTGGCACATGGACATTTTATGGAGGTGGAAGGTCCCCTCTAAAGAGCCAACAGAAAAATAATGATGCCAATACTGTGGGTGGATCAAAGATGTGATTGTTAGTGGCTGACCATAGCCAATTTACTTGTAGATTAGTGTTTGCCATAAATATCATATGTAGCCTATACGGCTAATCTAAAGCTGGGGAGGGGCAAGAAAATTATTGTAATGGGCAATGTGCATTGATAAGGGTTCTGTGTGAGAGGGATTTAAGGTGAATACAATGAGAGCATCGGGAGATGTAGTTAAGGAGGCACCCCTGATGGAAAGTGAGTCAGGCCCATATTTAAGAAATGGGAGGAGGGGGCATTTGACAAAGAGAACTGTGCACTGTTGATTAACGTTGAGCCTTGACAAAATCAATGGATCTCTACCTTGGTGACCTGTTGGCTTTGCCAACAGTTTTTAACCATGCTATACAGCATGGCTAAAGAAAACAAACTTAACAAAAGTGCTATGGTGCAGCAGTCTCATCACTTTATATGAGCCTGCACCATGTGTGCACTTACAAACTGGAGACTTTTTTTGTGAGTTGGATTGGAAAATTGAGAAAGGGTGTAGGATTTTGTTTTTTGAATGGTCGAGAGTAGCGCCATGGAAGGTGGGGAGGAGAAGCACATGGGTGAGTGCAAAGTGAAGAGGGACTAGCGCACAGGTGAGAAAGCAATGCTGGGGTGTGCGAGAGAGAAGTGCATGAGAGTGAGAAACAATGAAGGAAGGAAAAGCACACTTGCCACAGAGGACAGCACGGAGTGTGGGGGAGAAGTACATAAGGGTGACAGCTGGAAAACGCATGCACTCTCAAGGATTGCTTAACCCCTCCCCAAAACAAACAAAACCACTATAGTTCTTGAAAAGCAAGCAGTGGAAACATTAAAGCAAGCCAATGTAAAGATGCTGATCTATAGGAAGGACATACAAAAGAGGGACAAGTGCATGTGGGAGGAAAGTGGCAGATGCCTTCTCTGTGTGCGCGGGAGGAGAGCGGCTGCCACTGCCTGCACGTGTGGGAGGGGAGTGGCTGCCACTGCTGCCTCCCTCCTGCGCGGGAGGAGAGCGGCGGCCTCCTGCGCAGGGGATGAGGCGGTGGACTGGAGCGGCTGCTGCTGCCTCCTTGTCTAGCACATACACTCCTGCGGGAGGGGAGTGGCTGTCTCCTCCTGCGTCCGCGGGAAGTGGTTGCCTCCTCCTCCTTGCATGCGTTGGAGGAGTAAGCCGCTATCTCTTGCATGCGTGGGAGCTGCTGCTGACACCTTGCGCGGGGGGAGGAGGAGGTGGCAGCTGCCGCTTTCTCCTCCTGAGTGGAAGGAGGGAGCAGCAGCTGCCTCACCTGAGCGGCTGCCACCTCCTACACGGGAGGGGAGTGGCTGCCTTCTGCATACATGGGAGGGGAGCCATTGCCTCCTACATGTGGTGGGACGGGAGCGTCCCCCTCCTATGCAGGAGGGGTTCGGCCGTCTCCTCTGTTATCAACTGCCACGGCCTTTTCTGCCTTGTGAGGTTCCTGTTGTGTGAGGGAGGGGAGTGGCCAACTCTGCTGCCTACTCCCTGTATAGGAGAGGGGAGCCCCCCCCAGCCTCCTCCCCTTGCATGTGTGCAGAGCCCCCAGCCTCCTCCCCTTGCGCGTACGTGTGGGGGGAGAGAGAGCCCAGCCTCCTCCCCTTGCGCGTGCTGGGGGAGAGCCTCCTCCCCTTGCGCGTGCTGGGGGAGAGCCTCCTCCCCTTGCGCGTGCTGGGGAGAGCCTCCTCCCTTGCGCGTGCTGGGGAGAGCCTCCTCCCCTTGCGCGTGCTGGGGGAGAGCCTCCTCCCCTTGCGCGTGCTGGGGAGAGCCTCCCCCTTGCGCGTGCTGGGGAGAGCCTCCTCCCCTTGCGCGTGCTGGGGAGAGCCTCCTCCCCTTGCGCGTGCTGGGGAGAGCCTCCTCCCCTTGCGCGTGCTGGGGAGAGCCTCCTCCCCTTGCGCGTGCTGGGGAGAGCCTCCCCTTGCGCGTGCTGGGAGAGCCCTCCCCTTGCGCGTGCTGGGGGAGAGCCTCCTCCCCTTGCGCGTGCTGGGGAGAGCTCCTCCCTTGCGCGTGCTGGGGGAGAGCCTCCTCCCCTTGCGCGTGCTGGGGGAGAGCCTCCTCCCCTTGCGCGTGCTGGGGGAGAGCCTCCTCCCCTTGCGCGTGCTGGGGGAGAGCCTCCTCCCCTTGCGCGTGCTGGGGGAGAGCCTCCTCCCCTTGCGCGTGCTGGGGGAGAGCCTCCTCCCCTTGCGCGTGCTGGGGGAGAGCCTCCTCCCCTTGCGCGTGCTGGGGAGAGCCTCCCTTGCGCGTGCTGGGAGAGCCTCCTCCTTGCGCGTGCTGGGGAGAGCCTCCTCCCCTTGCGCGTGCTGGGGGAGAGCCTCCTCCCCTTGCGCGTGCTGGGGAGAGCCTCCTCCCCTTGCGCGTGCTGGGGAGAGCCTCCCCTCCCTGCGCGTGCTGGGGGAGAGCCTCCCCCCTTGCGCGTGCTGGGGAGAGCCTCCCCTTGCGCGTGCTGGGAGAGCCTCCCCCCTTGCGCGTGCTGGGGAGAGCCTCCCCCTTGCGCGTGCTGGGAGAGCCTCCCCCTTGCGCGTGCTGGGGAGAGCCTCCCCTTGCGCGTGCTGGGGAGAGCCTCCCCCTTGCGCGTGCTGGGGAGAGCCTCCCCTTGCGCGTGCTGGGGAGAGCCTCCCCCCTGCGCGTGCTGGGGGAGAGCCTCCCCCCTTGCGCGTGCTGGGGAGAGCCTCCCCTTGCGCGTGCTGGGGGAGAGCCTCCCCCCCTTGCGCGTGCTGGGGGAGAGCCTCCCCCCCCCCTTGCGCGTGCTGGGGGAGAGCCTCCCCCCCCCCCCTTGCGCGTGCTGGGGAGAGCCTCCCCCCTTGCGCGTGCTGGGGGAGAGCCTCCCCCCCCCTTGCGCGTGCTGGGGAGAGCCTCCCCCCTGCTGCGCGTGCTGGGGAGAGCCTCCCCTTGCGCGTGCTGGGGAGAGCCTCCCCCCCTTGCGCGTGCTGGGGAGAGCCTCCCCCCTTGCGCGTGCTGGGAGAGCCTCCCCTTGCGCGTGCTGGGGAGAGCCTCCCCCCTTGCGCGTGCTGGGAGAGCCTCCCCCCCTTGCGCGTGCTGGGGAGAGCCTCCCCTTGCGCGTGCTGGGGAGAGCCTCCCCCCCCTTGCGCGTGCTGGGGAGAGCCTCCCCTTGCGCGTGCTGGGGAGAGCCTCCCCCCTGCGCGTGCTGGGGAGAGCCTCCCCCTTGCGCGTGCTGGGGAGAGCCTCCCCCTTGCGCGTGCTGGGGGAGAGCCTCCCCCCCCATTGCGCGTGCTGGGGGAGAGCCTCCCCCCCCTTGCGCGTGCTGGGGGAGAGCCTCCCCCCCCTTGCGCGTGCTGGGGGAGAGCCTCCCCCCCCTTGCGCGTGCTGGGGGAGAGCCTCCCCCCCCTTGCGCGTGCTGGGGGAGAGCCTCCCCCCCCTTGCGCGTGCTGGGGAGAGCCTCCCCCCTTGCGCGTGCTGGGGGAGAGCCTCCCCCTTGCGCGTGCTGGGAGAGCCTCCCCTTGCGCGTGCTGGGGAGAGCCTCCCCCTTGCGCGTGCTGGGGAGAGCCTCCCCCTGCGCGTGCTGGGAGAGCCCCCTTGCGCGTGCTGGGAGAGCCTCCCCTTGCGCGTGCTGGGAGAGCCTCCCCTTGCGCGTGCTGGGGAGAGCCTCCCCCTTGCGCGTGCTGGGGAGAGCCCCCCCCTTGCGCGTGCTGGGGAGAGCCCCCCCTTGCGCGTGCTGGGGAGAGCCTCCCCTTGCGCGTGCTGGGGAGAGCCTCCCCCTTGCGCGTGCTGGGGAGAGCCTCCCCCTTGCGCGTGCTGGGGAGAGCCCTCCCCTTGCGCGTGCTGGGAGAGCCTCCCCCTTGCGCGTGCTGGGGAGAGCCTCCCCCTTGCGCGTGCTGGGGAGAGCCTCCCCCTTGCGCGTGCTGGGGAGAGCCTCCCCCCCTGCGCGTGCTGGGAGAGCCTCCCCTTGCGCGTGCTGGGGAGAGCCTCCCCCTTGCGCGTGCTGGGGGAGAGCCTCCCCCCTGCGCGCGTGCTGGGGGAGAGCCTCCCCCGCCTTGCGCGTGCTGGGGAGAGCCTCCCCCTTGCGCGTGCTGGGGAGAGCCTCCCCTTGCGCGTGCTGGGGAGAGCCTCCCCTTGCGCGTGCTGGGGAGAGCCTCCCCCCTTGCGCGTGCTGGGGGAGAGCCTCCCCCTTGCGCGTGCTGGGGAGAGCCTCCCCCTTGCGCGTGCTGGGGAGAGCCTCCCCTTGCGCGTGCTGGGGAGAGCCTCCCCCCCTTGCGCGTGCTGGGGAGGCCTCCCCTTGCGCGTGCTGGGGAGAGCCTCCCCCTTGCGCGTGCTGGGGAGAGCCTCCCCCTGCGCGTGCTGGGGAGAGCCTCCCCCTTGCGCGTGCTGGGGAGAGCCTCCCCCTTGCGCGTGCTGGGGAGAGCCTCCCCCTTGCGCGTGCTGGGGAGAGCCTCCCCTTGCGCGTGCTGGGGAGGCCTCCCCCTTGCGCGTGCTGGGGAGCCTTCCCCTTGCGCGTGCTGGGAGAGCCTTCCCCCTGCGCGTGCTGGGGAGAGCCTTCCCCCTGCGCGTGCTGGGAGAGCCTCCCCCTTGCGCGTGCTGGGGGAGAGCCTTCCCCCTGCGCGTGCTGGGAGAGCCTCCCTGCGCGTGCTGGGAGAGCCTCCCCTTGCGCGTGCTGGGGAGAGCCTTCCCCCTTGCGCGTGCTGGGAGAGCCTTTCCCCCTTGCGCGTGCTGGGGAGAGCCTTCCCCTTGCGCGTGCTGGGGAGAGCCTTCCCCTGCGCGTGCTGGGAGAGCCTTCCCCCTTGCGCGTGCTGGGGAGAGCCTTCCCCCCTTGCGCGTGCTGGGGAGAGCCTCTCCCCTTGCGCGTGCTGGGGAGAGCCTTCCCCCTTGCGCGTGCTGGGGAGAGCCTCCCCTTGCGCGTGCTGGGAGAGCCTCCCCTTGCGCGTGCTGGGGGAGAGCCTTTCCCCCCCCTTGCGCGTGCTGGGGGAGAGCCTTTCCCCCCCTTGCGCGTGCTGGGGGAGAGCCTTTCCCCCCCTTGCGCGTGCTGGGGGAGAGCCTTCCCCTTGCGCGTGCTGGGAGAGCCTTCCCCCTTGCGCGTGCTGGGGAGAGCCTTCCCTTTGCGCGTGCTGGGAGAGCCTTCCCCTTGCGCGTGCTGGGAGAGCCTTCCCCCTTTGCGCGTGCTGGGAGAGAGCCTCCCCCCCTTTGCGCGTGCTGGGTGAGAGCCTCCTCCCCTTGCGCGGGGATAGGAAGAGAGCCCAGCCTCCTCCTCTTGCGCATTGGGGAGGAGGAGGCTGCCTCCTCCTCTTGCGCATTGGGGAGGAGGAGGCTGCCTCCTCCTCTTGCGCATTGGGGAGGAGGAGGCTGCCTCCTCCTCTTGCGCATTGGGGAGGAGGAGGCTGCCTCCTCCTCTTGCGTGTGGGAGGAGAGCCCAGCCTCTTGGGGGGGGGGGAGGGGGGAGCAGGGGGAAGGAGGAGGGAGCAGGGGGAAGGAGGAGGGAGCAGGGGGAAGGGAGGAGGAGGAGGGAGCAGGGGGAAGGGAGGAGGAGGAGGAGGAGGAAGGGAGTGAGAAGGGAGTGAGGAGGAGGAGCCTCTTGCATTGGGGGGGGAAGGAGGAAAAATAGCCCAGCCTCCTTCTTGTGTGTGGGATAGGGAGAGCCCAGCCCCCTCCTCGCAGGAGGAGGGAACCTAGCCTTGTGTGCGGGGGGAAAGAAAGGAGGGCGCCTCGTGCACGGTGGGGGGAAAGAAAGGAGGGAGTGAGCCCAGCCTCTCTTGCGCGTGGGGGGAGGAAGGAAGGAAAAGAAAGGAGGGAGCCCAGCCTTGCATGTGGGGGGGGGGGGGGGGAGAAAGGAGGGAGCCCAGCCGCGCGCGTGGGGAAAGAAAGAAGGGAGCCCAGCCTCGCGCGTGGGGAAAGAAAGAAGGGAGCCCAGCCTCGCGCGTGGGGAAAGAAAGAAGGGAGCCCAGCCTCGCGCGTGGGGAAAGAAAGAAGCCCAGCCTCGCGCGTGGGGAAAGAAAGAAGGGAGCCCAGCCTCGCGCGTGGGGAAAGAAAGAAGGGAGCCCAGCCTCGCGCGTGGGGAAAGAAAGAAGGGAGCCCAGCCTCGCGCGTGGGGAAAGAAAGAAGGGAGCCCAGCCTCGCGCGTGGGGAAAGAAAGAAGGGAGCCCAGCCTCGCGCGTGGGGAAAGAAAGAAGGGAGCCCAGCCTCGCGCGTGGGGAAAGAAAGAAGGAGCCCAGCCTCGCGCGTGGGGAAAGAAGGGAGCCCAGCCTCGCGCGTGGGGAAAGAAGGGAGCCCAGCCTCGCGCGTGGGGGAAAGAAGGGAGCCCAGCCTCGCGCGTGGGGAAAGAAAGAAGGGAGCCCAGCCTCGCGCGTGGGGAAAGAAAGAAGGAGCCCAGCCTCGCGCGTGGGGAAAGAAAGAAGGGAGCCCAGCCTCGCGCGTGGGGAAAGAAAGAAGGGAGCCCAGCCTCGCGCGTGGGGAAAGAAAGAAGGGAGCCCAGCCTCGCGCGTGGGGAAAGAAAGAAGGGAGCCCAGCCTCGCGCGTGGGGAAAGAAAGAAGGGAGCCCAGCCTCGCGCGTGGGGAAAGAAAGAAGGGAGCCCAGCCTCGCGCGTGGGGAAAGAAAGAAGGAGCCCAGCCTCGCGCGTGGGGAAAGAAAGAAGGGAGCCCAGCCTCGCGCGTGGGGAAAGAAAGAAGGGAGCCCAGCCTCGCGCGTGGGGAAAGAAAGAAGGGAGCCCCGCCTCGCGCGTGGGGAAAGAAAGAAGGGAGCCCCGCCTCGCGCGTGGGGAAAGAAAGAAGGGAGCCCCGCCTCGCGCGTGGGGAAAGAAAGAAGGAGCCCCGCCTCGCGCGTGGGGAAAGAAAGAAGGGAGCCCAGCCTCGCGCGTGGGGAAAGAAAGAAGGGAGCCCAGCCTCGCGCGTGGGGAAAGAAAGAAGGGAGCCCAGCCTCGCGCGTGGGGAAAGAAAGAAGGGAGCCCAGCCTCGCGCGTGGGGAAAGAAAGAAGGGAGCCCAGCCTCGCGCGTGGGGAAAGAAAGAAGGGAGCCCAGCCTCGCGCGTGGGGAAAGAAAGAAGGGAGCCCAGCCTCGCGCGTGGGGAAAGAAAGAAGGGAGCCCAGCCTCGCGCGTGGGGAAAGAAAGAAGGGAGCCCAGCCTCGCGCGTGGGGAAAGAAAGAAGGGAGCCCAGCCTCGCGCGTGGGGAAAGAAAGAAGGGAGCCCAGCCTCGCGCGTGGGGAAAGAAAGAAGGGAGCCCAGCCTCGCGCGTGGGGAAAGAAAGAAGGGAGCCCAGCCTCGCGCGTGGGGAAAGAAAGAAGGGAGCCCAGCCTCGCGCGTGGGGAAAGAAAGAAGGAGCCCAGCCTCGCGCGTGGGGAAAGAAAGAAGGGAGCCCAGCCTCGCGCGTGGGGAAAGAAAGAAGGGAGCCCAGCCTCGCGCGTGGGGAAAGAAAGAAGGGAGCCCAGCCTCGCGCGTGGGGAAAGAAAGAAGGGAGCCCAGCCTCGCGCGTGGGGAAAGAAAGAAGGGAGCCCAGCCTCGCGCGTGGGGAAAGAAAGAAGGGAGCCCAGCCTCGCGCGTGGGGAAAGAAAGAAGGGAGCCCAGCCTCGCGCGTGGGGAAAGAAAGAAGGGAGCCCAGCCTCGCGCGTGGGGAAAGAAAGAAGGGAGCCCAGCCTCGCGCGTGGGGAAAGAAAGAAGGGAGCCCAGCCTCGCGCGTGGGGAAAGAAAGAAGGGAGCCCAGCCTCGCGCGTGGGGAAAGAAAGAAGGAGCCCAGCCTCGCGCGTGGGGAAAGAAAGAAGGGAGCCCAGCCTCGCGCGTGGGGAAAGAAAGAAGGGAGCCCAGCCTCGCGCGTGGGGAAAGAAAGAAGGGAGCCCAGCCTCGCGCGTGGGGAAAGAAAGAAGGGAGCCCAGCCTCGCGCGTGGGGAAAGAAAGAAGGGAGCCCAGCCTCGCGCGTGGGGAAAGAAAGAAGGGAGCCCAGCCTCGCGCGTGGGGAAAGAAAGAAGGGAGCCCAGCCTCGCGCGTGGGGAAAGAAAGAAGGGAGCCCAGCCTCGCGCGTGGGGAAAGAAAGAAGGAGCCCAGCCTCGCGCGTGGGGAAAGAAAGAAGGGAGCCCAGCCTCGCGCGTGGGGAAAGAAAGAAGGGAGCCCAGCCTCGCGCGTGGGGAAAGAAAGAAGGAGCCCAGCCTCGCGCGTGGGGAAAGAAAGAAGGAGCCCAGCCTCGCGCGTGGGGAAAGAAAGAAGGGAGCCCAGCCTCGCGCGTGGGGAAAGAAAGAAGGGAGCCCAGCCTCGCGCGTGGGGAAAGAAAGAAGGAGCCCAGCCTCGCGCGTGGGGAAAGAAAGAAGGGAGCCCAGCCGCGCGCGTGGGGAAAGAAAGAAGGGAGCCCAGCCGCGCGCGTGGGGAAAGAAAGAAGGGAGCCCAGCCGCGCGCGCGGGGAAAGAAAGAAGGGAGCCCAGCCGCGCGTGGGGAAAGAAAGAAGGAGCCCAGCCGCGCGCGTGGGGGAAAGAAAGAAGGGAGCCCAGCGCGCGTGGGGAAAGAAAGAAGGGAGCCCAGGCCGCGCGCGTGGGGAAAGAAAGAAGGGAGCCCAGCCGCGCGCGCGTGGGGAAAGAAAGAAGGAGCCCAGCCGCGCGCGCGTGGGGAAAGGAAGGAGCCCAGCCGCGCGCGCGTGGGGAAAGGAAGGAGCCCAGCCGCGCGCGCGTGGGGAAAGGAAGGAGCCCAGCCGCGCGCGCGTGGGGAAAGGAAGGAGCCCAGCCGCGCGCGCGTGGGGAAAGGAAGGAGCCCAGCGCGCGCGCGTGGGGAAAGGAAGGAGCCCAGCCGCCGCGCGTGGGGAAAGGAAGGAGCCCAGCCGCGCGCGCGTGGGGAAAGGGAAGGAGCCCAGCCGCGCGCGCGTGGGGAAAGGAAGGAGCCCAGCCGCGCGCGTGGGGAAAGGAAGGAGCCCAGCGCGCGCGCGTGGGGAAAGGAGGGAGCCCAGCCGCGCGCGTGGGGAAAGAAAGAAGTGGCTCAGCCTCGCGGGGGGGGAGCCCAGCCTCTCGAGGGGAGGGGGAAGAGAGAAAGAAGGGAGCCCAGCCTCACGCGCGTGGGGGGGGGGGAGAGAAGAAAGAAGGGAGCCTCGCCTGCGTGGGGGGGAAAGAAGGGAGCCCAGCCTCGCGTGCGTGGGGGGGAAAGAAGGGAGCCCAGCCGTGCGTGGGGGGGAAAGAAGGGAGCCCAGCCTCGCGCGCGTGGGGGGAAAGAAAGAAGGGAGCCCAGCCTCGCGCGCGTGGGGGGAAAGAAAGAAGGGAGCCCAGCCTCGCGCGTGTGAGGGATAAGAAAGGAGGGAGCCCAGCCTCGCGCGTGTGGGGGGAAAGAAAGAACGGAGCCCAGCCTCGCGCGTGTGGGGGAAAAGAAAGGAGGGAGCCCAGCCTCGCGCGTGTGGGGGGAAAGAAAGAAGGGAGCCCAGCCTCGCGCGTGTGGGGGGAAAGAAAGAAGGGAGCCCAGCCTCGCGCGTGTGGGGGAAAAGAAAGGAGGGAGCCCAGCCCTCGCGCGTGTGGGGGAAAAGAAAGGAGGGAGCCCAGCCTCGCGCGTGTGGGGGAAAAGAAAGAAAGGAGGGAGCCCAGCCTCGCGCGTGTGGGGGAAAAGAAAGGAAGGAGGGAGCCCAGCCTCGCGCGTGTGGGTGAAAAGAAAGGAGGGAGCCCAGCCTCGCGCGTGTGGGTGAAAAGAAAGGAGGGAGCCCAGCCTCGCGCGTGTGGGTGAAAAGAAAGGAGGGAGCCCAGCCTCGCGCGTGTGGGTGAAAAGAAAGGAGGGAGCTCAGCCTCGCGCGTGCGTGGGGGGGGGGAGAGAGAGAGAGGAGGGAGCCCAGCCTCGCGCGTGGGGGGGGGGAAGAGGAAAGAAAGAAAGAAGGGAGCCCAGCCTCGCGTGTGGGGAAGAAAGAAAGGAGCCCAGCCTCGCGTGTGGGGAAGAAAGAAAGGAGCCCAGCCTCGCGCGTGTGTGTGTGGGGGGGTAAAGAAGAAAGCCCAGCCTCGCGTGTGGGGGGGAGGAAAGAAGAAAGCCCAGCCTCGCGTGGGGGGAAGAAAGAAGGGAGCCCAGCCTCGCGCGTGGGGGGAAAGAAAGAAAGAAGGGAGCCCAGCCTCGCGCGTGGGGGAAAGAAAGAAGGGAGCCCAGCCTCGTGCGTGGGGGGAAAGAAAGAAGGAGCCCAGCCTCGTGCGTGGGGGGAAAGAAAGAAAGAAGCCCAGCCCTCGCGCGTGGGGGGGAAAGAAAGAAAGAAAGAAGCCCAGCCTCGCGCGTGGGGGGGAAAGAAAGGAAGGAGCCCAGCCTCGCGCGTGGGGGAAAGGAAGGAAGGAGCCCAGCCTCGTGCGTGGGGGAAAGAAGGAAGCCCAGCCTCGTGCGTGGGGGAAAGAAAGAAACCCAGCCTCGCGCGTGGGGGAAAGAAAGAAAGAAAGAAGCCCAGCCTCGCGCGTGGGGAAAGAAAGAAGGGAGCCCAGCCTCGCGCGTGGGGAAAGAAAGACGGGAGCCCGGCCTCGCGCGTGGGGAAAGAAAGAAGGGAGCCCAGCCTCGCGCGTGGGGAAAGAAAGAAGGGAGCCCAGCCTCGCGCGTGGGGAAAGAAAGAAGGAGCCCAGCCTCGCGCGTGGGGAAAGAAAGAAGGGAGCCCAGCCTCGCGCGTGGGGAAAGAAAGAAGGAGCCCAGCCTCGCGCGTGGGGAAAGAAAGAAGGGAGCCCAGCCTCGCGCGTGGGGAAAGAAAGAAGGGAGCCCAGCCTCGCGCGTGGGGAAAGAAAGAAGGGAGCCCAGCCTCGCGCGTGGGGAAAGAAAGAAGGAGCCCAGCCTCGCGCGTGGGGAAAGAAAGAAGGGAGCCCAGCCTCGCGCGTGGGGAAAGAAAGAAGGGAGCCCAGCCTCGCGCGTGGGGAAAGAAAGAAGGGAGCCCAGCCTCGCGCGTGGGGAAAGAAAGAAGGGAGCCCAGCCTCGCGCGTGGGGAAAGAAAGAAGGGAGCCCAGCCTCGCGCGTGGGGAAAGAAAGAAGGGAGCCCAGCCTCGCGCGTGGGGAAAGAAAGAAGGGAGCCCAGCGCGCGCGTGGGGAAAGAAAGAAGGGAGCCCAGCGCGCGTGGGGAAAGAAAGAAGGGAGCCCAGCGCGCGCGTGGGGAAAGAAAGAAGGGAGCCCAGCCGCGCGCGTGGGGAAAGAAAGAAGGGAGCCCAGCCGCGCGCGTGGGGAAAGAAAGAAGGGGAGCCCAGCCGCGCGCGTGGGGAAAGAAAGAAGGGAGCCCAGGCCGCGCGCGTGGGGAAAGAAAGAAGGGAGCCCAGCCGCGCGCGTGGGGAAAGAAAGAAGGGAGCCCAGCCGCGCGCGTGGGGAAAGAAAGAAGGGAGCCCAGCCGCGCGCGTGGGGAAAGAAAGAAGGGAGCCCAGCCGCGCGCGTGGGGAAAGAAAGAAGGGAGCCCAGCCGCGCGCGTGGGGAAAGGAAGGAGCCCAGCCGCGCGCGCGGGAAAGGAAGGAGCCCAGCCGCGCGCGCGAGGGCCAGCCGCGCGAAAGGAAGGAGCCCGCGCGCGCGCGCGGGGAAGGAAGGAGCCCGGCCGCGCGCGCGCGGGAAGGAAGGAGCCCAGCCGCGCCGCGCGGGGAAAGGAAGGAGCCCAGCGCGCGCGCCGGGGAAGGAAGGAGCCCAGGCCGCCGCGCGCGGGGAAAGGAAGGAGCCCGGCCGCGCGAGGAAGGAGCCGGGGCGACCGGCCGCGCGGGAAAGGAAGGAGCCCAGCCGCGCGCGCGCGGGAAAGGAAGGAGCCCAGCCGCGCGCGTGGGGAAAGGAAGGAACCCAGGCCGCGCGCGTGGGGAAAGGAGGGAGCCCAGGCCGCGCGTGGGGAAAGGAGGGAGCCCAGCCGCGCGCGTGGGGAAAGAAGAGTGGCTCAGCCTCGCGGGGGGAGCCCAGCCTCTCGAGGGGAGGGGAAGAGAGAAAGAAGGGAGCCCAGCCCTCACGCGCGTGGGGGGGGGAGAGAAGAAAGAAGGGAGCCTCGCCTGCGTGGGGGGAAAGAAGGGAGCCCAGCCTCGCGTGCGTGGGGGGAAAGAAGGGAGCCCAGCCGTGCGTGGGGGGAAAGAAGGGAGCCCAGCCTCGCGCGCGTGGGGGGAAAGAAAGAAGGGAGCCCAGCCTCGCGCGCGTGGGGGAAAGAAAGAAGGAGCCCAGCTCGCGCGCGTGGGGGGAAAGAAAGAAGGGAGCCCAGCCTCGCGCGCGTGGGGGAAAGAAAGAAGGAGCCCAGCCTCGCGCGTGTGAGGGATAAGAAAGGAGGGAGCCCAGCCTCGCGCGTGTGGGGGGAAAGAAAGAAGGGAGCCCAGCCTCGCGCGTGTGGGGGAAAAGAAAGGAGGGAGCCCAGCCTCGCGCGTGTGGGGGGAAAGAAAGAAGGGAGCCCAGCCTCGCGCGTGTGGGGGGAAAGAAAGAAGGGAGCCCAGCCTCGCGCGTGTGGGGGAAAAGAAAGGAGGGAGCCCAGCCTCGCGCGTGTGGGGGAAAAGAAAGGAGGGAGCCCAGCCTCGCGCGTGTGGGGGAAAAGAAAGAAAGGAGGGAGCCCAGCCTCGCGCGTGTGGGGGAAAAGAAAGGAAGGAGGGAGCCCAGCCTCGCGCGTGTGGGTGAAAAGAAAGGAGGGAGCCCAGCCTCGCGCGTGTGGGTGAAAAGAAAGGAGGGAGCCCAGCCTCGCGCGTGTGGGTAAAAAGAAAGGAGGGAGCCCAGCCTCGCGCGTGTGGGTGAAAAGAAAGGAGGGAGCTCAGCCTCGCGTGTGGGGGGAGGGGGGAGAGAGAGAGAGAGAGAGAGAGAGAGAGAGAGAGAGAGAGAGAGAGAGAAGGAGGGAGCCCAGCCTCGCGCGCGTGCGTGGGGGGGAGAGAGAGAGAGAGGGAGCCCAGCCTCGCGCGTGGGGGGGGGAAGAGGAAAGAAAGAAAGAAGGGAGCCCAGCCTCGCGTGTGGGGAAGAAAGAAAGGAGCCCAGCCTCGCGTGTGGGGAAGAAAGAAAGGAGCCCAGCCTCGCGCGTGTGTGTGTGGGGGGGTAAAGAAGAAAGCCCAGCCTCGCGTGTGGGGGGGAGGAAAGAAGAAAGCCCAGCCTCGCGTGGGGGGGGGAAGAAAGAAGGGAGCCCAGCCTCGCGCGTGGGGGGGAAAGAAAGAAAGAAGGGAGCCCAGCCTCGCGCGTGGGGGGGAAAGAAAGAAGGGAGCCCAGCCTCGTGCGTGGGGGGGAAAGAAAGAAGGGAGCCCAGCCTCGTGCGTGGGGGGGAAAGAAAGAAAGAAGCCCAGCCCTCGCGCGTGGGGGGGAAAGAAAGAAAGAAAGAAGCCCAGCCTCGCGCGTGGGGGGGAAAGAAAGGAAGGAGCCCAGCCTCGCGCGTGGGGGAAAGGAAGAAGGGAGCCCAGCCTCGCGCGTGGGGAAAGAAAGAAGGGAGCCCAGCCTCGCGCGTGGGGAAAGAAAGAAGGGAGCCCAGCCTCGCGCGTGGGGAAAGAAAGAAGGAGCCCAGCCTCGCGCGTGGGGAAAGAAAGAAGGGAGCCCAGCCTCGCGCGTGGGGAAAGAAAGAAGGGAGCCCAGCCTCGCGCGTGGGGAAAGAAAGAAGGGAGCCCAGCCTCGCGCGTGGGGAAAGAAAGAAGGGAGCCCAGCCTCGCGCGTGGGGAAAGAAAGAAGGAGCCCAGCCTCGCGCGTGGGGAAAGAAAGAAGGGAGCCCAGCCTCGCGCGTGGGGAAAGAAAGAAGGGAGCCCAGCCTCGCGCGTGGGGAAAGAAAGAAGGGAGCCCAGCCTCGCGCGTGGGGAAAGAAAGAAGGGAGCCCAGCCTCGCGCGTGGGGAAAGAAAGAAGGGAGCCCAGCCTCGCGCGTGGGGAAAGAAAGAAGGGAGCCCAGCCTGCGCGTGGGGAAAGAAAGAAGGGAGCCCAGCGCGCGCGTGGGGAAAGAAAGAAGGGAGCCCAGCGCGCGCGTGGGGAAAGAAAGAAGGGAGCCCAGCCGCGCGCGTGGGGAAAGAAAGAAGGGAGCCCAGCGCGCGCGGGGAAAGAAAGAAGGAGCCCAGCCGCGCGTGGGGAAAGAAAGAAGGGAGCCCAGCCGCGCGCGTGGGGAAAGAAAGAAGGGAGCCCAGCGCGCGCGTGGGGAAAGAAAGAAGGAGCCCAGCCGCGCGCGTGGGGAAAGAAAGAAGGGAGCCCAGCCGCGCGCGTGGGGAAAGAAAGAAGGGAGCCCAGCCACGCGCGTGGGGAAAGAAAGAAGGAGCCCAGCCGCGCGCGTGGGGAAAGGAAGGAGCCCAGCCGCGCGCGGGGGAAGGAAGGAGCCCAGCCGCCGCGCGCGGGGCAAGGAAGGAGCGAGCCAGCGCGCGCGGGAAGGGAAGGAGCCCAGCCGCGCGCGCGGGGAAAGGAAGGAGCCCAGCCGCGCGCGCGGGAAAGGAAGGAGCCCAGGCCGCCGCGCGCGCGGGAAAGGAAGGACCCAGCCGCGCGGCGCGCCGGGGAAAGGAAGGAGCCCAGCGCCGCGCGCGCGGGGAAAGGAAGGAGCCCAGCCGCGCGCGCGCGGGGAAAGGAAGGAGCCCAGCCGCGCGCGCGCGGGGAAAGGAAGGAACCCAGCCGCGCGCGTGGGGAAAGGAGGGAGCCCAGCCGCGCGCGTGGGGAAAGGAGGGAGCCCAGCCGCGCGCGTGGGGAAAGAAAGAAGTGGCTCAGCCTCGCGGGGGGGAGCCCAGCCTCTCGAGGGGAGGGGAAGAGAGAAAGAAGGGAGCCCAGCCTCACGCGCGTGGGGGGAGAGAAGAAAGAAGGGAGCCTCGCCTGCGTGGGGGGGGAAAGAAGGGAGCCCAGCCTCGCGTGCGTGGGGGGGAAAGAAGGGAGCCCAGCCGTGCGTGGGGGGGAAAGAAGGGAGCCCAGCCTCGCGCGCGTGGGGGGAAAGAAAGAAGGGAGCCCAGCCTCGCGCGCGTGGGGGGAAAGAAAGAAGGGAGCCCAGCCTCGCGCGCGTGGGGGGAAAGAAAGAAGGGAGCCCAGCCTCGCGCGCGTGGGGGGAAAGAAAGAAGGGAGCCCAGCCTCGCGCGTGTGAGGGATAAGAAAGGAGGGAGCCCAGCCTCGCGCGTGTGGGGGGAAAGAAAGAAGGGAGCCCAGCCTCGCGCGTGTGGGGGAAAAGAAAGGAGGGAGCCCAGCCTCGCGCGTGTGGGGGAAAGAAAGAAGGGAGCCCAGCCTCGCGCGTGTGGGGGGAAAGAAAGAAGGAGCCCAGCCTCGCGCGTGTGGGGGAAAAGAAAGGAGGGAGCCCAGCCTCGCGCGTGTGGGGGAAAAGAAAGGAGGGAGCCCAGCCTCGCGCGTGTGGGGGAAAAGAAAGAAAGGAGGGAGCCCAGCCTCGCGCGTGTGGGGGAAAGAAAGGAAGGAGGGAGCCCAGCCTCGCGCGTGTGGGTGAAAAGAAAGGAGGGAGCCCAGCCTCGCGCGTGTGGGTGAAAAGAAAGGAGGGAGCCCAGCCTCGCGCGTGTCGGTAAAAAGAAAGGAGGGAGCCCAGCCTCGCGCGTGTGGGTGAAAAGAAAGGAGGGAGCTCAGCCTCGCGTGTGTGGGGGGGGAGGGGGGGGAGAGAGAGAGAGAGAGAGAGAGAGAGAGAGAGAGAGAGAGAGAGAGAGAAGGAGGGAGCCCAGCCTCGCGCGTGCGTGGGGGGGGGGAGAGAGAGAGAGGAGGGAGCCCAGCCTCGCGCGTGGGGGGGGGAAGAGGAAAGAAAGAAAGAAGGGAGCCCAGCCTCGCGTGTGGGGAAGAAAGAAAGGAGCCCAGCCTCGCGTGTGGGGAAGAAAGAAAGGAGCCCAGCCCTCGCGCGTGTGTGTGTGGGGGGGGTAAAGAAGAAAGCCCAGCCTCGCGTGTGGGGGGGAGGAAAGAAGAAAGCCCAGCCTCGCGTGGGGGGGGGAAGAAAGAAGGGAGCCCAGCCTCGCGCGTGGGGGGGAAAGAAAGAAAGAAGGGAGCCCAGCCTCGCGCGTGGGGGGGAAAGAAAGAAGGGAGCCCAGCCTCGTGCGTGGGGGGGAAAGAAAGAAGGGAGCCCAGCCTCGTGCGTGGGGGGGAAAGAAAGAAAGAAGCCCAGCCCTCGCGCGTGGGGGGGAAAGAAAGAAAGAAAGAAGCCCAGCCTCGCGCGTGGGGGGGAAAGAAAGGAAGGAGCCCAGCCTCGCGCGTGGGGGAAAGGAAGGAAGGAGCCCAGCCTCGTGCGTGGGGGAAAGAAGGAAGCCCAGCCTCGTGCGTGGGGGAAAGAAAGAAAGAAGCCCAGCCTCGCGCGTGGGGGAAAGAAAGAAAGAAAGAAGCCCAGCCTCGCGCGTGGGGGAAAGAAAGAAGCCCAGCCTCGCGCGTGGTGGGGGAGGGGAAAGAAAGAAGGGAGCCCAGCCTTTGGGGGGGAGGGGGAGAAGAAAGAAAGAAGGGAGCCCAGCCTCGCGCGCGTGGGGGAAAGAAGGGAGCCCAGCCTCGCGCGCGTGGGGAAAAGAAAGAAGGGAGCCCAGCCTCGCGCGCGTGGGGGAAAGAAGGGAGCCCAGCCTCGCGCGCGTGGGGAAAAGAAAGAAGGGAGCCCAGCCTCGCGCGCGTGGGGGAAAGAAAGAAAGAAGGGAGCCCAGCCTCGCGCGTGGGGGAAAGAAAGAAGGGAGCCCAGCCTCGCGCGTGGGGGAAAGAAAGAAGGGAGCCCAGCCTCGCGCGTGGGGGAAAGAAAGAAGGGAGCCCAGCCTCGCGCGTGGGGGAAAGAAAGAAGGGAGCCCAGCCTCGCGCGTGGGGGAAAGAAAGAAGGGAGCCCAGCCTCGCGCGTGGGGGAAAGAAAGAAGGGAGCCCAGCCTCGCGCGTGGGGGAAAGAAAGAAAGAAGGGAGCCCAACCTCGCGCGTGGGGGAAAGAAAGAAAGAAGGGAGCCCAGCCTCGCGCGTGGGGGAAAGAAAGAAAGAAGGGAGTCCAGCCTTGCGCGTGGGGGAAAGAAAGAAGGGAGCCCAGCCTCGCGCGTGGGGGAAAGAAAGAAAGAAGGAGCCCAGCCTCGCGCGCGTGGGGAAAGAAAGAAAGAAGGAGCCCAGCCTCGCGCGTGGGGGAAAGAAAGAAAGAAAGGGAGCCCAGCCTCGCGCGTGGGGGAAAGAAAGAAAGAAGGGAGCCCAGCCTCGCGCGTGGGGGAAAGAAAGAAAGAAGGGAGCCCAGCCTCGCGCGTGGGGGAAAGAAAGAAGGGAGCCCAGCCTCGCGCGTGGGGGGAAAGAAAGAAGGGAGCCCAGCCTCGCGCGTGGGGGGAAAGAAAGAAGGGAGCCCAGCCTCGCGCGTGGGGGGAAAGAAAGAAGGGAGCCCAGCCTCGCGCGTGGGGGGGAAAGAAAGAAGGGAGCCCAGCCTCGCGCGTGGGGGAAAGAAAGAAGCGAGCCCAGCCTCGCGCGTGGGGGAAAGAAAGAAGCGAGCCCAGCCTCGCGCGTGGGGGGGAAAGAAAGAAGCGAGCCCAGCCTCGCGCGTGGGGGAAAGAAAGAAGCGAGCCCAGCCTCGCGCGTGGGGGAAAGAAAGAAGCGAGCCCAGCCTCGCGCTTGGGGGAAGAAAGAAGCGAGCCCAGCCTCGCGCGTGGGGAGAAAGAAAGAAGCGAGCCCAGCCTCGCGCTTGGGGGAAAGAAAGAAGCGAGCCCAGCCTCGCGCGTGGGGGAAAGAAAGAAGCGAGCCCAGCCTCGCGCGTGGGGAGAAAGAAGAAGCGAGCCCAGCCTCGCGCGTGGGGGAAAGAAAGAAGCGAGCCCAGCCCTCGCGCGTGGGGAAAGAAAGAAGCGAGCCCAGCCTCGGCGCGTGGGGGAAAGAAAGAAGCGAGCCCAGCCTCGCGCTTGGGGGGAAAGAAAGAAGCGAGCCCAGCCTCGCGCGTGGGGGAAAGAAAGAAGCGAGCCCAGCCTCGCGCGTGGGGGAAAGAAAGAAGCGAGCCCAGCCTCGCGCGTGGGGGAAAGAAAGAAGCCCAGCCTCGCGCGTGGGGGAAAGAAAGAAGCCCAGCCTCGCGCGTGGGGGAAAGAAAGAAGGAGCCCAGCCTCGCGCGTGGGGGAAAGAAAGAAAGAAGGAGCCCAGCCTCGCGCGTGGGGAAAGAAAGAAAGAAGGAGTCCAGCCTTGCGCGTGGGGGAAAGAAAGAAGGGAGCCCAGCCTCGCGCGTGGGGGAAAGAAAGAAGCGAGCCCAGCCTCGCGCGTGGGGGAAAGATAGAAGCGAGCCCAGCCTCGCGCGTGGGGGAAAGAAAGTAGCGAGCCCAGCCTCGCGCGTGGGGGAAAGAAAGAAGCGAGCCCAGCCTCGCGCGTGGGGGAAAGAAAGAAGCGAGCCCAGCCTCGCGCGTGGGGGAAAGAAAGAAGCGAGCCCAGCCTCGCGCGTGGGGGAAAGAAAGAAGCGAGCCCAGCCTCGCGCGTGGGGGAAAGAAAGAAGCGAGCCCAGCCCTCGCGCGTGGGGGAAAGAAAGAAGCGAGCCCAGCCTCGCGCGTGGGGAAAGAAAGAAGCGAGGCCCAGCCTCGCGCGTGGGGGGAAAGAAAGAAGCGAGCCCAGCCCTCGCGCGTGGGGGAAAGAAAGAGGAGCCCAGCCTCGCGCGTGGGGGAAAGAAAGAAGCCCAGCCTCGCGCGTGGGGGAAAGAAAGAAGCCCAGCCTCGCGCGTGGGGGAAAGAAAGAAGCCCAGCCTCGCGCGTGGGGGGAAAGAAAGAAGCCCAGCCTCGCGCGTGGGGGGAAAGAAAGAAGCCCAGCCTCGCGCGTGGGGGGAAAGAAAGAAGCCCAGCCTCGCGCGTGGGGGGAAAGAAAGAAGCCCAGCCTCGCGCATGGGGGGAAAGAAAGAAGCCCAGCCTCGCGCGTGGGGGGAAAGAAAGAAGCCCAGCCTCGCGCGAGGGGGGAAAGAAAGAAGGGAGCCCAGCCTCGCGCGTTGGGGAAAGAAAGAAAGAAGCCCAGCCTCGCGCGTGGGGGACAAGCGCGAAAGCACCCCAGCCTCGCGCGTGGGGGAAAAGAAAGAAAGGAGCCCAGCCTCGCGCGTGGGGGAAAAGAAAGGAGCCCAGCCTCGCGCGTGGGGGAAAGAAAGAAAGAAGCCCAGCCTCGCGCGTGGTGGGGGAGGGGAAAGAAAGAAGGGAGCCCAGCCTCTGGGGGGGAGGGGGAGAAGAAAGAAAGAAGGGAGCCCAGTCTCGCGCGTGGGGGAAAGAAGGGAGCCCAGCCTTGCGCGTGGGGTAAAGAAAGGAGCCCAGCCTTGCGCGTGGGGGGAAAGATGGGAGCCCAGCCTTGCGCGTGGGGGAAAGAAAGGAGCCCAGCCTTGCGCGTGGGGGAAAGAAAGGAGCCCAGCCTTGCGCGTGGGGGAAAGAAAGAAAGAAGGGAGCCCAGCCTTGCGCGTGGGGGAAAGAAAGAAGGGAGCCCAGCCTCGCGCGTGGGGGAAAAGAAAGAAAGAAGGGAGCCCAGCCTTGCGCGTGGGGGAAAGAAAGAAGGGAGCCAAGCCTTGCGCGTGGGGGAAAGAAAGAAGGGAGCCCAGCCTTGCGCGTGGGGGAAAGAAAGAAAAGCCCAGCCTTGCGCGTGGGGGAAAGAAAGAAGGGAGCCCAGCCTCGCGCGTGGGGGAAAGAAAGAAGCCCAGCCTTGCGCGTGGGGGCAAAGAAAGAAAGAAAGAAGGGAGCCCAGCCTTGCGCGTGGGGGAAAGAAAGAAAGAAGGGAGCCCAGCCTTGCGCGTGGGGGGAAAGAAAGAAAGAAGGGAGCCCAGCCTTGCGCGTGGGGGGAAAGAAAGAAAGAAGGGAGCCCAGCCTTGCGCGTGGGGGGAAAGAAAGAAAGAAGGGAGCCCAGCCTTGCGCGTGGGGGAAAGAAAGAAGGGAGCCCAGCCTTGCGCGTGGGGGAAAGAAAGAAGGAGCCCAGCCCTCGCGCGTGGGGGAAAGAAAGAAGGGAGCCCAGCCTCGCCGTGGGGGAAAGAAAGAAGGGAGCCCAGCCTCGCGCGTGGGGGGAAAGAAAGAAGGGAGCCCAGCCTCGCGCGTGGGGGAAAGAAAGAAGGGAGCCCAGCCTCGCGCGTGGGGAAAGAAAGAAGCGAGCCCAGCCTCGCGCGTGGGGGAAAGAAAGAAGCTGAGCCCAGCCTCGCGCGTGGGGGAAAGAAAGAAGCGAGCCCAGCCCTCGCGCGTGGGGAAAGAAAGAAGCGAGCCCAGCCTCGCGCGTGGGGGAAAGAAAGAAGCGAGCCCAGCCTCGCGCGTGGGGAAAGAAAGAAGCGAGCCCAGCCTCGCGCGTGGGGGGGAAAGAAAGAGCGAGCCCAGCCTCGCGCGTGGGGGAAAGAAAGAAGCGAGCCCAGCCTCGCGCGTGGGGGAAAGAAAGAAGGGAGCCCAGCCTCGCGCGTGGGGGGAAAGAAAGAAGGGAGCCCAGCCTCGCGCGTGGGGGAAAGAAAGAAGCGAGCCCAGCCTCGCGCGTGGGGAAAGAAAGAAGCGAGCCCAGCCTCGCGCGTGGGGGAAAGAAAGAAGCGAGCCCAGCCTCGCGCGTGGGGGAAAGAAAGAAGCGAGCCCAGCCTCGCGCGTGGGGGAAAGAAAGAAGCGAGCCCAGCCGCGCGCGTGGGGGGAAAGAAAGAAGCGAGCCCAGCCTCGCGCGTGGGGGAAAGAAAGAAGCGAGCCCAGCCTCGCGCGTGGGGGAAAGAAAGAAGCGAGCCCAGCCTCGCGCGTGGGGGGAAAGAAAGAAGCCCAGCCTCGCGCGTGGGGGGAAAGAAAGAAGCCCAGCCTCGCGCGTGGGGGGAAAGAAAGAAGCCCAGCCTCGCGCGTGGGGGGAAAGAAAGAAGCCCAGCCTCGCGCGTGGGGGGAAAGAAAGAAGCCCAGCCTCGCGCGTGGGGGGAAGAAAGAAAGAAGGGAGCCCAGCCTCGCGCGTGGGGGGAAGAAAGAAAGAAGGGAGCCCAGCCTCGCGCGTGGGGGGAAGAAAGAAAGAAGGGAGCCCAGCCTCGCGCGTGGGGGGAAAGAAAGAAGCCCAGCCTCGCGCGTGGGGGAAGAAAGAAAGAAGGGAGCCCAGCCTCGCGCGTTGGGGAAAGAAAGAAAGAAGGGAGCCCAGCCTCGCGCGTTGGGGAAAGAAAGAAAGAAGGGAGCCCAGCCTTGCGCGTGGGGGAAAGAAAGAAGGGAGCCCAGCCTCGCGCGTGGGGAAAAGAAAGAAAGAAGGGAGCCCAGCCTTGCGCAGTGGGGGAAAGAAAGAAGGGAGCCAAGCCTTGCGCGTGGGGGAAAGAAAGAAGGGAGCCCAGCCTTGCGCGTGGGGGAAAGAAAGAAGGGAGCCCAGCCTCGCGCGTGGGGGAAAGAAGGGAGCCCAGCCTCGCGCGTGGGGGCAAAGAAAGAAAGAAGGGAGCCCAGCCTTGCGCGTGGGGGGAAAGAAAGAAAGAAGGGAGCCCAGCCTTGCGCGTGGGGGGAAAGAAAGAAGGGAGCCCAGCCTTGCGCGTGGGGGGAAAGAAAGAAAGAAGGGAGCCCAGCCTTGCGCGTGGGGGGAAAGAAAGAAGGAGCCCAGCCTTGCGCGTGGGGGAAAGAAAGAAAGAAGGGAGCCCAGCCTTGCGCGTGGGGGAAAGAAAGAAAGAAGGGAGCCCAGCCACGCGCGTGGGGGGAAAGAAAGAAAGAAGGGAGCCTAGCCACGCGCGTGGGGGGAAAGAAAGAAGCCCAGCCTCGCGCGTGGGGGAAAGAAAGAAGGGAGCCCAGCCACGCGCGTGGGGGGAAAGAAAGAAGCCCAGCCTCGCGCGTGGGGGAAAGAAAGAAGGGAGCCCAGCCACGCGCGTGGGGGGAAAGAAACCCAGCCTCGCGCGTGGGGGAAAGAAAGAAGGGAGCCCAGCCACGCGCGTGGGGGGAAAGAAAGAAAGAAGGGAGCCCAGCCTTGCGCGTGGGGGGAAAGAAAGAAAGAAGGGAGCCCAGCCTTGCGCGTGGGGGGAAAGAAAGAAGGAGCCCAGCCTTGCGCGTGGGGGAAAGAAAGAAAGAAGGAGCCCAGCCTTGCGCGTGGGGGAAAGAAAGAAAGAAGGGAGCCCAGCCACGCGCGTGGGGGAAAGAAAGAAAGAAGGGAGCCTAGCCACGCGCGTGGGGGGAAAGAAAGAAGCCCAGCCTCGCGCGTGGGGGAAAGAAAGAAGGGAGCCCAGCCACGCGCGTGGGGGGAAAGAAAGAAGGGAGCCCAGCCACGCGCGTGGGGGGAAAGAAAGAAAGAAGCCCAGCCTCGCGCGTGGGGGAAAGAAAGAAGGGAGCCCAGCCTCGCGCGTGGGGGAAAGAAAGAAGGGAGCCCAGCCTCGCGCGTGGGGGGAAAGAAAGAAGGGAGCCCAGCCTCGCGCGTGGGGGAAAGAAAGAAGGGAGCCCAGCCTCGCGCGTGGGGGGGAAAGAAAGAAGGAGCCCAGCCTCGCGCGTGGGGGGAAAGAAAGAAGGGAGCCCAGCCTCGCGCGTGGGGGAAAGAAAGAAGGAGCCCAGCCTCGCGCGTGGGGGGAAAGAAAGAAGGGAGCCCAGCCTCGCGCGTGGGGGAAAGAAAGAAGGAGCCCAGCCTCGCGCGTGGGGGGGAAAGAAAGAAAGAAGGGAGCCCAGCCTCGCGCGTGGGGGGGAAAGAAAGAAAGAAGGGAGCCCAGCCTCGCGCGTGGGGGGGAAAGAAAGAATGAAGGGAGCCCAGCCTCGCGCGTGGGGGGGAAAGAAAGAAAGAAAGAAGGGAGCCCAGCCTCGCGCGTGGGGGGAAAGAAAGGAAGAAGGGAGCCCAGCCTCGCGCGTGGGGGGAAAGAAAGGAAGAAGGGAGCCCAGCCTCGCGCGTGGGGGGAAAGAAAGAAGGGAGCCCAGCCTCGCGCGTGGGGGGAAAGAAAGAAGGGAGCCCAGCCTCGCGCGTGGGGGAAAGAAAGAAGCGAGCCCAGCCTCGCGCGTGGGGAAAGAAAGAAGCGAGCCCAGCCTCGCGCGTGGGGAAAGAAAGAAGCGAGCCCAGCCCTCGCGCGTGGGGAAAGAAAGAAGCGAGCCCAGCCTCGCGCGTGGGGGAAAGAAAGAAGCGAGCCCAGCCTCGCGCGTGGGGGAAAGAAAGAAGCGAGCCCAGCCTCGCGCGTGGGGGGAAAGAAAGAAGCCCAGCCTCGCGCGTGGGGGGAAAGAAAGAAGCCCAGCCTCGCGCGTGGGGGGAAAGAAAGAAGCCCAGCCTCGCGCGTGGGGTGAAAGAAAGAAGCCCAGCCTCGCGCGTGGGGGGAAAGAAAGAAGCCCAGCCTCGCGCGTGGGGGGAAGAAAGAAAGAAGCCCAGCCTCGCGCGTGGGGGGAAGAAAGAAAGAAGGGAGCCCAGCCTCGCGCGTTGGGGAAAGAAAGAAAGAAGGGAGCCCAGCCTCGCGCGTTGGGGAAAGAAAGAAAGAAAGGAGCCCAGCCTCGCGCGTGGGGGAAAAGAAAGAAAGGAGCCCAGCCTTGCGCATGGGGGAAAGAAAGAAGGGAGCCAAGCCTCGCGCGTGGTGGGGGAGGGGAAAGAAAGAAGGGAGCCCAGCCTCTGGGGGGGAGGGGGAGAAGAAAGAAAGAAGGGAGCCCAGCCTTGCGCGTGGGGGAAAGAAGGGAGCCCAGCCTTGCGCGTGGGGTAAAGAAAGGAGCCCAGCCTTGCGCGTGGGGGAAAGATGGGAGCCCAGCCTTGCGCGTGGGGGAAAGAAAGGAGCCCAGCCTTGCGCGTGGGGGAAAGAAAGAAAGAAAGGAGCCCAGCCTTGCGCGTGGGGGAAAGAAAGAAGGGAGCCCAGCCTCGCGCGTGGGGGAAATGAAAGAAAGAAGGGAGCCCAGCCTTGCGCGTGGGGGAAAGAAAGAAGGGAGCCAAGCCTTGCGCGTGGGGGAAAGAAAGAAGGGAGCCCAGCCTTGCGCGTGGGGGAAAGAAAGAAAGAAGCCCAGCCTCGCGCGTGGGGGAAAGAAAGAAGGGAGCCCAGCCTTGCGCGTGGGGGAAAGAAAGAAAGAAGCCCAGCCTCGCGCGTGGGGGAAAGAAAGAAAGAAGCCCAGCCTCGCGCGTGGGGGAAAGAAAGAAGCCCAGCCTCGCGCGTGGGGGCAAAGAAAGAAAGAAAGAAGGGAGCCCAGCCTTGCGCGTGGGGGGAAAGAAAGAAAGAAGGAGCCCAGCCTTGCGCGTGGGGGAAAGAAAGAAAGAAGGGAGCCCAGCCTCGCGCGTGGGGGGAAAGAAAGAAAGAAGGGAGCCCAGCCTTGCGCGTGGGGGGAAAGAAAGAAAGAAGGGAGCCCAGCCTCGCGCGTGGGGGAAAGAAAGAAAGAAGGGAGCCCAGCCTTGCGCGTGGGGGAAAGAAAGAAAGAAGGGAGCCCAGCCTCGCGCGTGGGGGAAAGAAAGAAGGGGAGCCCAGCCACGCGCGTGGGGGAAAGAAAGAAAGAAAGAAGCCCAGCCCTCGCGCGTGGGGGGAAAGAAAGAAAGAAAGAAGCCCAGCCTCGCGCGTGGGGGGAAAGAAAGAAAGAAAGAAGCCCAGCCTCGCGCGTGGGGGAAAGAAAGAAGGGAGCCCAGCCACGCGCGTGGGGGGAAAGAAAGAAAGAAGCCCAGCCACGCGCGTGGGGGGAAAGAAAGAAAGAAGCCCAGCCACGCGCGTGGGGGGAAAGAAAGAAAGAAGCCCAGCGCGTGGGGGGAAAGAAAGAAAGAAGCCTAGCCTCGCGCGTGGGGGAAAGAAAGAAGGGAGCCCAGCCTCGCGCGGGGAAAGAAAGAAAGAAGCCCAGCCTCGCGCGTGGGGGAAAGAAAGAAGGGAGCCCAGCCTCGCGCGTGGGGGGAAAGAAGGGAGCCCAGCCTCGCGCGTGGGGGGAAAGAAAGAAGGGAGCCCAGCCCTCGCGCGTGGGGGAAAGAAAGAAAGAAGGGAGCCCAGCCTCGCGCGTGGGGGGCAAGAAAGAAAGAAGGGAGCCCAGCCTCGCGCGTGGGGGGGGCAAGAAAGAAGGGAGCCCAGCCTCGCGCGTGGGGGGGAAAGAAAGAAAGAAAGAAGGGAGCCCAGCCTCGCGCGTGGGGGGGGAAAGAAAGAAAGAAAGAAGGGAGCCCAGCCTCGCGCGTGGGGGAAAGAAAGAAGGGAGCCCAGCCTCGCGCGTGGGGGAAAGAAAGAAGGGAGCCCAGCCTCGCGCGTGGGGGAAAGAAAGAAGGGAGCCCAGCCTCGCGCGTGGGGGAAAGAAAGAAGGGAGCCCAGCCTCGCGCGTTGGGGAAAGAAAGAAAGAAGGGAGCCCAGCCTCGCGCGTTGGGGAAAGAAAGAAAGAAGGGAGCCCAGCCTCGCGCGTGGGGGAAAAGAAAGAAAGGAGCCCAACCTCGCGCGTGGGGAAAAGAAAGAAAGGAGCCCAACCTCGCGCGTGGGGGAAAAGAAAGAAAGGAGCCCAACCTCGCGCGTGGGGGAAAAGAAAGAAAGGAGCCCAGCCTCGCGCGTGGGGGAAAAGAAAGAAAGGAGCCCAGCCTCGCGCGTGGGGGAAAAGAAAGAAAGGAGCCCAGCCTCGCGCGTGGGGGAAAAGAAAGAAAGGAGCCCAGCCTCGCGCGTGGGGGAAAGAAAGAAAGGAGCCCAGCCTCGCGCGTGGGGGAAAGAAAGAAGGGAGCCTCGCGCGTGGGGGAAAGAAAGAAGGGAGCCTCGCGCGTGGGGGAAAGAAAGAAGGGAGCCCAGCCTCGCGCGTGGGGGAAAGAAAGAAAGAAGGGAGCCCAGCCTCGCGCGTGGGGGAAAGAAAGAAAGAAGGGAGCCCAGCCTCGCGCGTGGGGGAAAGAAAGAAAGAAGGGAGCCCAGCCTCGCGCGTGGGGGAAAGAAAGAAAGAAGGGAGCCCAGCCTCGCGCGTGGGGGAAAAGAAAGAAAGGAGAGCCCAGCCTCGCGCGTGGGGGAAAAGAAAGAAAGGAGAGCCCAGCCTCGCGCGTGGGGGAAAAGAAAGAAAGGAGAGCCCAGCCTCGCGCGTGGGGGAAAAGAAAGAAAGGAGAGCCCAGCCTCGCGCGTGGGGGAAAAGAAAGAAAGAAGGGAGCCCAGCCTCGCGCGTGGGGGGAAAGAAAGAAAGAAGGGAGCCCAGCCTCGCGCGTGGGGGGCAAGAAAGAAAGAAGGGAGCCCAGCCTCGCGCGTGGGGGAGCAAGAAAGAAGGGAGCCCAGCCTCGCGCGTGGGGGCAAGAAAGAAAGAAGGGAGCCCAGCCTCGCGCGTGGGGGGGGCAAGAAAGAAGGGAGCCCAGCCTCGCGCGTGGGGGGAAAGAAAGAAAGAAAGAAGGGAGCCCAGCCTCGCGCGTGGGGGGAAAGAAAGAAAGAAGGGAGCCCAGCCTCGCGCGTGGGGGGCAAGAAAGAAAGAAGGGAGCCCAGCCTCGCGCGTGGGGGGGCAAGAAAGAAGGGAGCCCAGCCTCGCGCGTGGGGGGCAAGAAAGAAAGAAGGGGCCCAGCCCTCGCGCGTGGGGGGCAAGAAAGAAGGGAGCCCAGCCTCGCGCGTGGGGGGAAAGAAAGAAAGAAAGAAGGGAGCCCAGCCTCGCGCGTGGGGGGGAAAGAAAGAAAGAAAGAAGGGAGCCCAGCCTCGCGCGTGGGGGAAAGAAAGAAGGGAGCCCAGCCTCGCGCGTGGGGGAAAGAAAGAAGGGAGCCCAGCCTCGCGCGTGGGGGAAAGAAAGAAGGGAGCCCAGCCTCGCGCGTGGGGGAAAGAAAGAAGGAGCCCAGCCTCGCGCGTTGGGGAAAGAAAGAAAGAAGGAGCCCAGCCTCGCGCGTTGGGGAAAGAAAGAAAGAAGGGAGCCCAGCCTCGCGCGTTGGGGAAAGAAAGAAAGAAGGGAGCCCAACCTCGCGCGTGGGGGAAAAGAAAGAAAGGAGCCCAACCTCGCGCGTGGGGGAAAAGAAAGAAAGGAGCCCAACCTCGCGCGTGGGGGAAAAGAAAGAAAGGAGCCCAACCTCGCGCGTGGGGGAAAAGAAAGAAAGGAGCCCAGCCTCGCGCGTGGGGGAAAAGAAAGAAAGGAGCCCAGCCTCGCGCGTGGGGGAAAAGAAAGAAAGGAGCCCAGCCTCGCGCGTGGGGGAAAAGAAAGAAAGGAGCCCAGCCTCGCGCGTGGGGGAAAGAAAGAAAGGAGCCCAGCCTCGCGCGTGGGGGAAAGAAAGAAAGGAGCCTCGCGCGTGGGGGAAAGAAAGAAGGGAGCCTCGCGCGTGGGGGAAAGAAAGAAGGGAGCCCAGCCTCGCGCGTGGGGGAAAGAAAGAAAGAAGGGAGCCCAGCCTCGCGCGTGGGGGAAAGAAAGAAAGAAGGGAGCCCAGCCTCGCGCGTGGGGGAAAGAAAGAAAGAAGGGAGCCCAGCCTCGCGCGTGGGGGAAAGAAAGAAAGAAGGGAGCCCAGCCTCGCGCGTGGGGGAAAAGAAAGAAAGGAGAGCCCAGCCTCGCGCGTGGGGGAAAAGAAAGAAAGGAGAGCCCAGCCTCGCGCGTGGGGGAAAAGAAAGAAAGGAGAGCCCAGCCTCGCGCGTGGGGGAAAAGAAAGAAAGGAGAGCCCAGCCTCGCGCGTGGGGGAAAAGAAAGAAAGAAAGGAGAGCCCAGCCTCGCGCGTGGGGGAAAAGAAAGAAAGAAAGGAGAGCCCAGCCTCGCGCGTGGGGGAAAAGAAAGAAAGGAGAGCCCAGCCTCGCGCGTGGGGGAAAAGAAAGAAAGGAGAGCCCAGCCTCGCGCGTGGGGGAAAAGAAAGAAAGGAGAGCCCAGCCTCGCGCGTGGGGGAAAAGAAAGAAAGGAGAGCCCAGCCTCGCGCGTGGGGGAAAAGAAAGAAAGGAGAGCCCAGCCTCGCGCGTGGGGGGGGAAGAAAGAAAGGAGCCCAGCCTCGCGCGTGGGGGAAGAAAGAAAGGAGCGAGCCCAGCCTCGCGCGTGGGGGAAGAAAGAAAGGAGCGAGCCCAGCCTCGCGCGTGGGGGAAGAAAGAAAGGAGCGAGCCCAGCCTCGCGCGTGGGGGAAGAAAGAAAGGAGCGAGCCCAGCCTCGCGCGTGGGGGGGGGGAGAAAGAAAGGAGCGAGCCCAGCCTCGCGCGTGGGGGGGGGAGAAAGAAAGGAGCGAGCCCAGCCTCGCGCGTGGGGGAAGAAAGAAAGGAGCGAGCCCAGCGCGTGGGGGAAAGAAAGAAGCCCAGCGCGTGGGGGAAAGAAAGAAGGGAGCCCAGCCTCGCGCGTGGGGGAAAGAAAGAAGGGAGCCCAGCCTCGCGCGTGGGGGAAAGAAAGAAGGGAGCCCAGCCTCGCGCGTGGGGGAAAGAAAGAAGGGAGCCCAGCCTCGCGTGTGGGGGAAAGAAAGAAGGGAGCCCAGCCTCGCGCGTGGGGGGAAGAAAGAAAGGAGCCCAGCCTCGCGCGTGGGGAGGGAGCCCAGCTTTGCCCCGCCCCCCGCGCGTGGGGAGGGAGCCCAGCTTTGCCCCGCCCCCGCGCGTGGGGAGGGAGCCCAGCTTTGCCCCCCGCGCGTGGGGAGGGAGCCCAGCTTTGCCCCCCGCGCGTGGGGAGGGAGCCCAGCTTTGCCCCCCGCGCGTGGGGAGGAAGCCCAGCTTTGCCCCCCGCGCGTGGGGAGGGAGCCCAGCTTTGCCCCCCCCGCGTGGGAGCCCAGCTTTGCGCCCCCCCTGCGCGTGGGGAGGGAGCCCAGCTTTGTCTCCCCCCCTGCGCGTGGGGGAGGGAGCCCAGCTTTGTCTCCCCCCCCGCGCGTGGGGGAGGGAGCCCAGCTTTGTCTCCCCCCCCCCCGCGCGTGGGGGAGGGAGCCCAGCTTTGTCTCCCCCCCCCCCGCGCGTGGGGGAGGGAGCCCAGCTTTGTCTCCCCCCCCGCGCGTGGGGGAGGGAGCCCAGCTTTGTCTCTCCCCCACGCGCGTGGGGGAGGGAGCCCAGCTTTGTCTCTCCCCCCCGCGCGGGAGCCCAGCTTTGTCTCTCCCCCCCGCGCGGGAGCCCAGCTTTGTCTCTCCCCCCCGCGCGGGAGCCCAGCTTTGTCTCCCCCCGCGCGGGAGCCCAGCTTTGTCTCTCCCCCCCGCGCGGGAGCCCAGCTCTCTCCCCCCGGCGCGGGAGCCCAGCTTCCTCCCCCGGCGCGGGAGCCCAGCTTTGTGTCTCCCCCCTGCGCAGGAGCCCAGCTTTGTCTCCCCCCCCCCCTGCGCGGGAGCCCAGCTTTGTCTCCCCCCCCCTGCGCGGGAGCCCAGCATTGGTCGTGCCCCCCCGCGCGTGGGAGCCCAGTAATGGTTGTGTCCCCCCCCCACGCGTGGGAGCCCAGTAATGGTCGTGCCCCCCCGTGCGGGAGCCCAGCTTTGTCTCCCCCCGTGCGGGAGCCCAGCTTTGTCTCCACCCCCCGCGCGGGAGCCCAGCTTTGTCTCCCCCCCGCGCGGGAGCCCAGCTTTGTCTCCCCCCCCCCGCGCGGGAGCCCAGCTTTGTCTCCCCCCGTGCGGGAGCCCAGCTTTGTCTCCCCCCGTGCGGGAGCCCAGGTTTGTCTCCCCCCGTGCGGGGGGAGCCCAGCTTTCTGCTCCTCTTCCCGCGCGCGGTGGGAGCCCAGCTTTCTGCTCCTCTTCCCGCGCGCGGTGGGAGCCCAGCTTTCTGCTCCTCTTCCCGCGCGGTGGGAGCCCAGCTTTCTGCTCCTCTTCCCGCGCGCGGTGGGAGCCCAGCTTTCTGCTTCTCTTCCCGCGCGTGGGGGGAGCCCAGCTTTCTGCTCCTCCTGCGCGCGGTAAGCCCATCTTTCTGCTCCTCCTACCGCGGGTGGGGAGCCCAGCTTTGTGCTCTGCGGGTGGGGGGGAGCCCAGCTTTCTGCTCCTCTTCCCTCGCGTGGGGGGAGCCTAGCTTTCTGCTCCTCTTCCCGCGCGTGGGGGGCAGCCCAGCTTTCTGCTCCTCTTCCCGCGCGTGGGGGGGCAGCCCAGCTTTCTGCTCCTCTTCCCGCGCGTGGGGGGGCAGCCCAGCTTTCTGCTCCTCTTCCCGCGCGTGGGGGGGCAGCCCAACTTTCTGCTCCTCTTCCCGCTCGTGGGGGGAGCCCATCTTTCTGCTCCTCTTCCCGCGCGTGAGCCCATCTTTCTGCTCCTCTTCCCGCGCGTGGGGGGAGCCCATCTTTCTGCTCCTCTTCCCGTGCGTGTGGGTAGCGCAGCTTTCTGCTCCTCCTCCCGTATGTGGGGGGGAGCCCAGCTTTCTGCTCCTCCTCCCGCGCGTGGGGGGGAGCCCAGCTTTCTGCTCCTCCTCCCGCGCGTGGGGGGGGGGAGCCCAGCTTTCTGCTCCTCTTCCCGCGCGCGGGGGGAGCCCAGCTTTCTGCTCCTCCTCCCGCGTAGGAGCCCAGCTTTCTGCTCCTCCTCCCGCGCTTGGTAGCCCAGCTTTCTGCTCCTCCTCCCGCGCTTGGGAGCCAAGGGCAGAGAGTCCAGCTTTTGCCTCCTCCTCCCTGCCCGGGGAAAGGGAGGGAGCCCAGTTTTCTCCTCCCGCGCGTGGTCAAGGGAGGGAGCCCAGATTTCTCCTCCCACGCGCGTGGGGGGGAGCGGCAGCCGCACAAAAGACATGGGGGCAGGCTGGCTCATTGTGGCGAGATTGTTGTAAGCTTATCTACGAAGGTAGAAAAAGAGGGATTTCTATGTAGAGAGCCAGGAAGAAGTTTGTACAAGAAGAGCATAAAGGAGTCTGTCAGGGTGGAGAGTTGTGGGCATGTGTGCACACAATGAGTGAAACTGTTGGTTGGTGTGTGGAGAATAAAGCGAGGAGTTCCTGTGAATGGAGCAAGAAGAAGGGGTGGTGAGGAATGGCAGGCCTACATAGGAATGAAAAAAACTTTTATTTGTAGAGTTGGGGGAGGAGCCCAAAAAATGTTGTGAGCAGATGAAAGTCTGTGGGTGAAGGGAAAGGGTTGTGAGGTGTAGTCCGCACATGAGCGTAATTGGGGTGCTTACCCAGGGAGAGCTTTGTTTGCACGTGTGGAGCAAGATGGTGAGAGGGGTCTGCGAGGAGGGCGTAAAGTTACTTTCAGCAATATCTTTTATGAACTCTCCAGCTAGTCCATAGTACTTTGTGTTTCATAATTAGATAGTTAACTAAATTTGCATGGCTGTTTTAAAAAAAAATGAATGTACTTAAAGCATGAAGAGATGGTGGTTCTTGGTTTAGCTAGATGAGAAGCTGCACAGATTCACGCAGCTGTTGGTGTGAATTAGTGATTATATAATTGAAAAGTATGACCTGTTCGGTAGTATTCAGTCTAGATTCATGAGTGAGAGTGCAGTACTATAAGAGAGGTCTTCCGTGATGCAGATTAAAAAGAGTGCAAAGGAGTTTCAAATGTAATAAAAAATATATGGTCTGCCTGAAAGCAATTTAGAGGTAACAGAGACCCTCACTTTTGGTGGAAAGTATTCGTAGGGTTCACCGAGATATGAGATCACAGGATGAAGGTAATGTTAACACAGGTCACCAGTAAGGGACTTGAGAGTTCTATCCAGAAACAATTTAAAAAGAAACATGATAAATCAGATCTTAGAAAGGCAAGTTTAGGGTCCACCTGGATGTGACATACAGGCAAAGATTAGACCCAGTTACTTTTCTAGAAAAAATAATTTGATGGGGATTCCCAGGTGTGGTTTAACATGGATTGTAAAGAGTTACGCTCGTAAGGAGAATTATTGTAAAGTGCACCCAGAAGTGGCTATCACTTTGTTTTTTTACTTGTTTACAAGTAAAAACATACAATGTTTACCTGCTTATATTTATTTGTAAAAACTGAAAAATACAGAAAGTTCTTTTGAGTAACTATTGTCAGTCTAATACCTGTGCTGATCGGTAGCATGGGGAATTGGAAAAAATGATTAGATTTAACACATTATTATTCATTATTATTATGTAATTTTTTTGTGTTCAATGTCGAACAAGTATAAATAGTGATACAAAGAGCAAAAATTGATATATATAGAGTGAAAGTTCGGTGCACTTTTATAAGAGGCATTCTTAACAATAGGTGTGATTTGTTCTTGCATGGATAAAGGAGGATGTTATTCCAAAACTTGTAAGCAAGGATGAAAACCGTTGCTTGTCTTTAGAGAATCTGTTACAAGAGAGAACTCACTAGATAGAATCGGCCAAATGGTATGGTCCTAGGAGATATTTTGGAACAGGTAGTTCGGTGCCAGTCCATCATCCCCTTTGGTATCGCTTTGGTAGTCCGTGAAGGCACGCATTGACCAGGGTGAGGACTTCCTCTTCAATTCTGAGCGATTGGTTTGCCTACCATAGGCGGGGGACTTGGTCACTAGTTCGAAATAGCGGCATCTAGGAAGCATTGGATGCACGATTATAGGAAATTAGGATGGCTCACTGAAAGGACATTCAAATAGTTTATTTTGTAAGGTCATGCATCAAAATTGGGGAGGGTTTTTATGTATAAGGTTTTACACCAGCGTAATTTCTATCACGGAGGTACAAAATTGGGTGGACATCTCGAAGTGGTTTTTGTGTGAATGCAAGGAGAAAAATTATAAAAACACTTCCTGATGCAGGGAAATAATTAAAAAAAAATAATTGCCTTTCGGACACGGTGCTTATAATAAGTAAAGAATTGAATTTGGCAAACAGCAATATGATTGAGTGTACTTGTCAGACATGCGTCGGATGTTATGGCTTGGGTTGTGTGCAGTGTATACCACAAGTGGCAAATTTCAGTGGCTGTGCACTAGAGCAATAACCATAACTTTAGCTTTTAACTTCTTTTTTTCTAGTCGCTCACTCTCTATATATATCTATCTATATATATATATATATATTTATCCACGAAGTGGCTCACATTCAGGCACACAGCGCTCTCTTGACGGTGCGATTCTGTAGATACGGCGGAGCCCAGCCGTTTTGAAACCAAACAGATTTTCCCAAGGGAAGAATTCTACTCGCACTCACGGGTGGAAATCGTTGTTGATTTATTCAGGCAGCAACGTTTCTTAAAGTAAGCTCAACAAACTCTACGCGTTTCGGTCTGTCCTCAGACCTTGATCACGAGTACAAAGTGTTTCCAGCAATTCTCATTTTTTTAATAAAAAAACACACATTGGTCACATGATGTTACATCACATCCTTTTAGACAACACTTTGCATGCTGGTAGTTGTAGTGATATATATATATGTGCAAAAGAAAAGTGCAAAATAAAGTGTAACAATTTAGTGACTTTTTTGTTTGAAATTATTTTACATGTTCAAATGACCATGTTGGATTAAATCTGGTCTATTTTTGATAGTTATTGACCTTATTTTAAGATGATGTTTATTCTGATTTCTAGACTATCAATGCATAGTTTTATTGGTATTATACCTTAAAAACGACACTCACGCCCCCAAGTGGGCAGTGTTACAACCGGACGTTAGCCCATCCTTTTGATAGAGAATTTAGACCTTATATGTCCCTGATATTGGGATGCCTGCCTTCTAGTGGGCCTTATTGTCTATTGGTTGTAATTTATTGACCGAAAATCCTAAAAAGACATTTCATGGGAGTCATTACTAATTACAATACTTACTATTCATGGCCTATTTAAGTACTATGATATTGCTAATTTCTCCTATATATAATCTAATCACCTTTCAATCCTTTCAAACCTTTAAAACCTTTTGAAAAGGGGCCGTGTTGAAATGTGATATGTGAAGCAAAAAAGGAGTGCAAAACAAAATTATAAAAGTGTTAAAAGTAATAAAGGGAGATCATCACTTTGAATAGTGCATTATGATGTGATTGGATTCAATTTATACAGATATACATAATAGCCTATATTTACATTGCAGTATTCCTCTAGTCAGATTTATAGGTGTGAGTACATCTCCTCATCCTTATTGAGCCCATAAGGGGCCAAAGTTCTGAAAGACAAAATGTGACGGGATTCTTTCTGTCTCAAAGTTTTTTCCCGATTGCCACCTCTCACATGGTGATCGACCATCTCTACAGCATAGAATTTTAGCCTTTTCCAATCCCCTTCATGATGTTTCTCCATATGTTCTGCCACGGCATAACTCCGATCTCTGTTTGTTGTTGCCCTCACTTGTTCCAGTATGCGTTTCTTCAGTTCACAGACAGTGCTACCCACATATTTCAATTTGCAGGGGCACTCTATTATATAAATTACATATTGGCTTTTGCAATTTATTAACTGATTTATTTTCCACATTTTTTTTGTTTGCCAATAAAATTTCTTTGGTGTTTTGTGCAATCTGACATACTTTACAAGTGGAGCACTTATAGAATCCCTTGATTGTGAGCCATAAGTTTTGTTTTTTGGTTTCAAAATGGCTATGAACCAATTCATCTTTCAGGTTTTTGGCTCTTCTATATGTGATTCTTGGGTGTTTTCCTGCTATTTTTGCCATAGTGGGGTCCAGGCATAAGATGTTCCAATTTTTTCTTAAAATGTTTTCAATTTATTTGGAATCTGTAGAGTAGGTTGTGATCAAGCGAATTACATCATCTTTTTTGTCTTTCTCCTGCAATTGTTTCTCCTGTATAATTTCAGTTCGTTGCTTCTTCTCAGTTCTTTCTAAACTCAATGCCAGAGTCCTTGTTTTGTATTTTCTTTTCTTAAATCTGCTCATTGATAATTTACTGTGTTTTTCCCATTCATGGTTATCAGAGCATATTCGTCGTATTCTCAGCAGTTCTCCATATGGAATATTTCTAATTAATGAGGCTTGGTGGAAACTTTCCGCATGTAATGTCGCATTACTTGCTGTATCTTTGCGGTGTAGGGTCGTATGTATGTTATTATCCATGATATAGATCTCTGTATCCAGGAAGATCACCCTATTTTCACTGATGGTGTATGTGAAATGTAGGTTGGTGTTTGTGTTGTTAAGGATTTTAAAATATGACTCAAAATCATCTATGGACCCATCCCATATTATGAGAAGATCATCTATGTATCCATAATCTCGTTTTCTCCACATATTTGTCGTTTTCTGGGTTCCATGCCACCTTCTGCTCCCACCAACCCATTGTCAGACACGCATAACTCGGGCTAAAGGAAAAACCCATCGCAGTACCATCCTTCTGCAAATACACTTCATCTCCAAACATAAACACATTTTGTGTCAAACATAGTTTGATCATTTCCATGACCATCTCATTATGGTTCGAAAAATGGATATTCCGTTCTTTTAGGAAATATTCGCATGCCATCAAGTCCACTGTATTCTGGATGTTAGTATATAACGAGACCACGTCCATGGTGATTAATTTGTACGTTGGTTCCCATATAATGTTTTGCAAGATTCATAGTAAATCACTAGAGAGAGACTAGAAAAAAAGCAGTTAAAAGCTAAAGTTTAACTGCTTTTTTTCTAGTCACTCACTCTCTTTAGAGAGAGAGAGAGTGTGACCAGAAAAAAAGCAGTTAAAAGCTAAAGGTACGGTTATTGCTCTAATGCACAGCCACTGAAATTTGCCACTTGTGGTACGCACTGCACACAAACCAAGCTATAACTTCCGACGCATGTCATGCATTTGCTTTTGGTAATCAGACCTTTTTTCCTGAGCCATTTTGAAATAGGCGTTTTTTATTTGGTTTTATGTTTTCTGCATGGCAGGTGAATTATGTCGAGTTCCTCCAACATGGCCTCTTCAAAAGTAAGCTTCCTTTTATTAGGTTGCGCTGACACAGGCTCTTGCTGTGGGGGACGTGCAAGTACCCTGTGTAGAGATAAAAGACATCACGCTGCTCCGGCGATTTTAGGGAGAGTGTCAGGCCTGTTTCAAAAGTAACTTCAGTGCAGAAAAAGGTGTTTCAGATTTTTGGGCCAAGATGGTGTTGCTAGGCGTCGAAGCTTGGGCCCTGGTGCCGAAGCAGGCTGTTGATTCCAGTTGGATCCAGTGACAGTGGTAAGTGCCAGTAGTTGAGGTCTTTATGGTGCCACTTTATGCTTGCAAAATGGCTCTCTAGAGGCCAGTGCTTGCTCTGGAGCCGAGACTGCTCATGAAAATAGCAGACGACTTATACAAATAGAAAGCAAGATAACGTTCTATTATGACTTTGTACATCATAAATATTTAGCCTTGCGCGTTTAATATAAAACAGGTGAAGTAGGACCTTTTCCAGAGAAATCCAAGACTCCTTTAGTCTGGAGATGGCATTTATCTAACATGAACAAAGTTGTCCTGAGTCATCCATATTGGCAAAATATTTCAGAGGTTAGGCTCTTGGAGGTCTCTTGTCTGTTAATGTGACTTAAATCTAACCCTGGGCATAGTCCGCGTAGTAGCGCTACGCGTAGCTACGCGAAGTGCACTACGCGAGCTACGTGTAGCACTACGCGAACTGCGTAGTGCGGTAGGAAATGCTGTTCTCAATGATTGCACAGTGCCGGATGCTTGTCCGCACTGTGCAATCATTGCAAACGGCATCTTGCACAGTGCAAGCGGTCGTTTTCTGCCGCTCGAGTAGATTTGTACTCGAGCAGCAGTTTTCTCAACGCGGACTGGTAGTTTCTCGTCGCGAGCATACGCGACCACTCGCAATGAGAATCCTGACCTCCCCGCGTTGAGAATCTCTCCGGGAGGTTTATTTTCCACGCTCGCGATCGGCAACTTGATTTTGCTGATCGCGAACGAGGAAAAAGTCTCGCCGGGATGTCATTTTGCTTGCTTGCGGTCGCCAACTTGACGTTGAGGACCGCGAGCAAGCAAAAAATGCCCGCTACGCGTTTTTGCACTGTGCTATGTGCAACTCGCGTAGCCCGTAGTTGCGCAAACTACGCGAGCGTAGCGTAGTTTTCCGCCCAGGCTTACTTAAATCCCATGGGAGAAAATGTAGACTTCGTGACTGAGAGTGACCAAAAACATTTTAGTTGTTAGACGACTTGTTCACAATCTTCTCTGAATCTTATTCTCTACTCAACCTGTGGTGGGTTTTCTGGTAGAATATTCTGCAAGCTAACAATGAGTCTGAGCCATTATGTTGAACTGTTTTGTGCACACCTTGGTTGGCAGGCAGTTAATGAGAGCCAAGATCAAAAGAGGATGGACCACTTGTACCTGTGTGACCGGGGTCATTGGTACTTGGTACCTTTCATAAAAAACCCTCATACACGCACGCAGGTGGGAGGCGGTATATCTTGGTTCTCCGCCTGGTCGTGACGTGACAGCATCATCATTGGGTTAGTTTTTTGGTATGCTGACCTCCACCTGGAGGTTGACCCACTGGCGTTTACAGAAGTGTCCAGAGACCAAAAAATAAAAGGTGAAGTGTTTTGGTGAAGTGAAAGATAAAATTTCCTACATCGTCACACCAAAAAGTCTTTAATTCTATGGAGATGTGAAAAAGTTAAAAGTGTTCTTGGTGTGCGTATATGGATCGTGTTACTAATCCTTCGCACTGTTTAGTCCATATGTGAGGTCGACATGTTTCAGCCCCGTTACGCCCAGCCGGGTCTGGGGGCTTTCTTCAGGACCTTGAGGTGTGTCGGTGTTTATTTAACAACCGAGAGATAGTGGTTTTTAATTTCGCCACTAGTTTTGGTAGGCCAATAGTACCTATGATCTTGCCGTTCCCGTATGAGGGCCTCCGCGGGGGACCGGCGAGAGTTTTCCCAACCTACTGCGGCTCCTAGGTGACGGACTTGCTCTCGCTCTGAAAAAGGTGCCCCGGGCGTTTTCAGAGCGAGAACAAGTCCGTCAAGTTCAGCATACCAAAAAACTAACCCAATGATGATGCTGTCACGTCACGACCAGGCGGAGAACCAAGATATACCGCCTCCCACCTGCGTGCGTGTATGAGGGTTTTTTATGAAAGGTACCAATAACCAATGACCCCGGTCACACACGTACAACTGGTCCATCCTCTTTTGATCTTTGCATATTTTGTGGAAGCTGAATGGACCATTGCTTCTCTCTCTCTCCCCCCTTTTTGATTATATAAGTTAATGAGAGCCCTCATTGTCTTTGATTAATAACTGGGATGTTGGAGGGGAAATTTTTCGAAGTGTGGACCATTCAATGTCCCTTCTGTGGATGACGTAGCTGAGTAGGAGGATTGTGAGCAAGACTAGTGTAGGCATCTCTAAGGGTTGGCAGGTGGTGAAATCAGCATGAGGAAAAGTTCTGAGATCCCTTCAAATATCCTCAGAGTCAAAAAAGCTTTATGATTTTGGTTCAAACCTAGTATGGAGTTAGTGAGCAAAATGTCTGTCTGGGATGTCACATAGGTACACCTAGTCGCCATAATTTTATAGAGGAAATCACAGTAAGGCTGCAGTGCGTCCTTTTCAGGCACACATTTTCAGGGAGATTATACATGCTTTTGTTTAAGTAGATGAATATGTGTATGTATGAGCTGGGTATGTTTTAACCAGTGTTGTGCTTCACCATGTGCATTTCACGGGGACTGGGTTGTGATTGCCTGCTACATGCCATTGAAGATAGCATGTACATTAGTATAAAGGTCTTGCCAAAGTCAGTTTTTTTTGCCTGGTGTGGTACTGTTTCAGGAAGTCACATACTTCCCTTCTGGGCTAATGACAGCAGGCATGCTTGGATGTCATCCCTACTGATGGGATTGTGTTTGAGATCTCATGTTATATTGGTTCAGGGATTTACTTTGTGCTGACCCCAAATCGGCACTTTTGTGACTAGTGGCTTATTTCTTTACAGTGAGTGCGTTTCATAAATTTTAAATAGGATGATTGAATTTGGTATTTTCAGCACATCATTTTAGGACAGCAACTTGGCAGTGTTGACATTTCATTCTAGGTTTCACATATTCATGTACCATATTTTATTACTTTTGATTAACGAGTCAATCCAAAAGAGTTGATCTTTCTGTTGCGAAACCCTTTTTTGAGTCAGTTGCTTTGAGTTTTTGTGTGGATCTTGTGAACAATGTAATATTCGAAAACATTTTCGTAGAAAGCAGGTTATGCCCTTGTAATCATTAACTTGGTCAAAACAACTCCAGAAATATGAAACCTGTATATGTAAGAATTAAGTGGGTGGAAAACTTTCTCAGAGACTACCACTAAATAGGTCTTCAGACATTGGAAGCTACTGGCATACGGTAATTGCATATTAGATAGATGCAATAAAATGCGAGAGGGACGCTATAGTGGGGGTCTCTATAGGCGCGCTCTAACTAAAGAGGAATGTCAGAGCAACAAATAAAGGGAAGGTGCAATATAATGTTGGTTCTCGCCTGGGTTCGGAACAGAAGGTGCAATGTCTGATTATCATCATTGGTTAATGCATTGAGGGTTATGATATCACTGTCTATAGATGCAGCTTACTTGAATGTATGGTATTCCGTACGAAACGATTAAATAAATAAAGTAAAAAAAAAAAAAATGGGTCTTCAGACCAAATATCCATTCTAGGTCTGCATGCAGATGTCTGCTTTTTACTGCATTTAGTGTTCTCAACAAAATTTGTATGCTTGGATGGCATGAACAATTTTTACTTTTCAAGACCTCTCATAAAAACTTACAGAGATACAATTGGTTAGTTGTCCCGCTTGATTTTTGTATTGTTTTTAAAAACGGTGCTGTCACTTTGCTGACATCTATAGATTGCCTCTTATACAGTAACGTCAAAGCGAAACAATTTCTAACCCCTTGTATTTTTCCCTCAAAACAAGGTACAGTTTTAATGTACATTGATCTAGAAATACCGGATGTTCCAAAAGTAGATGAGTTGCATCAATTTTAACTCCCAAGTTTTCAAATGGAATTTTCTCCATTGGATTAAATCTGTGCTATTAACCCTTTCGTTGGCCAGGCTAGGTTGAGCCCTAGTCTTAGGTGGAATGTTTGGATGCTTTTCCTTCTGTCAGAAAGCGTAGGCAATTAGAGGAGTATATCACTATATCCAAGTCGGGTGAAGAGTTGGAAATGTAATTTGTATCACTTAAGTATTTCTAATTTCTTTTAACTGACTTCTGCGACTAGCTGTCTTATAACAGGTTCCTGATCGACACTGACGTAGAGACATCAATAATAGAAGTATGTGTCCAACTTGTCTTTATTAAATACATAACTTTGGGAAGCCAATAAATTCCTCTTTTCCAACAAATACTTCCAACATATTAATTAGATCTTGTTTTAATCTTTAGAGACCTTTAAAGAATAGGTAAATCGCAGACTCTGGTACCCAGTTCTAGTCTTGCAGCTTGAACCATGGCAACAACTTTCAACTCCTAGCCGGTCCACTTTAGGGCCCATTACCATCAGCTTGACCCCATACAGGGTATGCAGAATTAACTTCCCATGAAAAGCGTTTAATAACAGGACAACTGACATGCCCCATATCGATAATCAGATAACAGTAACCGTTTCCAGCACTGCTTTGGTTTTAGAGGAAAAAGATGAACGTCCCAATGTAAATTGGAAAAAATAAATGTCTTACAAGTACTCATTTAATCTAACTTGGTATTAGCAAGCCGCCAAGTGTATAGCTTGGGCTTAGTGAAAAGAAACTTTCTTTTGTCTTGAAGAATATTTCAGTCACCTAGATCAAATGCTGCTTGAAAATACAGAAAACATCAACATTAGTGTCTCACCACATCTGTTGATCTCCAAGCAGTTGACCATAAGACGAAAATGTGGTCCACTGTGGACTGAATGATATTCTCCATATTTATTAGGGATGACCTTTTGCTCATTAACCCTGAGCTATTGTCAGGGCCCCCACAAGTCTTACCTTTTGCTTTTAGAGTGTTCTCGCAGGGATGACATGAATAACCTCCACCGTCTCCCACCTCTCCCCTATCTAGCAAATATACTGACCGGGGTGATGGTGAAGGCCGCGGGAAGGATTCGTAATATGTGGTGATTTGTTCTTTTAGGGTGTAGACCAGGTTGAGTACGCCCAAGGGAGATAAAGGAACCCCTCTAGGAACTACCGCCTGTAAGAATAAACCATAAGGTAATCAATACTGCCCCTTGCACCACAAGCACACATACGTTTGCACCATTTGGAACACACAGTCAGGGGAAACATCTATAGTCACATGGAATATGGCACTTTGAGTAGTTGTGGTGTATGACCTCACACCCAAAAAGGAACATAGAACGGAATGTAGGCGCACCTGTGCGTAGGAAGGAAGCATCCAGTGTGTGGATTCCACCTGCTCTGGAACCAAGAATAAGCAAGTGACCACACACCCTTGTGCGTGTTCTCTTAGCAAAGAAATAAGCGCTCCTGCACTATGAGCGAAATGCAAAAAGGGCAACGTGCTCCTGCACGTGACGTATATCACAAGTGCTGTAAGCGGTAAACGAAAAGGAAAGGCAACGCGCTCCTGGGTGTGTCTCTTCGACAAGGTCTGGTAATGCTGTAACTGACAGAGATAGGCAACGCACTCCTGCGCGTGTCTTTTCAACAAGGTCTGGAAATGCTGAAAATGACAGAAGAGAGGCAACGTGCTCCTGCGCGTGCCTCCACACGAAAGATTAGAAAGCGCTACAGTGCTTTTTCCGCAAAGGAGGTGCCTGTCTCGTGGCTACGCGCTCTAGCGCTAACCACGTCAATGAATACAGCACAAGCGCTCCTGCGCTTTGTGCGAGCAAGGAAATACCTATCATCTAGTCGAGCGGCTCCTGGAGGAAGCAGAGGATAGGTGACTCCGTCTCCCGCCGAGGTCGGATTCAGTATCGGAAGCAACCCGAGTTGAGTGCTGCTGGTCCTTATGTGGTCTCACCCGGAAGTGATCTTGATGATGACCTCTAGGTCTACTTCCTGTTAAAGGAAGCTAGACTGTTAACCCCTCAGTTTGCCCACAAGGAAGTGGACCATACAACTGCAGCCACACGGACCGGAACCATGACAGCTATAGTTGCTTGAGACCAGCTGTAGCATAATTTTGGTGGTATTATCAAGTACTAAAATCAAGCAATAATTGGAGGGCTATTACAATCCCAACCTTTAAGAATTTGCTTAATAATGGTCCCATTTCACAAGCAAGGCAATGCGCCATTGTCCCCCTTCTAAAAAAAAAAAACAGAAATTGGGTCGTGGCCCACCACAAAGGATTGGCATCAAACATTGCAGTTGGGAAATTATCATGCCCTCTAATGCACGATAATTTAATAGAAAAAAATATTCCTGTGCTGCACTCAGCATTTATTATTTCCAATAACAATGAATGAGTAGTGTATTGAACAACACAATTTGCAAAACTATCCTTGCTATTAGTCTTATTGAGAGGCAAATGATAATCAAATTGTACTCTGAAACTAAGTAAACTTAGGACAATTTTTATTTCATTTTTAGCCAATTTCCAAGTGTTTTGTGTTACCTTGATTCATTGCACTAAGCATCTTGTCCCTGGAGAAGCACATGGCTGAGGGAGCAACATGCAAGTATGGCGGGGGTAGAAAGGTACACACTGGAGACAGCTGGAAAACACGTGCTATCATGGAGTACTTAACCAAAAAGAGAAAAAGCAGTGGAGGACAAGCTCCAAGAGGAGGAAGGAAAGGCCAAACAAGGTTACATGTAAAAAGCAAGCAAATAAGAGTGACAAGAAAATCCATCAATGGTAAACAGAGGGCGGGCTCTAACCCCACTGTAAGCTGACAATAAGGCTTTTCACAAACCGCTTACGCTGTCTGGTAGGTGAGAGATAAAAAAAATGTCAAGTAATACGCAGAGTAATTTGGACCGTGTCATTTATCTGGATATGGTAATTCAATGAGTTGCTGGTGGCACTCTCCCCAACCCGTTCAATTTTTAAAGTTTGTTTCCAGCCCTCTTAACATTTTATGAAGTCATGTTATCATTGCATAACACACATATGCTGAACTATACAGGCGTTGAAATCTCAGCCCCAGCTCTCGAAAGAGCACACTCTCCGGTAAAGTAGCCAGCAGCTCCAAGCCAAACATCTTTAATCTACCTTAAAGCAGAAATAGTTTTACTGCTTGTAGAAATAATACAGGCTTCCTTTCTACCCACTGGTCACCAAGAGTGTGCTCCCTACTCTGGATCTCCAAGTCTGCGGTGTGAGAGTTTTACACTCCCATGGACATCGAGACACAGGTGTTGTATATTAGTTTGTTTTCATGACGCACCTTGTACAGACTTGGCCAATTCTTTCACTTTCCTATTGGGAAAGCTATTCCTATGGTCTTAGTATTGCCATAATTTGAATATCTCAATCCTATTTAATTTGGCCACATCCATAGTTTGTCTAGAACGCTGCTGCTAGGTCAGCGATGGACAGATCCCACATAAGGAGCATGTTAACCCTAGCAGCCTAAATTACTGTGTCCTTCAAAATAAGCTTCTATGACATCCATTATTGTTAACAATGCCAGTCCATATATTCACTATTGTCCTCTCACAGACTGCTATGGCTGGTCAATAAAAACAATTGCTAAATTTAAGAGTCCACCTTTGGCCATAGGACTTTCTCTCGTAGAACAGCATATTGCCAGCAATTAAGAACACAACAGAGAACTATTGAGGTCTTCTTCTCACATCTTCCAAGTCTGCCAGGTTATACAAAGACACAAAGGGGGTGAGTTGCTCCTTTGGGGCCACCTCTGCATTGAACTCCTAGGGGAATTACAGAGGATGGATGAGGCTTGCTTACTTCAATCAACTCTTAAGTCCCGTGTGTACGGAGAAGCGTTGTTTTTTTTTTTAAACCAGGTTTTATTGGTATTTAGTATATCAACACTTTACATACTGTTCAGTCCAAGCATTGCTTACAGTATTCTCAGTGTAGTGCCAGTGCATTAAATTCAAACTCCCCAACTGGTGCCCCATTCCCTCCCTACGGAGAAGCGTTGTTATGCTTCTGACAATACATAGGGTCTGCCCTAAAGCAGCCAGCTGGATGCAAATGGCAGTGTCCAAAAGACTTTGCTTAGCCTAAAATACCAATGGAAGCTAATGCCCCAATTTTCCACTAAGTATTTGTCCTGTTAAATTTAACTTACTTCTTTTTTCTGGGAATTGGGGTTTTCAGAACTTTTTATAGAGCACTACTGAGCTCTAGAAATTCTAAATCATTGTGAACATTCCGTAGTTGTTAAGTGGACCCTTTTCCACATGCAGCCTTAAATGCAGGCATATTTCTTTTTTTTAATGATAAAGGGAGAAATGGATGCCACTTTGCTGACCAAATATTGATACAAAGCATCAGTTTGATGAACAAGTTTGGCGATGGGGCTCTGAATCATCAGACTGGAAACCTTTTAAAATATATCTCCACAATAGAGCACTGTGCGATCAAAATTACAGTTTCTTAAAACGCAAACCTATGGTCAAAAGCTGCTTAATGGTCGTTGGACACCTCTCTCAGATAAACATTGCTATAAATTCTGAAAACATTTGATAGTTGGTATTTGGCCTCAAGTAGGCTGTATGCAGTGTACAATGTTCACAAAAGTGTCCATAGCAATTTAGTCTGTGATACAAGTGTCATACACTACGCAAAGGATCAAGTTGCCTTCTTCCCCAAACCATGCATGCAGCTACTTAGGAAATCAAAGCAGCACCAGACTAGTCTCTCCTATTCTCCCCAAAGCCAATACCAGCGTTTGGTGCGCTTTCCACATTGGCAGACGCTGTGGTAGTACTTAGGCATGAGAAAGTTGTGGAGGATGTTAAAAGAAGGGGTTTATTTCCCCTGGCTCTAAATATTTCTTCTTATTCCTCCTCATTGAAGCTGCTCCACAGTCAGGGAGGGAGAGGCTCATGAAGACTAGCTCCAAGCCAGATGTCTTTCTGAAGATAACTAGAAAGACTGTCCCCTAATCTTCGAATCAACAACTACTGAACCATAAAGTACTGATAGACAATCAGTCATCAATTTTCTAACTAGTCGTTAAAGCTTTTAAGGACGGTAATGTGGTTAGATGCAGCATGATTGAATCAGCTTATTGGCATATATTTGAGTCATTAAAGTCATCTGGGTAAGGCAAAGAAAGACTATTGAATGTATGGTGATCTACAGCCAAGTGCATCAGTAGCACTGCTGTGCAGTGGAACCGCTTGTGGTTGCTTACACCTTTACATAGGCTCACTTCTGCCACACGCCTGCTCAACTGAAAATCAAATACATTAGAACACCTCTTTACAAATGGCAGACTTTACCTACCAGCTGCCTCTCAACAGCCAACTTTAAATCCAATACAAAAGCAGCCCATCACACTTAAAACAACTATTACTATCAATTCACATAGATTGCTAAAATAGTTGCAAATAGTTTTAAACTAAATAGTGTGTGGCTTGTTTTCACAACCGTATCATTCATTAAGGATGAACTTATCGTCCCGATAAAGACCACGAGGAGTATGACCCGTAAGAAACAAGTATAACAAAACAATAGAGAGATGGTGTACAAGCCCATTGTCCGACATTGCATGAAAGCTGTAATACAATGATGGAGAGTTACTATCAGATTTAACAAATGATCGACAATGTAATGCTACGTTGACGTGATCTGCCTGCATTGACACTTGCTGCAACTGATGCTGGGAATGTTATGTTCACGTTGTGAAACAAAAAAGAATGAATTGATCTAATCGTTTAATGCAACCTCACAACCATAGAGTTACAGCCTGTAAAACAGCTTCCTGCAATTAAGGCCGTAGCATCGGAACATGTTCCAATGAGACATTTTTATTTCACAGCTCTTCGGCCCTCAGATTTTGGAACATCTCCTTCTCCTAACCCCAACTTCTTCAAGCTGAAAAAAATCCTTGGATTATCCCCCACCCATCGATCTGGTTAACTCTTATATCTGCCCCTTTTTTTTGGTAAATGTACTTTACTAAGTGTATGTTTTTATAACAGTGATATATACCTGCTCACGAGCCCATCCGCGTATCCCTTCAAGCACCTTTAATTCATTGAAGTGTTAATGAAGGGTTCTGAAGCTAAAGCACATTTTTTAAGAATTTGACCTACCAATCCACGCCTACTGTTTGCCGCAAGGTTTACGCGGTGGCCAAGAACGGAGTTAATACCAGGATTACTCAATTAGTGTACTACTCTCAATACCAGTTACAGGCAGTTACTGGATGCTGTATTGAATGGCAAATGGGGCATAGTGTGGGGTCTGTGAAATCGAGCTTTCCTCTTTCGACAAGCTTCAGAAGCCCTGTTCCTGGGTATGTATCCAGAATATAGGAAGCGGCATTGTTGTTTTAAAATTCCGTGCCATCTACATTCGTTAAGAAAAACACAAATTCAAAAGTCGGAGGGAAAGCATTAACCACAAAAAATTCTGTCTGACCTTTTTGGCTTAAATATCAGAAAAGTGGTTTAAATCTACACCTACTTGCACAGTGACTGCCTTTCTTTCAGCAATCTTAATTAGTCGGAAATGTCACTGAGGGAGAATTCTCAAAAATAAATCTGAAACCAAATCCATAGTGAACCATATCCTCCACTCCCAAATACGTGGAAAATAGTAGTTTTGCTTTGGGGTGTGTAATAAAACAGTTTTCCTCGAGTCCTCTCTCTCTGGAAAAATCTTATCTAAATTTCCAGGAAAATATTTAAGAAATGTAAGAAATCCTCTGCATCTAAGGAAAGTGATCTTTATGGACCTCCATCCTTCACAGTCAATATCACCTACGGAGCCGTCAGTAAAATGCAGCTTTAGAAATAAGAAACCTTTTCATGAGCTCTGGTGTAACCCATTGCTGGCCCTGTTGGACTGTTGGCGCCTGCAGTATTAAATATGTGTGGCTTTAGTTTCAACATTTTAAAGTGCTGGGTACTAGCCTGCTTCAGGCGGATTCAACTCATGTTAGTTGTGTCTTGCCAATAGAATATAGACCAACTGACGGAATATACTTTGAAAAAATGAGTTAAGTTTGACTAAGCAGGAATTCATTTTTCAAGAGTACTGCACACATCTAGTATGCGTGAAAAACTGGATTATGTCAGAAGATGCAAGGTGGATGACACAAAAAGATGATACAGCAACAAATGCAAGAGGTTCTTACACTAGGGCAACAAGAAAGGGAACCACAGGGATTGGTCACAGGATAACACCATGATCAGATACCTTACCCACTTGCTGGACAAGTGCCTCTTGTACGCCTGACTAAAGATACACATAGAGGCTATTGTGATAAACACAGGGTGGTAATAGGGAGAAGTTGATTCTCCACACCAGTAATAAAATGTTTTCTATAAGGAGCAAGGAAAGAATCACACCCATGTCCACTTCGAATCTCAATGTGGTGCTTACTCAACTAATGACATCTCCTTGTGAACCAATGCACAAGGCCCGACTCAGGTTTTTAACTCTAAAAGCGGCTTTTCTCATTGCGATCACTTTACTGAGATGGGTTAACAAGATCCAAACGCTTACCCCACAAGAACTGTCTCTTCGGATACACAAAGACAAAGTAGTAATAAAAACGAACCAAAGATTCATACCTAAGGTGGTAACAAAATTCTATGTTAATCAGGCCATTCATTATCCGGTCTTTTTCCAGCATCAAAAGACACAGGCAGAGAAGGCTCTTCACATTGTGGATGTGCGACAACCAGTAGTATGCTATCTAGAAAGGACAAAGGCCATCAGGAAGGGGGACATTGTACACTAAAAGAAGAGGTCTTCTGTCTCTAAGGGAACTATCGTAAGACGGGCAGTACAGACGATACAATACAGCCACTAGACAGTAGGTGCAACACTCTAGGAATGAACTTGAGCACACACAACGAGGAAGAAGAGAGCATTGTTTGCTTTCCTAGGAAGCATGACACTAGATGATACCTGTGCAGCAGCCACGTGGTCTTCAATACACACTTTCACAAATGCATTACTGTGTGGTCATTGAGGTCAAAAAGGAGGCAGAAGTGGGACACAGAGTATTAAAATATTTGTTTGTAAACACACACTCTTAAAGATTCAGCCTACCCTCAAGACAAAATACTGCTTTATAATCAGTGCACAGCTTTTAGCTGTCTGCAGGCAAAGGCCTCTTCTGGACCATACCAAAAAACTTCAAGTGAGCTTAACACCTTCCTATTGCTTACCATTGGTTGTCTTTCTTGTCATTCTCATATGCTTGCTTCTTATTTGATGGCTTGCATTCCTCTTACACTTGTTTGACCGTCCCCTGGAGAGTAGCTTCTTTTTCCATTCTTTGGAGTGGTTGATTTGTATCTTTACACTGCTAATAATTAAAGAACTACTTTTTTCTTTTTTTCATGAAAACACACCATCAGAACGCATGTTTTCTTGCTCTTTCGCTCTCGTGTGCTGCTTCCACTGAATACCCGCCCTATGTGCTCCATGTTGCTCCCTCCCATCCACTTGCTCTCTTGTATGCTGCTTCTCCTGTTATGCCTTCCTTCTCCCTGCACCCTGGCTTTTAATTTCAAACTGGTACTTGGATTGGTAAAAAAAAAAATGGTGCCCTTGTTATTCTGAAGGCGCATGTGTGGTGACTCATGAGCACAAATGTCATAACAAATACGAGACCTGCAGAGTGACACTGCCATCAGTAGGAGCTGCGTCATTGCGCCTTTTATTTATTTCTGCCAATGCTGCATAGCATGAGCTCAAAGCATTTTGCTTTTTACTGATGCTGCAGAGCCTCAGCAGAAAACCTTGGCAAAGCCAGTAGGTCAAAAAGGCGCAACCTATTGACTTTGATTATGCGTGTGTTTTTTTTTTACCACTCCAAAATATACTTCTGCCATCTTAAACTGGTAAATAAAAGCCATAGCTGTCAGCCATGTCATACCACATAATCTGTAACGCTGGTGATTATGTATGCAAGTGTACATAGCATTGCACCTTTTCTTTTTTAAAGTTCTGTTGAGCATCGGCTAAGAATATATTTTTTTCTGCTGATGCGTAACATAATTCTCAAAGCATTAGCAAAGCCAATAGGTATTTATTGTTTTTAAATAGTGAGACTGGTTGGCTTTTCCATGCCTGTTCTGTTTTTGGTTGAGTGCGCCAGATCTGTACTGTGTATCTGCATCATTGGTCAGTTGTTTACCTGTGCTTTCTGTGGCTTTGATTAATTGAGTGTGCCAAAGTATTTTCATTGCATTTAAGTACGTATGACTATAAGAGATGTATCACTGTACAGAGAAAGTGAGACATGATTGGAAGATTGAACAAGCATTTGCAATGCAATAGGTCTCGCAGTTACGCTGAGTTTAAGCTATTGGCATTGTAAATTACAATGCCTTTTATTTATGTTTTTAAAAAGAAAACAAAAAGTAAAGGCATTGTTATTTGCAATGCCAATAGCTCAAACTTGCGTCAATGCGAGACCTATTGCATTGTAAATGCTTGTTTTTATAACTGTTAGCAATTTATCATCAAATATGTATACATGCATTCCTGAACATTTGATATAATTAGCATTCACATGTACACACTACTTCACGTTAGAACGTGTATACGCGATTGTGGTCACTAGTCTTCTGTTGGTGTTTATTCTTTTAAACTTTCCATGGGTCTTGATGGGTTATCTTTTTTTCATATCTATTGTCACCTGTTATCACAGCTCGCACGTTTTGGTTGGTTTAACTCCGATCATGCATACACACTGCCTTGCATTTCATGACGTCACGAGGTTGAATGAGGTTATCCTGTGGCATCTTTCTCCAGGTAACATGCAGCACATAAATCTGGATTCCTATTCGTAGGCAGCGTCGCCCACCGCAGGCACCATTAAGTATTGATGTTTTGCTTCTTTTGTTTGTTCTTTGCAGTTAACATTGAGTAAGCGGGCACATTGTTTTAAGTGGGCTCCGTTGTTACGAGGATGTGTCCGTACAGCACCACATGCCTCGTGCCGCCACCACAGGTACTGAGTCTCACGCGCATCCTTCAGATTGCAATTTCATGACACCACGCGCATCACAGAGTTTTAAAAGACAGCATTTTATTATTGCAGGCTTGCGGTTTAGCATTTAATGAGCGCACTCCATATTGAAGTTGTTGGAACAGCCGTGAGAAGAACGGTAAAGTAACAAGCTGTCGCCGTGAGAGACACGTGCACATCGCCAGTCCGGGCGCGTGCACATCTCCTGTCCCCCTTCGGCTAAGAAACCGACAACAATAGATCTCGCCAAGGCGAGCAGCGCATGCGCTGCGTCGCTAGGCGAGACCTAAAAATGGAGGCGCGATCACAGAAGTAAAATTTGTGTCCATGTGTGTTGGCCAAAATAGAGATTGTGTGTCATAGCTTGAAGCATACAGGAGACTGGGAATTGTGTTAAGGGAGTATGGATTGGTACAGAGGAGCATGCAACACATGCTACGAGGAAGACGGTCATAACAAGACAGCCATAGTACATATAACAGCATCAGTGTGTTTTTTTTATGGTGCTATTATTCAGAATTTGTTTTAAGCCCATCCTTATGGATATAGCATTTGATGCAATGGGATTTGAATTTGTGACCCATGTTCTATTCTCTGGATCTAGCAGATGGAATTCCACCAGTGAGTGATAGTGTGGGGGTGCAGTTAGGAGATTTCAGTGAACTGTTATTCCTGTAAGGTGACTGCAAGTAATGTCACTGGTTGATTGGAGGTGGTGTTATGTTAAGTTTTTTTAGCCTATGACGGGTGATAACCACAATTTTCTTGAAGACATCTGTCCTGAAGTAGAGGAGACTTGCGTATTGAAAAGGACATAATACAGGGTGATGTTTTCACAGTTGCATCTCTAGCTGGAGCGGAATTTTAGTAGACTGTCTCGGAGCAGTCCATCTAGGGATCAGAGTGTGCTGTGAAAAGTAAAGATTGGGAGACAGATGCAGAGCTTGAACATTTAGCGACTTCAAGATTTTGGTATGTATTTGGCTGGGCACTGATATTTCTGAGTATTTGAGTCAGTAGTAACCTTTAACTAATCTTGTTTCATGGTGTTATATCTGGTTTGCGTATTTGTATCCTCATATGATTTGTGAGGTCACTTTGTGGGTGTTGGTTCAGTTGTAAGATTGGACTTTTGGGAAATAAGTGATTTGAGAGTCAGCAAAGTCAAGTGTTGGTAGGTCTTCTCTCTTATGGAGGATGGTTGAAACGCTTCTTGGCGTAAGGGAATTGTTTGTCACCATGCCTTTGGTTTAGTTGGTGTGCCCTGTTCTCCACTGTGCTGCTTCAGTGGGCGTACTACATGCTTCATTGTGCTATTGTTCAGGTGGTCTGCTAAGCGTATGCAGTTGGGATGTATGTAGACTTAAACTGTGAATCTTCTAGGATTGGGGACACCGTCTCCTTGCTGGGGCTCAAAGGGAAATGTTTCTTGACAGAGATTGCTAGGTCTAATATCAAGGGTCTACAGAGTCTTGCTATGTTATTGTACTTAGCTTGTTCTGGGTACTATCTGATCCAATCACTGCAATGTGTTGCTTGTGCTTCCTTATGCTGATCTTTCCTCTGCTTATTTTTAGCATTCTACTGTGTAGGTTTCTCACTGTGTGGCACTGTTTGGCACAGTCTTCTGCTGGTCTCAGAATTTCCTGGAAGGTTGGTCCAAACATATCCCTCTTAAATCCTTTGACAACCACAGTCCCACTTTTTAGCTGCGTTCCTCAAGGCTTGCCCCTCTGTCTATTCATGTTTAACATCTACCTTCATTCCCTCTTCTCAGTCATTTCAGTAGTTCAGGTCTGTTTTAATTCTTGCACTGAGATGCTCCCCTTGTGATCAGTCTTTCTGGATCCTCAGAACTAGTTGATTGCACTCTACCAAAGCCTTCAAGCCATAAATACCGAATGACTGGAGCAACCTTTATCTGAATTCTACTTCTTTTAGATTCAAAATGGGGATGCACTCAGTCACCGCCTACACCCACGCTGCCGTCCTTTCATCTCAAACAACACACTCAGAGTTTAGGCGCCCTCTCCTACTGCATTCCGAAACTTCTCACTCAAATTAAGGCTGTAGTCAAGGCTGCTAATTTTCAATTGTTTTAATGCGTTTTTCGTCTCATCCTGGCCAGTGCAAACCCCCTAGTGGCGTGTGCTCTTGTTTCTGTGATGGCACATGCGATGCCTAACTCTTGTAGGTGTCATGCGTACTTTAACGCTCTGTTGGGCTCGATGTGCCTTGCGGTACTACCAAGCTCTTGAAACCTAGCAGTGCCTTGTGGGACATATGTACCCGTGCATTTCAGCTGTGCCCACTGGTACTTAGGAGCGTTCTAAAGCGTGGTGTTCATTGCGAAACACCTTTCGCTCGCAAGGGCCTGTTGGTACTCTTGGTGATAGTGACTATCAGGGTTGAGTGGTGGATGTTAGGGTCCTCCCTATTAGGGGTTGCTGTATATATTGCAGGTAGTGGGTGTAAATGCTCATTGAAGCGAGAGGGATTGCAGCCATTGGACCTATGAGGTGCAGCTGTGATAGTTATTGCTGGTGTGGTGGTCATTGTTATTGTGAGTAATTAATTGAGTTGTTAGTGCAGTTTTTTTTAAGGGATGGGTCGAATAATCAGGGTTGGAGAAATTGGCATTAGTGCAGTGTGCTGCCGCAGGGGTATCAGTGATGGTAATGGCTGTAATACCCTGCGTTGTACAACAGGTTTGAAGTAATTGCTAATAGGGCGTTTCAGAGATACGGTCATTAGAGCTGTATATTGGAGGGGGAGTGGTAATCAGCGCTTTGTATTGTGGTCTCCCCGTAGCAGGGGGTGACATTTGCTTTTACCATGTGTGGTACTGCATGTGGTCTGTGAATAATGATAAAAACAGGGGAGTTGGAATCGGTTATGTATTGTAGGTGGGGATACCCCTGCTGATAGTCGGGAATAGGTTGCAGATTAGACAACCCTGAAACAAAGCTACCACCTGTCTGCCAGCGGCGGATGGTAACGCCAAACTAGGTGTACCCTACACTGTGTGAGGGGAGGCGATGTGCTGGCAATATGGCCGCAGTCACAGATGCTCTATTCTCAGAGGTTCCAGTGAACACGGGTGTGATATGCGCAGGTTTGAGGCCCTTCGTCCCCCGTGTTTAGTACAGTCACTGCGTTGTGGTGCTGTGACAGTGGGCCAGGGAGCAGAAGGTAGAATAACTCTACAGGAAAACTTGTCGCCGTCTCAACGCCCTTTGTGATCTCCCCTGTGATATCCCCTTGTGACCTCACAAGTCGTGGTCACCTGGCAAGCAGCAGAGAAAAGACTGGACCGCGAGTGCGACCCCACGGGAAGCCAGTCCCTTCTGTGAGCCCGGCTGTGACACTCGACGTCGCATTTTAGATCGGAGCACAGAAGGCGATACAGGGTAGGCATGCCTAACGAAGTGATTTTGGGAAATAGGGAATGTGATAAAACAAGGTGCACTGAAGAAATCTGTCGAGGAGGTTGGAGGGGACTGGTGCTTTTAAAATAGGAAATCTTCATGTTTCTGAGAGTTGTTATGATACATCACGCCGATAGCAAGACTAATCTGCCCCTGCTATGCAGAGCGGTACAGATCTTCTGCTCATTATGAATCATGTCAGAAGACTCGATTATTCCACAAGAAATTTAGATTCGAAAACTCGTTCACTTAAGTTATATCATGAATGAATTCATCTTCTCTTACTACAAACGAATATTCGGTAGAGACCCTGTCAGAGGAGGCAATAAGCGTTTTGATTAAGGATTGTAGACAGCCAACCAAATATAACGTTTAGCGCTTAAACGTGATCGCGCGAAAACCATTGAGCATGTAATGGAGAGCATTTTGAATAAGTAAAGAATAATCCCGAGATACCCGATAGTTTAGGATTTTTTGAATTTCATTTGTTCTAGTAAGTTTCAAATAAAATCCAGTAACGTTCAGAACGATAGATATGTGCAGAATGGATAGGGCATTCAGCTAGTTAGCGTGACATATGTTCCAAGCATCTCTGGCGACTTTGAGATCGCTAAGCTAGAACAAGTGAATGAAGTTCATTTTGCCAACAATATGAATATATCGTAAGAATTACGAGTTCCAAGGGGTTGGAGATATAAAAGGAGGCGTTGGGTTGGGTCAGTCTTGTGCAGGACAGTCCTTCGCACGGATTACACAGTTACAGACGTTCGACGTTTTACCTGTTTGCTTGGCCCGGGACAGCCGCTATTTTAACCTATTTCTGGCTTGCTGCTGTTGTGTAGTCTTTATAAGGAGTAATCAGTTTAAGAAAAAAACGCGCCCTGTTAGCACGCATTTTCTCACAGGGGTAATGCATTGAATATCAGTGATGTAGTTGGATTATCGTCCTTTACGGGTAAAATTACCACCGCTTATTCTTGACTCTTTGTATTAATAAGACTTGCGCTGTAACATTTCTACCTGTAGTGGGGCAAAACAGTGTTGAGTAAATTATGCCTGTTTGTATGGGCTGGTGTGGAGGACCCATCGGCCACCTGCTTAAAACTTTAAAACGATGCTATGCCCATCATTTTAAGTTTGGTTCAGTCGCGATTTAGACTCTAGAAACTCCCTTTCAGGGCTACTAATGGCCAACCAACAGATTCTCTCTGCAATATGTGCACTTGTGATCCCCGGATCTCCCCCTCCCCCCAAAAAATGTTGGGACGTCTAAGCCCCAGCCTCTACCCAGTCCAGAAAGTGGAGAATGAAGGGGGCTGGTAGTTAAAGGATTGTCATCCTATTGACCTCCGGCCTCAGAGAGCCGTACCACACAGCGATTGGTTAGTCTCCCCAGAGCCCCCAGCGGCGCTTAATGCAGAGACCTGGATTCAGCTCCCTTTAAGAACAAGAACAAGGAGCTGGAGCCCGACTCACTGGGGCGGCCGCTCCATTAGAGCTGAGGAGCACCGCCCCCCCTGCCACCAGAAAATAAAACGGGTTTTAAACCCGTCTTATTATCGTTTTAACAGATTAGACGCAAGTGGCAGTACAGACCAGGTCAGCACCTTTCAATGACTTAAATTATATTTGTAAAGGCGTGCTCAATGTAAACACTGTGCCACCTCACCAGTGTTGCCCTGTATAGGAAAAACCTTCCCTATACACTTAGAACCAAAAACTTAATACAGAGCACAGCATCAAATCAGTTTAACAACCGACCCTGTTGTCAGTTGGTTTTAATAAATACAGCACCATGCAATATATACAATGAATCATAGTTGCTCAAATAGTTTTCAATTTTTATTTTTAATAATAGGACATGGTAGTTAGGTATATCTCTATCAAGCACTTTTCGTATGTTTCTGGTCTTTCAAATCGTTTATCTCTTTTTGTAGCTGGGTGTAATAATACTAGTTCCAATTCGATAAATAACGTTGAGCTAAACAAGAATACAATTGTCATTGACTACTTAATGCTTAGTGTTGGACTGCATATTTGTATCAACAGCCTTGAAAAAGTCGTCTACCCGACGAAACACGTGTCGGCTGTCTACGTCTACGCTGCACACTTCCCGTCAACACAACCAAACTGCATTTGGACTGTCTTATGATTCATTGTATATATTGCACGGTGCTGTATTTATTAAAACCAACTGACAACAGGGTCGGTTGTTAAACTGATTTGATGCTGTGCTCTGTATCATGTTTTTTATTATAGTTTTATTTTAATACCCTTCACCTGCCCCCAGGACTCTGACGAGTCTTGGGGGGGTGGTGGGGGGTCCAGAGGATGACACTGCTGGTGGGGGAGTGGTGGGACCCCCTTCACTGCGCATGAGGTGTTTGGCCCACCGTCACAGGCCGGCCAAACACCTCATGCGCAGTAAAGCTCTCCCCAGCCGTGTTGCTGGGGCTGGAGAGAGCAGGCACAGGCTCCCTGTCTGCCTGTGAATGCAAGTTGCCAGCACCCCGACCAATCCTGAAGCTGCTCTCATGTGAGAGCAGCTTCAGGATTGGCCGCAGGGCAGGCTGGGAGCCTGTGCCCAGGGCCAGAAGAAGGACGAGGTGATGCGCGGGAGACGGCGGTGGCGACAAGGTAAATTTATTTTCTTTTTTCGCCCCCCCCAACCCTCCCCACCTCCCTGCTCTGGCCCGGCTTGCCCCCCCCACTTTGGCAGGGGACGGGCCGCTACTGAGCCCGAGGTAATGGGAACCTGTGTGGAAGTGCACAGGACACCGCCCATACTATTATGCAGTGCCTGCCACTGAGGTGTGACTTAAGAGTACCCCTGGTTCTGTTGATAACTTTTCCACTTTTACAGTGAAGAGAACTTTGCCACTTAAATTGAAGTACAACTCTGTGGTTAGAGCTCCAGTGCCACATAATTGACATGTGAGCCTCATATACCTGGGGCACATTAGATGCATTGCTCTAGAGGCATTTGAGCCTCCGTATGCCCGCCGCATTTGAGTTGCAGACCGCCTAATGCTCGGCACATTTGACCCACTCCCACCCTGGCTTATTTGAAACACTGGCTCAGGTATATTACCACTCACATATCAATAACAGCACCATGGCAGGAATTTTGGTGGTGTTTTATTGTAACACGTGGAGCATTGACAGTAGTAATACCACTAGGCATAATTTGTCAGGGCACCTATTTAAAACTAATGATAATGAGAGATTATTGCTATTGGGGCACAATGTTTTGAACAATTTTTCTGTCTGTAACCCAAATAATTGTCCTCTTTGTAGCCACCTTTTCTCTTGCCAGAGCCCAAATTCTTAGTATTTTATAGCAAATAAGTGCCCCTTTCAGTTTACAAATGGGCTGCTTAATGGGGTCTTTTTATTTTACTGTAAAGGCCCAGGTTAATTTATCAGTAATAAATCAAATAACCATCTCCACAGGTAATAGCAACAGTCTGAATAGGTTGCAGCATGCGAACTGTTAAACATCGAAAGAGGTAAATTTGTGTAAACCTCCGTTAGCCACCAGTGCCTACTTGTATGTGTCAATCATCTCAAATATTTGTTGCATCTTTTCATAGTAATGTGTGTATGATGCATGCATATAATATTGGGTCATGACAGCGTGCACACTGTGGAAGATATCTGATAGAGACTTCTAGCCACAGATTCCTTACCATAGAATTTTTCCAAGGTGTCAGACTGGAACCCGAAATTTATGAGCGGTACCCCTGTCCACCAGTAGGAGGCATTATTCGGCTCAGTGGCATCCGCGCTGGAAGTGACTTGTGTGGTGCCTGTACAGAGCTACCTAGCGCACTGACGTCAGTTCTTTCCTTTCCCTGCCAGTTAGTTCTGATCAGTGAAGAGCTACACTCCAGTCACTTTTTGATTGGCTTTTTCTCAACTTTATGTCGACACATTTTTGAGAATTTAGTCTCTTGGTGTGACGAGGATGTCCACAAAGAAACCTATGGGTTTCAAACCATGTGGAGCCTGTCGCAATCAGATGTCTGTGACCGTCCCACACTTGGTTTCTCTGTGGTGTTTGGAGAGGGACCATGAGTCCAAGACCTGAGAGGACTGCCGCGCCATGCACTCGAAGATATTGAGAGAGAGTTTCCTCAAGCTCCTCACCACCCCACAACCGTTTGACGCTTATGATCTTGGTTGTGCAGAAGGTCCCGGGACCGTCGCAGTGCCGCTCCCGACAGTTGGCGTCTCGATCCAAGTTGTCAGATAAGTTCCCCCGGAAGAAGTCGAAGAGGTCTTAGACTTCGCCATACCCGTCCAAATCCTTTCATAAGGCGCAGGAACGTCGGCACTCTAAAGTCCGCTCCGCGCCTCCCTGACTTTCCCAAAGCTGAAGTGAGCCTGTCCAACTAAACAGTTTTGTGAGGCCATGCGCCTAATATTTGTAAATGGCAGACTCCTCTAGAGCGCCTTCGGGCCCATTGGGTTAGGATGGGCCCCCACTGGATTCCTGCCGGCATGTTCACCCATGTCACCAGTCAGATCCCCTTGGATCCTGTGCTGGATCTGGAGTGCCGCCACTGCCTGAAAAACTGAGACCTTCCTCGACACCCGCTACAGTACTGAAGCTTATGGTGGCCCCATCCCCTTTGTCATTCCCAACTCCCGATACTCAGCCGAACAGGCGTCGTCCAGGACCATGCTCTCTGAGTCGGAGCCAGTGCCTTTCTCATTCTACAGGCCTGGAGTGGGAGACTAATGGGAGAGGTCTGAGGACCCATATGAATACTAACATCCCGTAGACAGAGGACAACTAGTATGAGGAACCTGTGGATGCCAGTGTGTTAGGCACCTCACCGAACACTGGCCTGGTCTCTCTCCCTACAGTGACTATGCAGCAGGGTGCCTCATTGGGTATGGTGGTGTGAAGGTGTCTGGTAGCTTCAGTTGCCCTTGGTGGCAGTCAAGACAAACGTCTTGACAGAGGTGCCTCAGCCGAGAGTTGCCCCCTCGAACCCTTACTCCCATTAATGAGGCCCTGACTAATGTCTCACTCGGTCCTGGTCCAATCCCTGCACCCATATGATCTAGGACTCGGTTGGTCAAGTGCTGCCCATGGTCTTACAGGAGGCCTGAACCATACTTTTGCCGGCAATTGCAGACGGCAGAGACAGCGTAGTTCACCATCAGATGTGAACTAGTTATGACTGACTCGCTGGGCAGAGCGATTTCGTCGGTGGCCCTTAGGCGCCACACTTGGTGAGAAGCACTGGCTCTTCGGAGGCTGTGTTGGCTCTCTTGGCCAAGGGAGCCATCGAGAGAGTGCTGACATCCGAAGCAGGTTGTGGTTGCTATTCCTTCTACTTTCTGTTGCCCAGGAAGGACAGAGGCTGTTGCCCTATCCTAGACCTGCACCGTCTCAACTTCTTCCTGAAAAATGAGAAGTTCAAAATGCACCCTTTAGCTCAAGTCCTGTCTGCCCTGGAGACTGGATGGTAACGTTGCATACTTCCACAACCCTGTCCTGCCTGCCCACAGACACTACCTGCAGTTCACGTATGTCAAGAGCACTTTTAGTTTGCTATTCTCCCTTTTGACCTTACCAGCGTCCCTTTGGTTTTTGCCAAGGTGATGGAGGTGGTTGCAGTACATCTGCAGAGGTCGGGGTTCCAGTCTTCCCCTACTTCGATGATTGGCTGTTGAAGGTGAGCTCGCCTCAGGCAGTTTTCTCCCACTTGCAGACTACCATGGACCTCCTGCATTCGCTGGGGTTCACTATAAAGTGCTGAAGTCACACCTGACTCTCTCTCTCTCTATCCCTTGCATTAGGGCTGTTCTGGACACAGTGCAGTTTCGGGCCTATCCTCCTGAGCAATGATTCCAGCATATTCAGGTTATGATACTGATGTTTTCTGCCTTTGTCCTGTATTTCGGTGAGACTGGCTCTGAGGCTGTTGGGCCTCATTGCCTCCTGCATCCTTCTTCTGATGCATGCCATTTGGCGTATGAGGGCTCTGCAGCGGGACTTGAAGTGTTACTGAGCATAGCATCAGGGGAATCTCTCTGACATGGTTCAAATCTCAGTGGGAACTGCAAAAGACCTGCAGTGGTGGCTAAAGGACTGCTATCGGGTTATCGGCAGACCCCTCACCCTTCCCCAGCCAGAGTTGACTGTAGTGACAGATGCGTCACTCCTGTGCTGGGGTGGCCATTTGGGAGAGGTTGAGATCAGAGAACTCTGGTCTCGGGTAGAGTACGGGCTTCACATCAACCTGCTGGAGCTCCGGGCGATCCAGTTGGCACTGAAAGTCTTTCTTCGTTAAGGGCAAGGCTGGTGCAGGTGTTAACGGACAACACCACCGACATGTGATACTTCAACAAACTGGGAGGGGTGAGGTCATGAACCCTTTGACAAGAGGTCCTGTGTCTCTGGACGTGACTAGAACGTCAGGGCATTTCTCTGGTGGCCTGACTGGCCTTCTAAAAGCCAGGGCGGACAAACTCAGCCAATCGATGCCTAGCCTATCATGAATAGCATTTCCATCTGGAGGTGGCACAAAGTCTCTTATAAGAGTGGGGAGAGCCTTGGCTACATCTTTTTGCCATAACTGAGAACGCACAACGTCAGCAGTTGGCACGCTGGAGTTCCCAAGGCAGCTCTCGATTGGCAACGTTTTTCTTCTTGAATGGACCTCTGGCCTCCTGTACGCCTTATCGCCAATACCACTCCTGCCCAGAGTTCTCAAGAAGATCAGGAGCGGCTGGGCCCAAGTTATTCTTGTGGCTCTGGATTGGCCACGGAGCATCTGGCTAGGCTCTTCGAAGGATCTTTTGTTGCAGCAACAGGGGAGGGTACAGCACCCAAACCTGCACACCCTCCACCTTCTTGTGTGGAGATAGAGCAGCGACAGTTGAAAACCTTCGATCTTCCCAAAGTCTGTGATGTTATTCTGGCAACTCACACCAAAGAGAAGGAAAGGAAAATCAAATCGGCCTCACTTATTCATGGGAAGCCCGCAATGGTATTAAAACTGCCCTCATGCTTTAAATTGTGTCATGCTTCATCATGGGGCGTGCTACAACACTCTGGTGCAGACCAACGCTAAGAGAGGAGCAAACAAGTATTTTTTTCAACTGCAAAAAATAGCCCTATTATTCTGGGAGCCAGGCATCCCTCCACAAAGACTGTATTCACTAGGACACATTTGTAAAGTGGTGTGAAGCTAGGAATATCAACCCTCTTTTTGCACCACTCTCTCAAGTTCTACAGTTTGTTCTTTCCCTGGGGCAGTAGGGCTCTTCTCTGTGCACAGATAAAGGCTATTTATTAGCCATTTCTGCAGTTGCTGGACCAACCTTTAAGTCACCTGTTGTGACTAGGCTCCTCAAAGGGTACAACACGTCTCCTTCCCCAGTGGGACTTAAATCTGGTTCTGACTTGTCTTAAGTGTGTTCCCATCGAGTTGCTACACAATTGCTAGCCTTCAAGGCGGTTTTCCTTGTGGCCATAACATCGGCCAGGAGGGTGGGCTGACTGCAGGCACTCTCTGTGCACCCTTCTTATGCCACCCTTTTCCCAGACAAGCTGGTTCTTTGATCATGTGCCTCCTTTCTTCCTAAGGTTGTGACACCCTTTCACACAGTCCAACACATTACCTTGCCTACCTTCTGGATTTGACACCTAGGGATAATTCTGTGGTAAGGACTCTACGCTAGATAGACTCTACCAGATAAGACGTTACCGAAGGTAAGTAACTTGTTTGCTGTACTCTAAGCTGTGTTAGTGAGAGCTATTTGGCTAATTTTCTTTTCAGTATTGCAGATCATAGTAGCGTCAGAATCCTGGTCAAAGTAGCTTGTGATCTGCAGAGCTCTCCGTAGACACTAGTCTGATGTTATGCAACATTTCTGTCATGTCCACTTAAAAGAAATTTACCTTACTGAATGACGGACTGCATACCAGTGCAGTATATGTAATGTGCAATCATAGTGCCTGGGCCACCTTTCTGTAAGCTGCTAGACTTTTGACTGACATTAAAATGGCACAGCATTGACAAAAATATTTTTTTAATTTATACGCAGATGCTGAACAGCTTCTGAAAAAACAATTTGCAAAGCCTATAAAGTATGCGTTGGTCAAGTCTAAATGTAGATTGATTGGCTTTCCTCAATGCTTGTTACAAGTTTGATGCATATCCCATACAGTGTTGTTTTATTGGCTGCAGTATAGGGAGATTCTTGCTTTATTGGTTGCAACAATTGGGACTCTACTTGCTGCAGCAAGGATCTGCTTTAGTGTTGCAGTGAATGGGGTTCTCGTGTTGGCTGAAGTATGCATGGGTGGTCTCTTGCATTAGCAAGAGTAGAGGAACTTTTGCTGTATTGGTTACAGTATTTGTGCATTTGCTGCATTCACTTCTGTATTGGCTAAAATAGCATGGCTGTATTTGCTGCAGTAAGCGATTATATTGTAACACTGCAGCGAAGAGCGGTCTGAATAGTAGTAGGTGTGAGCTCTTTCTCTGTTGACTGAGTAAGGGCAAATATCTTGCAGTGTGGGAAAGCTTTTGCTCTTCTGTTCATGTCTGTAGTATGGAGGAGATCCTGACTATACTTTGCTGCAGCATGCAAGACATCTTGCTGTGTTCGACAGTGATCAGAGGGGATTCTAGGGAAGCTATTACTTTGACATTAAGGAGAGCTTGGTTTGTTAGCAACAGGGTTACGGCGAATGTATGTTTTGGCTGTTGCATGTGGGGTGTTTTTGGTAGCAGTATAGTAATTATTTTAATGTTCCTGGCTGTGAAATGCTGAGGAAGACCTTTTTTGTTTTAGTAGGGGCAATCTTACTTGTTTACTGTCAGTGAGGAGAAGATCCTGTGTGTTCATGAATGCCTGGAGAGATTAAAGAAAATGATCAGTCCCAGTTACTTGGTGGGTCTTCATTACTGAGTTTGTGTTGGGAGAGGCAGATATTGCATCAAGTACATGTCCTGACGTATGGGTCGGTCTAGAGACTAGAGCAGGGTTCTCCAAAGTCGTTCCTGGAGGGCCGGATCGCCCAGATTTTTAGCATGTGCCCATTTAGATAAATGTAGTTCTGTTTAAAATCTGGCATGGATTTGGCCCTCCAGGCCCGACTTCGGAGAACCCTGTACTAGAGGAAGACAATTCAAAGATACGAGGTGTGAAAGTACACTTTGGCTTTATATGGGGCGGTTTGTCAAACTATCTTGACGAAATCTCCAAGTGTGCAAAAGTTAGAGTGCTTTAAGGTAATCATTGTAGTGAAGTCCAGGAAACGTACCACGAATTCTCAGTTGCAGGGTGTGAGTTCTGCAGATGATTAGAAAGGCGCGGGTGCATGTAGGCAATTAAAAGCATTGGACAAATAAAGATTCACATTGAAGAGGTTAATTGCCATCTCTTCATTTGGTCTGAAGGGCTGCTAAGTGGAAGTTGTCTAGTATATCTCTGAACCATCAGACTACTCTTCAAAGTACACAAACACTGAATGGAACCAATACATAAGCCTCAGTGTAAACTACACTTTCCCCACCCACTCAGAACACCAGCTTGACTCCCACATTCTTCCAAATTGATTGTTAACCTCAACCGAGCAACCTTGAGTGATGTGCAGCAGACACATTGGAAAGCAGACGCAGTGCCCAGATTTACACAGTCCCTCTAGGCAATGTGCAGTCTATCAAATATGCCTGATCTGCTTGGAACAAGCAATGTTGAGTGCCAAAGCAGGTCCTTTAATAGGTGGGTGATCCGATGAGAGAAGAAAGCAAAGACTGGCGAATGGGCCACTTGCAAAGTAGAGCTCAGATTCTACAAAATGTTTCTTAAGCTGAACAAAACATGCTTTACTCCAAAAGCAACATTTCAGATCCCACACTTTAGATACGAACAATACTTAAATATATTAAAATCACATATCTCATGTTGGAGTCGACTACCAGAGCTTAACTCTAAACTTCTATCACACTGATTGATTTGGGAACTCGTGTGGGGGTAGACTTGCTACAGACAGAGGGTTGCACCGCTCGCTCTAGAGCCCTTGTGAATACCCACGGTGCCCCGGGCCTGTCGGCGCCTACTGTCACAAGTCGGGAGTGGACGTAGTCCCCCCACGATTTAGCAAGGGGTCTCTGTTCCCCTTAGTCCGAGACTAAGGTGGTTGCTTAGCAAACTGCAAATATATGGCATTTTTGTGCTTTGCATGCAGACAAAGAACACCAGCAGGAAACAAATGCATCTTAACAGCAACGTTAATGTTTAAAAAATACACCTAGAACATTTTGTTTAGTCACCAAAAGCAGTTTAAAAATATAATTTACAAGTCCCACATGTCTGATGTCACTTTCAGCTATTTCCAAACTCAGTTTCACCTTTGATAAATGGAAAACATACGCAAGAATTATAAAAGTAAAACCACAAATGTTCTTTTCGTTTTTATATGTGATCGTGTTAAGTTGCTGTTTCTACAAACTAGGCCCTTTACCTTTTAAGTAATGGTTATTATAAGAGCATGGCATCAGTTTTGCAGCGTGAATCTTTCTGGATTCACTATGCTGTGCATTATTCCGCCATCTCGTGGTTGGGTCCGGATTCGTAGTCTTTTCTTTGTTTTTGTCTTTTTTTTTTTTTTTTTTGTTGTTGGCCCAGGTGGGCGGCGACGCCCACCATTTGGTGTCTTCGGTGACGTCGTCGCGCTTCCGGCGGAAGCTCCCACCTTTGGTAGCCATCTTCAGATTCTTTTTTCCGCCGTGGGGTCTGGATCGTTGCCGAGAAGTTCCAGAAAGTTGGACGAAGAATCTCGAAAAGTCGAAAATTCATCACAGAAGATATACTACTGAGACACCGGACGACAACACTAGTACCGGAGAAGAAGGACGACGAGGTAGAAGGTCCACGACCGAAATCTCGACGCCTACAGAGAATGCGCTCACAGGGGGCTCCTAAGCGCGGTTATGGACAAGACTCCGTTCAAGTTCTGCAGAAATTGCCACCACAAATACGCCCAAAAAGACCAGCACCCAGTCTGCAACCTCTGCTTGCCGCTCGACCACGCCAGCGAAGACTGCAACGCGTGCTCGGCGTTCACCCCGAAGACCCTCCGGGTGAGAGACAGACAGAGAAGGGCGAATTACAGCATGCAGGGCCAGGGACCAGCACCATCTCTCCGAGACCTGGGTCTCTCGAGCGGAGAGGAGGACAACATCGCAGAGGGACCAGAGGACTGCGCTGTCGTCGAAATCGAAAAGAAAACGTCGAAGGAGGTAAGGGAGTCGTCGACCCCAAAACACCAAAGCAACGCTCGAAAGAGTGAAGCCAGAATCCCTAGCGACACTGCCAGAAGTGTAGCAAAGTCCACCAAGGGAGCGTTGCCGCCGAAACACTCGACGAAAGCAACAGCACCAAGGGACAAACAGCCGAGCGGATCCTTGGACAAGGACTCTCAATCGGCGAAAGCCTCCGAAAAACGAAGGCGTCGAAGGTCGTCCCCGAAAAGGAAACCTCGACACCGAGAAAGGAAGGCCCGGCGTCTGTTTCGACGACCGCGACCGCGAAGAGAGGCACTGCACCACTCGACGCCGAAAAGGCCCACGAGATGGCGAAAAGAAGAGGAGGCTCGAGGCAGAGATGGCGAGCATCCTGCAACGCAAAAAGACTTCGACGAGAAGATGAAACAATACGCTATTCCGTCGAAGCAAGTCCACGAGGCAGTCGAGGAGTTCGAGGTCGAAGTCGACGAGGCCCCGGGGACACCCGAACAGCTCGAAGACCAGGACGAGGAATACTACTACTTCGAGGCCGAAGGCGAAGAAGAGATGCTGTCTTACAGGGACTCGGCGTCCTCTGAAGTACAAAACCTAGACTGGCAAGACCTCGACACAGAGTCACCAGAACAAGGGGTAGACACTTACCCCTCGAGACCTTCGCCGCCAGACGACATCGGAGTCTACAATGAGGTCGTGCAGAAGGCTGCAAAGACTTATGGGGTCGAAATGCAGGAGGAAAAGACAAAAGCAGGTTTCCTCTTCGAAACCCTGCTCCCCCAACAGACAAGGAGTCAATTTCTACCCATGTTACCTGGCGTTCTCGACCAGGGAAGGGAGGCCTTCAGGGAACCAGCAATCTGCAAGGCGGTTACCCCTAGGAGCGAAAAGAAGTATAAGCACTCCACAAAAGATCCTGCATACATACAGGGGTCTGTACCAGCAGACTCCATTATCGCTGCAACAGCCAGGAAGAGGGCCGGTGTGCCCACCAACACAGGCCCACCTCCAGACAAGGAGAGCAAAAGAATAGACCTCACAGGACGTAAGGTGGAGAGGAACGCAGCCATACACTGGCGTATCGCCAACTCCAACGCCCTCATCAGCAGGCATGCATACCAGCATTGGGCAGAAATGAGCCAGCTCATTAAGCACCTGCCAGAAGAACACCAACAAAGGGCCAATTACCTAGCGGAAGAAGGCAAGGCCATCGCGAACACTTGCCTAAAGTCAGCCTTGGACGCAGCAGAGAACTCCAGCAGGCAAATGATGATAGGGATGACTGAGAGGAGACACGCATGGCTCAGGATCTCCGGCTTCAAACCAGAAGTACAGAGCAACATCATCAACACACCGTTCGACGGTGAGAAACTGTTTGGAGCAACAGTTGACAACAAATTAACACAACTAAAGACGGACAACGAAACTGCAAGGTCCATGGGAGCGCTGCAGTTCAGGGGGATGAGAAGAGGGAACCCCTCAAGGCGAGCCAGTGGTAGAGGAGGCAATGCACCTACCACTTCACATCAATCACAACAACAAGGGTACCAAGGGAACAACCAGGGCCAAAACCTGCAGGGACAACAGCAGCAGAATTGGCAGTACCAACCCAGAGGACGGTCCTTTCGAGGGCGCGGGTACGGACGGGGACAGGCCCGAAGAGGGGACCAGCAGCCCGCCTCAAAGTGACTCCACACACATAACAAGCCCCCCACCGTTAACACCAAGGTTGAGGGGAAGTCCGCAAAAGGAAAATATAAAGAGCAGAAGCACACAGCAAATAACCACCGAGCATACGACACCAGTGGGAGGAAGAATAAGAAAATTTCTCACACAATGGAGGAAAATTACCACAGACAAATGGATACTAAACACCATACAGCACGGGTACTGCATAGACCTCCAAAAACACCCGCCAGGGAGAAGACCAAGACATCGGTCAATACCCGCAAGAGAACTAGCCCTCCTCCGCCTAGAAGCAGAGGAACTGCTACAAAAAGAGCAATAGAACCAGTTCCAAACAACGAAAGGAACAAGGGAATATACTCAACGTACTTCCTAGTGCCAAAGGTAGACGATACACTAAGACCTATACTGGACCTCAGATTCCTGAACAAGTTCGTAAAAACACAAAAATTCAAGATGACTTCACTTCAGGAAGTAATACCCCAAATCCAAGAAGGGGATTACATGGCGACCTTAGACCTAAAAGATGCATACCTGCACATACCCGTCAACCGCAAACACAAACGGCTATTAAGATTCGTGATAGGCCACAATCACTACCAGTTCACAGTGCTAGCCTTCGGACTAAAGTCCGCACCAAGAGTGTTCACGAAATGCCTAGCAGCAGCTGCAGCGCACCTTCGGAGGAGGAGCATACATGTATACCCCTACCTCGACGACTGGCTGGTAAAAGCAGGATCATACAGACTCTGCAAAAAACACATCAAACAAGTCATAGAAACACTGTCCACATTAGGTTTCTCAATACATTGGGAAAAATCGTCAACAGAACCCCAACAAATCAAGATATTCTTGGGGGCACAAATAGACAGCACACAGTCCAAGGTGTTCCCCAGCGACAAGAGAAGTATAGCGCTCCTGAGGGAAACACGTCATTACCGCAAGGGGCAAGTTCTGACAGTGAGGACGGTGAGCAGGCTAATGGGAATGATGGCATCATGCATCCACCTTGTCCCGCATATCAGACTGCACATGAGACCGTTCCAGGAATGGATACAACAGCAATGGTCACAAGCCACAGGGAGTTGGGAAGATCTAGTGGTTGTCACACACGCAGTGCAGAAAGAAATAGCGTGGTGGAAAGAAGAGAACATATTACAAGGGAAGCCATTCACACAGCCAACTCCAACAGTGACCATCACAACAGACGCCTCACAGCAGGGCTGGGGCGCGCACATGACCAGACTCCGCGTCAGGGGGCTCTGGTCACAACAAGATGCAGTGAAACACATCAACTACCTAGAACTCAAAACTGTGTTCCTAGCCTTAAAAGCCTTTCAAAAGCAGCTTTACGGCCAGCGAGTGCTGATACAAACAGACAACACAACTGCAATGTTCTACATCAACAAGCAAGGTGGGACACAATCAGCACCGCTGTCAAGTCTGGCACAACAGATCTGGAGATGGGCCATCCCTCTAAGGATAGACCTGCTAGCAATACACCTCCCAGGAATAGACAATGTAGAAGCAGACCGACTCAGCAGGCAGACGTCTGCATCCCACGAATGGGAACTGAACCAACAGGAGGTGCAGCAACTGTTCCAAAAGTGGGGAACACCACGGATACACCTCTTTGCAACACCCCACAATGCAAAATGCCAACATTACGCATCCAGACAGCCGGACCAAAGGTCCCTAGGGAATGCCCTATGGATAAGTTGGTCGAACGAATTTGCTTACGCTTTTCCCCCGATACCACTGTTACACAAAGTACTCAGCAAATGCAGGAGCAGCAGCATGACACTCATACTGGTGGCACCTCAGTGGGCCAGACAAACATGGTTCTCACAGATTATGGAAATGGCGCAGGAACCAGCACACAGGTTCAGCAGAAGGAAAGACCTCCTCACAATGCAAGACGGAAAAGTGCTCCACCCAGAACCAGACAGCCTCAGCCTAGCAGCATGGCTCCTGAGGACCTAGAATTCGCACACCTCAAACTACCTCCAAGCACCATGGCAGTACTCAGAGAAGCAAGGAGACCCACTACAAGAAAATGCTACATTGCAAAGTGGAAAAGGTTCTCACAATGGTGCATTACAGAGGGACTGCAACGAAAAGTCACAAAAGAATCAACAGTACTGCGATATTTAACACACCTACTACAAAGCGGGCTGAGCTACTCGTCACTAAGGGTTCACCTAGCAGCCATAGTGGCCTACACCAGGGGAGAAGCGGTGAAAAGCTTCTTCACCTCCCAAGTGGTCAAAAGATTCCTGGAAGGGGCTAAAAGAATAGCCCCCCTAAAAGGATGCCAGCCCCAAGCTGGAACCTCAACACTGTACTGACACAGTTGATGAAATCACCATTTGAACCCATACACAAGAGCACACTGCACATGCTCACACTAAAAACGGCTTTCTTAGTGGCTATCACGTCACTGCGAAGAGTCAGTGAACTACAGGCTCTCACACTACAAGAGCCCTACTTGCAAATACACAAGGACAGAATTGTCATGAGGACGGACCCACACTTCCTGCCAAAGGTGGTGTCGCGGTTCCATATCAATCAAACAATACAGATACCAAGTTTCTTCCAGAAACCTTCAACACCCTCAGAAAAGGCGCTACACACGCTAGACGCCAGAAGGGCAGTGATGCACTACATAGAAAGGACGAAGGAATGCAGGAAAACAAAACAACTCTTCGTTTCCTTCGCAAGCAGTTTCCTGGGACGACCAGTAACAAAAAATACCATTGCACGGTGGATTGCACAAGCAATACAACTCTGCCACAAGCAGGCAGGACAAGAGTTACAAGGGGCCGCCCAGGCTCACTCAACAAGGAAAAAGGGAGCAACGGTTGCGTTCCTAGCGAACACACCTATACAAGACATTTGCCAAGCGGCAACATGGTCTTCCGTGCACACGTTCACCAAACACTACTGTGTTGATATCCAAATGAACAAAGAGGCACAAGTAGGACAGAAGGTCTTACAGCACATTTTCAGCAACCAATGCTCATCTTCCACCCAACCACCGCAATAACAAAACCGCTACTAAGTCTATGCACAGCATAGTGAATCCAGAAAGATTCACGCTGCAAAACGAATAGTTTCTTACCTGTCGGTGTAGTTTTGCAGCTTGAAGACTTTCTGGATTCACTAGCGATCCCACCCGCCTCCGCCAGGAAGATAACATAGGAGGTTAAGGGTACAACTAAACTACATACAAGGTTTTAAAGGGATCAAAGAATAATTGAAGGATTAAAGGTTAAAGACATAGACAACAAAAAACTGTAAGAGGAAAAGAAAAAAAGAATCCGAAGATGGCTACCAAAGGTGGGAGCTTCCGCCGGAAGCGCGACGACGTCACCGAAGACACCAAATGGTGGGGCGTCGCCGCCCACCTGGGCCAACAAAAAAAAAAAAAAAAAAAAAAAGACAAAAACAAAGAAAAGACTACGAATCCGGACCCAACCACGAGATGGCGGAATAATGCACAGCATAGTGAATCCAGAAAGTCTTCAAGCTGCAAAACTACACCGACAGGTAAGAAACTATTCGTTTTGTAATTTCAACTCCTGTGTCGTGAATTGCATATGATAATTAGTCCCCTCGCTATTTTCAGTATGTTTTGGGTCCTGTTCTGTATTTGTTGGGGTTCTCCATGCCTAATGTTGGTCCTTGCATTGGTTTGGGGGAGGCACCACATGCTCCTAGCCATGTGTTACAGCTGTGGTTTTTGGATTGGCGGGGGCGTCCTCTGCCCCCAGTGTGCTTTTAGCTCTTGTGGTTTTCCTTTGGTTGGAAACGTGTGATGCCCCCGTCTTGTGTTGGCCCTGGCTACAGTATACTTTGCCACATGCGATTCTCTTTGAGGGGGCGCCCCTGGCCCGGTGTTGGCCCTGGCAGTTAAGTGAGACGACTTTACACGTGTCCCCGTAGCCCCACGCGTCTCTATTCTTTGCGCGGCGGCCACGTGCAGTGTCACATGGGCTCGCGCTACTCTCGCGCGGCCCCTGCCCATCTGTGCTTTCTGGGTTATCGGGCTCCGATCCAGGTCCTCCCAGGCTGCCTCCTGGCCAGAGATTGTAGGCGCGAGCCTTCTTGCCAGGGCTGGTGTGGCTTCACTTATGCAGATTAGCCATGTGCTTCTGGCTTAAAGGTCTTCCGCAGGAAACCGCTATTCCAGTGCGCGCGGGGCGGCGCCCGTCGTCCAGGGACGACAGCGGGCGTCCAAGTGCACCTCCAGCCCTGCTGCACCGTCACCACTCACTGCTGCTGTCATTCACGCGGTGCCAAGACTCTGCTCAAAAATTCCCTTGGCTCCAGTTCAAACAGGAGTACAGCTGGGATGTGTTAGAATTTAGGCAGTCTGCCCTCGATTTGAGAACAGTTATAAATAGCTGTACGACTTCCTTAACTAGCCTGCTTGGAGGTAAAATACAGGTTAATTACTGTGGGAATTGATTGTGTGTTTTGTCGGGGGGAGGGGAGGATTCAGGAGGGGGAGTCCGAGTTGCTTTCTTGTTGTCGTGCCAAGTGCACTTTTTCCCTCCAGATCATTCATAATTGGGTTGCAAGAAGCCGAGTCAGGAGAGGTGGAGTTGGGGGTCTGCTACAAGGAAGGGGCGGCCGTCGTTGCTGCTGAGTCAGGCAGCGGTTCCACTGCACGTGGCCTTAAAAGCTTTACTGCAACTTTACACATAGATGTGTCACGTGTTCGTCTTGTTGATATATATATATATATATATTTTTAGCAAAACACGTCACAGAATACGCTTATTACTTCAGTAGGCAATCACAAAGTACACGATAATAAACTAACATATAGCGCCCTACCAGCTGATCACCCGCTGTACAAATACCAATAGTACATAAATGCCTGACAAGCAAAGATGGCAGGTTCACTGCGGTTTCGAAGGCTAACGGCGAGAACATAAAGATACTACACTCAGTGCTCCTAGAAGCATTATCACCTCTTTCCAATTTTCAATATAGGGCAAATTGGTTCTCTGCACCTGGTACCGATACCTGCTTTCACTCTGCCTTCAACATTCGTGCTCCCCCGTATGCTTTTTCCATGTTTTGTTGGTGCTCCCTGGGTTTCACTGTCAGTACTAAGACAGCATTTTTTTCTATTTTGCTTTGAGTTGAGTTACTGAAGTCTTGGATCTTGGTGTCTTTTAAAAGAAGCTGCCACAATGACTGGCAGTTTTGATGTCCACACCTGTCAGCGAGTGCATTGCAGTTCCATTAAGAAAGAGTTCTGATTTACATCTTTAATTTGTGTACACCAACTCATCGTGCTAGTTTAGTTTTTTGCTACTACGTTAATAGGGTATTACTACACGATCTTCACTGCATAGGTTCTTTACCTTGCATGTTACCGGCCCAAGGTGTGGTACAAATGATGCACTACCCCGAAAGCCTGCTTGTGGTGGAAGATGTACCAATAACTTTTTAACTTCAGAATCTGAAAGTTTGGTGCATGTACCTCTTTGGATAACGGTTGAATACCAGTAGTCTGGATTTCTTGAGGGTCTTTCTTGCTTCATGGTCTATGACGGCAGAGTCCTGCTTGTGATGCCGATATGCTGGCTTGCCATCTTAGGTTGTAGAACTCTCACCAAGGGATGTTAATCCCTTGGACTACGAGTATCTTGAGATTGTTCATGATAATCTGTATGCTTGTTGTTGGAGAGAGTTGAGCGATTGTTTACGAAGGCTTGTGACTTTTCACCCAGGATACTAAAGTACCCATTTGTATTGGGCTTCTGACAAGATGGGTACCATGTGAAAACTGTCAGATTTCTAATTGCCTTTTAGTGACTCTACTGTTAGTGGGGCTATGGTCGTGGTTTCTGGTCAGTTACTTCCTTTTATGAGAAACAGTAATTGCATGTCTAAGTTCATGCTTGCCTGCTGTTTCGTGGAACTTTCCTGGAATCTGTTGTATGTATTTTTTCTAGTCATCTAATTTGAAATATGACACGTGGGGGCATTGTTTGAAGTATATTTAGCCATTTCACACGTTTGAAGGCACAATATGTATTTTTCTTAGACAAAATTAGCAAATCGATATAGTTATGCTTTCAAAGTCATCTGATTTGAATTGTGATACCTGTGAAAGCTTTGTTTAAGGGGCTTTTAACACTTTTAAAGACAGTGCAAACTTTTCTTAGGCAGACTCAGCAAGTTGGTGTAGTTGGCAGTTGAAAGTACAAGGCCCATGGAAGTGCACCACAACAATCTTCAAAATGATAGTGCTGCAAGTACTTCTCGAGTTTTCTGTTGATCTGATCATGTTGTGACTGCTGCATTCTACTGTTTGGTGGGAGCGTTGTATGTAGAGAAACGAAACTTTGTTGCTGACTTATACAACTATTGTTCTGGTTTTGACTGTGCCACTGGTTTGCTATTAGAGAAGCTATAAGGGCACCGGTTATCGTGAATTTTACTGACTGCTGCAAACTTTACAATTGCATACTGGGAGGAGAACGGACGAATATGTGCAAATTGCACAGATACGTTTACATTTCTATGGGAAGGAAGGTGAAATCTGCATGGCAAATGCACGTATTCTTTAAAAACTAAGCATGAAAGATCATATTACTGTTTTTTAAATGCTAGACTGGATAAGGCAAAGCACATTAAAAGGTGCTTTATTTACTGTTAACATCACTGGATGTTTACTAGCTTACTCAAATTTTCAGAGTGTCTGTGACTCACCTTGGAAGAGTGATTATTTGGTAGAACATCCTTTACATTAATTGTTTAAAATCCTTGCAGGAACAATCATCCCTTAAAAGTAAACTTAAATTTCGACAGTGCTACCTCAACTGTGTCCTGACAGCAGAATCGGTCGTCCTGCATTGTTCCTCATCTGTTAAGGTCATTGCCAGATCAACAGTTGTTAACTGAAAGATCAAAAACCTCTCGCTGTTCCCTCTTTGCAACAATGTAGCCTCTTTGCTTTCCAGAAAGTATTGTGTAGATTGTGAATTTGTAAATGCATGTATTGGAATGTCGCAGACTAACTTGAGTTTAGCAGAAGACCAAAGCGAAGCTTTGTATTCCATTACTAGAAGTTCTTGATATCCTGTAATCTCTTTTCCTCCTCTCTTGAGCGGCACAACTGAGATTATCCATATAACTGTCTCTCGTCGTATCAGGCTTCAAACCAGTACAGTTCGTACCCCGAGTGTACTGGGCCCATGTGTATGGAAACGGAGTGCTTTGGATTTCAAGCATAGTGGCACAATTGGAGCCCACCATCTTTATCTGCAAGAAGTGGATGCCAGTCAGTTGGACCCCAAGGATCCTAAGCCGCATGGCCCGTGCAGCTTTATCCAGTTGCTCAACCTTATAGTCCAAGTGAATCGGAGAGAATTCCGAATAGTGTTTGAAAACATCATGCCTTTGCAACTCGTCTTCATGATTCTTGACATGTGCTTCCAGGCTAGCTGACACCCTCCTTGTACAACCTTTATTTTTAGTTCTTTATGATTTGCATGGTATTCTCCGGTTATTCAGGTTGAAGTCGAGCTGTTTTCTGGATCAGGCTAGCCGAATGAAGGAATACGTTGTTTCTTTGCTTAGTTGGTTGGGGAGAGGACAGCTTGCTCAGTAAGAAAAACTTTATTGACGTAATGGCGCATGCGCACACGTCTCAGTGGCCATTTTGAATATGCTTTTCTTTAAGAAAACACCCTTCAATTGTTTTTTTCTCAAAATGCATTTCAAGAAGCGTGTTGGAGTGTGTGAATGTTGTGAAGCACCAGTGACCATGTTGGAATGAACTGTAAGTTTAATTTACCGCTCGTAGATACATAAATATATGCACGTGAGCAGCCCGGTAGCAGTGTGGAGCTGCCTGGACATTGGCAAAAACGTGTTTTTTATTTTTTTTAAAGTAAATAAATAATGGATTGCGAAGGGCAGGGAAAGAGCAAGAAGCGAGTGGTACAATAGGAGTATACAGCTGCCAGTCACGCGCTAAATATAAATATTTTAAAAATAAAGTAAAGAAGGGCAAAGAAGCAACAGAAAAGGGTGCACCCTCATTTGCGCTTTCACGGTCCGCTTTTTGCCTCGCTTTGTGTTTTTTTTTTTTGTCCGCTCTTTGCTGTTTTGCTCGCGCTTTGTGCACGGTTTGGTCTTTTCTGTTGTGCTGTTGCCTCTCTCTCACGCTCTAATTGTGCATTGCCTTGCTTTTCTCTCAACCTTTCTGTGTCTTCTTTTGCCACTCTTCTTCTCTTTTTGCAAACTTGTGCCTCTTTCTTTCTTGTCGGTCTCATTTCTTGCACCCCTTCCTGCTCCCTCGTTCCATTTGCATCACCGCACGCTCCTAACCTCATTTCCTGCCTCTTTCTTTTTTATGTGCCCCTCTCAGCTCTGCCCCATGCTCTTCCTCATATTCCCAGGACCTACTTAATGGTGTCTAAGCATGGGTGAAAACCCCGTTTGCACCCTTCCACACTCCCAGTAACCCTGATCCTCCACCCATCCACTGCAACTCTGCCACGACTCTCCGTGCTCTCAACCCCAGCCGCCACTCCTCTCTGCTGCCACACTGCACCTCGCAACACTGAAGGAGGTTCTCATGCAACCATCCTCACCCACCACCCTCCTGTCTTACACCCACGGCACCCCACATTCTTCTCTCTTGTAGGGACCAGCCACCTTCCACATAACACCCCACACTCTCATGCATGCCCCTCAACACCCGCTCATGCACCAATCACTCACGCCATGGAGATCTGGGACCCAGTGCACGACCATGCCCCAGACCTGCTGTTTCCTGCTGAGAGCTGGCTGAACCCTTCATCAGCCCCTGACATTGCATCAGCCATCCTCACAGGCTATACGATCACCCAGCATGACCGTCAGCACAAGCCTGGAGGCAGAGTCACCATCATCTGCAAGGATGCCATCAGCTCTGTCACTGTCCCACACGCATACAGCCGCAACATGGAACAGTTCACGTTCAAAATCCACATCACAGCCAACTCAACCCAGAGGTTAATGCTCATCTACAGACCCACTAGCCCCTCGCACTGACTTCACCAGCACAAACTTTGTTGCGCCACTTATCCTCGACTCCAGTGCCTTTATTACCTCCAGAGACCTGAACTTCCACCTGGAAGACCGTGCTAACTGGAGCTCAACAGCTCTCCTAGAAAACCATGGTCTCTCCCAACACATGACTTATTCCACTGGACACTTCCTGGGCCCGATTTTTACCTCCTTTGACAACATCGCAGTCATAAAGCCCTCGATGATAACCTGCACAGGCCACGCCTTTGTCTAGTTCCGCACTGCCACAGACATACCACCACTGGACCTGCCTGCCGGAAATAGAACATCCCAGCGGAGGACTAGATCACCGCTCTGTCTGCTCTCAGGCCCGAACACACCAGCAGCTTGCCAGAAGCCACCAACTTCTTCAGCAGCTGGATCACTGCCTGTGCAAGCGCCCTGACCCCTCTCAAATGTTCAAAACCGCAAGATCTAGACAGCAAGTCAGCTGGTACAGAGAGGAACTCAGGATAAAGAAGCAGCACTGCAGTGAACTGAAGCACAGCTGGAGAATGAGCCAAGACCTCACTGACTAAAACACCTTCAAATCCATCTTGAGAGGCTACCACCAACAGATCTGGAACGCCAAGTGCATTTCACTTGTAGATGCCAACAACAGTAAAAAGATCTTTGCCTCCCCAGCAGCTACCTCCAACAGCATCACTCCCCCTGCAGGACCTCTGCAATAAACCCTTGGAATTCTTCTGCAGCAAGACTTCCATATACACCAACATCAACCCTCAACCGGACCTCGCTGTCCCCGCATGCAACTTCACGTTTCAACCAGAGAAGAGACCTACATCTCATGGCCCATCATCACCACAGACGAAGCCGCCTCTGCCACCACCATGAAACCTATCCACTCCGGGGTCCTGTCTTCCCCCTGCCCCCGCCAGAGGCCTCCGACCAATCAGCAAAGTTCTCACAGTTATCCTCATTGCCTCCATCATTACTGCTACCTTCCCGGACACTTGGAAACACACCACAGTGCTCCCACTCCTCAAGAAACCCTCCGCAGATCCATCCACATGTGCCAACTACAGACTGATCTCCTTACTTGGCTAAAGTTGTAGAGAAACTCCTCAACAGACGCTTCACCAACGACTTCAGCTTCCATCAAATCCTCTACACCACTCAGTCAAGCTTTAGACCAAACAGCAGCACAGAAACAGCCCTCATCGCTGCCACAGACTACATCCACTTGATCCTGAATAGAGGAACACTGCAGCCCTTAGCCTACTGGACCCCTCTGCAGCATTCAACCTGGTCTCCAACTCCATCCTCATCAACTCCTGCTCAAGACTGGATTCCAAGGACCCGTTCTCCGCTGGATCTGCTTCTTCCTGACTGGTAGAACTCAGTCAATCAGTCTGGACTCCTAGTCTTCAGACACCCACAACCTTATCTGTGGAGTTCCTCAAGGCTTGTCTCTTGCCCCACCCTTTTCAACGGTTATATGATCCCGCTAGCCAACATTATCCAAGCCCATGACATCGATGTCCTCTCCTACGCTGATGACTCACAACTCATACTCTCCATCTCGGATAAGACACCAACACAAGGAACAAGTTCACCACCTGCATGACTGAAGTCACTGACTTGATGAAGACCAACTGTGTCAAGCTCAACACCTACAAGACAGAAGTCAAAACCCTTGGCAAGAATACCTCACCTGGGGCTCCACCTGATAGCCAGCCAAACTGGGACCCACAGCACCCACTCCAAGAACCTCAGGATAATTATAGACCACAATCTGGACATGACTGCGCAGTCAACGCTGTCACATCATCTTGCTTCCCACACCCTAAAGATGCTGAGGAAAGGTTTCAAATGGCTGTCGAGCAACACCTGCAGAACTGTCACTCTTGCCCTCGTAACCAGCAAACTGGGCTACGGCAACATCCTCTACGCTAGAATCAGCAAGCAACTCACTCTGGAAAACGCATGGGGCCCCTGAAAAAGGATGAACCCTAACAGGGAATTCAACTGTTTTGAAAAACTTTAGTACCGGGCACAGTGCTGATTTACTCTAGGAGGACCTGTAAACTCTAGACTCACAATAACATGATATACATCATGACAACTGACATAAAAAAATATATTTTATTATTATTAATCTGCTTTTTGTTTGTTTTAGGGATAAAAAAAAAAATATATATATATTTATACATACAATTCATACATAACCTGAGTAGAATATATCTTCAACACAAATCAAATACACAAATCTGTATGTAGTCAGTGATATTCGTTGAATACCCAATATTACCAGTGTCTCCATATATGTCTTAATCATATGTCAAGTTGTATAATGATCGTATAGATTATCATGAATATGACATACTGTTTGATCACTGATTACATACAGATTTGTGTATTTGATTTGTGTTGAAGATATATTCTACTCAGGTTATACCGTAATTTGCATCAACATGTGGTTCTAATTTGCACAATATCTATTGGAATGTATATTGGTCCATGCATTGAAGTTTATTATGTATGAATTGTATGTATAAATATATATATATATTTTTTTATCCCTAAAACAAACAAAAAGCAGATTAATAATAATAAATTATATTTTTTTATGTCAGTTGTCATGATGTATATCATGTTATTGTGAGTCTAGAGTTTACAGGTCCTCCTAGAGTAAATCAGCACTGTGCCCGGTACTAAAGTTTTTCAAAACAATCAGCAAGCAACTCAACAGAAGATTGCAAACCACCACTCATGCTCATGTCACGAGCAAACTGGACTACGGGAATCAGAAAGCAACTCACCAGAAGACTGCAAATCAAACAACTTGACAGCCAGAATCTCCCTCAACCTCCTACACAACACTCGCCTCACCTCAAGGAACTCCACTGACTCCCTGTAAACACGTGTGCATAGCTCAAACTCCGTATTCACACCGTGAAAGCACTACGCAGTATATGCCAGGCCTACCTTAATAGTCTAATCTCCGCTCACAATCCTACCAGACACCTCTGCCTGGTCTGACTCCTACTTCCAAACATATAACCACATCCAGCGGTCTGGCCATCTACATCGCTCCTAAAGCATGGAACAACTTCCCACTACACATCAGAGCCTCCACCTTACTTCTTGAGTTCTCAAGAAGCTGAAGACCTGGCTTTTCGAATAGGTCCTTTGCCCACTTTAGGTGAGGCTAGGCCCACCACCTTAGTGCAAGGATACCCTCCCAGTTTATTGTGCGCTCTACAAATAAACATATCATCTTAGATAAGTAAGTCAAAATAAAAGAAAATGAGACGTTATTCCATAGGCACTCCCATGAATGGTAACGTGTGCATGCATGTCATCACACATATTCATGCCTGCAGAATGATGAGGCCAGCTACAAAGGCCACATCATTGCACCTTTTCTCTCCTTTTTAAAACCTCTTTTTTAATGCTGCACCATCGGTAAAAAGCATCGGCAAAGCTGGTATGTCAACAAGGTGAGACCTGTTCAAAACTAAAATTTTACTTTTTTCCCCCGGCGTAAAAGACATATTGTTGTGTGTAGTGTAGATTTAAAAAAATACAACAACATTGTTTTTGGTATAATTCGTACTTTTTGGCAGCTCGCAATACTAATAAAATGTCTTTTTTTCCTTAAAGGTTGTACTAGGTGGCAGTATTAGAACTCCTTTTTGTACTCTGGGTCACTCTTCAAAGCAGGGCAGATATTACGTGTGCAATCGGGTCTGGCCATACTTACCTAATTGTATTGAATAACTGTTTGCAGTCTAGAACCCTAGGTGTGCAATCTAATAACACTAGCTATATTTATCATTCAATGCTCTTAACCTTCTTTGTAGGTGGTGCTTTGATCTTCCTCTTACTGGTGCAGATAGACTGCTCAAGCATGCATTGCTGCTTTGGAGTTGCATTGCTGCTTTGGAGTTGGAGGTGGCTGCTAGATTAGCGGTTATATTTTGTTCATTTACTAGTGACTGTCATGATATTTATCCTCACGTCGTCAAACTCTTGCACAGCTGGCCCTATTGGTGTCCATGGTTATTTATTTGATCAGGATGGTGCTTGATAACTTGGTTGTTACAGCCTCAATGGGCAATCATTCATGATACAGCTCAATTCAAAACTTAATAGTTGCCTGCACTCGCTCATCACACTAGGATTTGTACCTGGCTGATTTTTTTTGCCTTCTCTCCTATATTTAAGTACATTTCTTCATATGAGCAGTTGCTTTATTTATTGAGGTAATAGTTATCATTACATGGCACAACACAGACTACTTAAATAGGTAAATGTCCAAGCTGTTGGGTATGTGTGTCCAGAGAGTAGCAGCTAAATTCTGCATCTAGAGATTATTCCTTTCATTATTCAGAAACTATCCACATTTGTACGAGGAAGCAGTGAGCCTGGGGTTCGATTGCTACCAGTCAGATATACTTGAAATTCTTTTGACACTGGCAAATAACCTAGACATAATGGTATCCATGCTTTTTTCTGTTAAACCATTTCTGAAATATGACAGTTTGTCAATTTACAGTACATTGTAAACCTGTTTTCCCTCCAACAAAACAAATTGAGGATACCTATATAAAATATAACTAAATACATCCATGTACAAGCAGTTAGAACTAGGTTAAAATATTTTTCTGCTTACATAAAGATAGCATTTTGAATATCTATGAGGTTAAAAAGTGTACTGTATCATCACCAATTCAAATCCAATATACAAAATTCTGAGCTCAGAAATAAGCTAATTTTCCTGTTGAATAAAATCATACTGTTTCCAAATTTGTACTTTGCTCTAGTTCGCCAGCCCTAGAAAGTTTGTTGTGGCAACCTTTGAAAACTAGAGGTTCTTTTGATTTCCACTTTTCATGGCAGGGAGCGTTGCGATAAACACAAACTCATGCACCCGATCTCCAACTCCCTGGCGTGATCAGTAAATAGTTCCAGCAAGGCAGTTTGTTCTGAAGGGAGTCATCACTTCAGTGAAATAAATTGAATGAGAAAGTTGAAGATATCATCCCAAACTCAAAAAAGCTGGTCGTAGGACCATAACTTATGAAGCCAAGTGCAATCTGGTGTGTATTATTCGCTATATACTGAAAAATTGCATTCTTGTTAGATTACTTCTAATAGTTTATTGATTAAGACCACAAAGTTTGCAACATTCCAAGTGTGATATTGTGATCCCTCATTCATTCTTCAATTTTTTTAAAAATACGAGCCTGAGGCTTCAAATTATGATATAAATTAGTGTCCACGTTGGCTAAACCCAATTTGATTGTATCAGTAGCACGCAAATATTTTACAAAATCGCACCTCTCAAAAATATTTCGGCCAGATACGGCCTGGGAAAGTGAACTTAATCTGATAAAAAGATAGCAACAGCTAGAATTTTTAAGATTGATCTGCTATAGGAAATTGATGCTGTTCCTTAAAATAGTCTAAGTGGAAGAAATCTGACCCTTTATTCAGTGAAATGAATTCAGAAAGTTATAATTTAATAAACTAAGAAGTCCATGGTCGTTCTGAAATGATTTCGCATTAACTTTTAGGGGGATTCAAAAAGCAAAAAAAATGCCATATGTTCAGTTAAATTTTCTTGACATTTGAAACTGTCAGATCAAGGTATACAAATAAAGCAAGAAAGGTTTGGTATTTAAATCCTTTTCGACAATCCGTTAATTGATGTCTTGTCAAAGTGGTTAGAACTTTATGAAAATATGAAGCATGTAAAATGTAACAGAAAATAAGCTAAATAATATAACTGAATATCGGGAAATCCCATGTATCTCTCTGCAGCTGGCCTTTTAAGTCTCTGAAGTCTTACCCTGGGCAGTCAATTTGCACAGGAAGAAAAAAACTGATTAACCTGCACTCCATCTTACGAAAGAAGCAGTTTGACCAACCAGTAATAAGGACTTTTGGTTCTATCGGTTTAGCATATTATTAATTTTTCGAAGCACAGGAGTATAATCTACATTTTCTTTAAAAGTTAATGCCCAAATTTCTGTAAATCTTTTCAAAAAATGGTTTACTTTTAAAAAATAAGGATCTTCTGAATTGTTAAGAGTTGTAAAATTAATTTCGGAAAGTTTGCCACTATTGTAAGTGGTTAGGTTTTTTTGTTGACTGTTGTACATGTCTCCAGTTGGTGAAAACTGTTGAAAAATGTACACTTAGTAACCTATGTACTCTTGTACTATCAAATTCTGAATCAGGTAAGGTGTTTAATTTCTAATATGCATGCAATTTGCCCTGTCAATATGTATATTGATATAAAACGTATGTGTAGTAAAATGTCTACTGCTATAATTGTATGCTATTGATCTCAGTCTTTACAAGCTTTAAGTCTGCCACAATCGTTTGCTTCAATTTCTGTAGTTTGTCTTGGGACAGGTTATTGTGGCATTCTGACTTTGCCCACCAGGATAAATAAAAATAGAGCATCGAAGGCATTACATTTTTGAAAAGAAGATAAGTGTCAAGTCTATAGACTGTCGCACAGGAATATAAATTAGATATAATCACCTATGATTGTGAAGATTTAGAACATAGAACTTGCCCATATATGTATTCACAAATGTCTCTAAAATAATATAGTGTTCAACTACTTAGAAATATCCCCACTTCCTGTTTTCCACATGCTTCCTGTAAAAAGTGCTCCACATGTTTGGTTTCACATCGCTCAATGGAAAGTGAATGACAAGAATTGCAGCAAAATCATGTTTATTTTGGCAAACATTTGATTCCAGTTCCACAAAATTACATGTTTGCAGCCTCTTCTCCTAGGAGTGCTGCTCCCACAGAAGTTATAATGATATATTCATCACATCTACATCTGAAAACCTACAACCCATTCATTATTAATAGCTAATGCTATACCATTCTAGTTTCCCCACACACTTCACAATGAAAAAACGGGATTGCAGATCCTCACAGGGGTACAGTACTGTCAAGCGATAACTTTTTTCTACTTACTCTTCCATCTTCTCCCTTTCTAAGTTGGCTGGGAATTGCCTGTTCAAAAACCAGTCAGTGAAGTGTCTTAAAAAGGTGCTTCCACTTAGAAACTTTCTCTTTGAGCCCAAGAGTTCCTCTACATGCCTGGACCCTCGTTTAATATTGCAGTACTAAAAGCTCCCACTAATGTCTTGATCTCTCAGTCGCATTTACCCCCTTTCTGCTGCTCACTGCCCAGAGTGATGCAGCTTTTTCACATCCTTTAGCTAATTTGCATTCATTTTATTTAAAGTGTTGCCTTTCTAGGCTATATTGCCTCTTTATGTGACTCATAAGCATAGAACGCTCAACAGGCATGAAACGTAAGAGACCGGTGTCTCTTCGATATTGGTTAATATTTCCAGAAACAACCTGTTGTGGTCCTAACTATTGCTGGGGACATTTAAACTGCTGGTGCCGATGATAGAACCTCTGTGTTCAATATGGATTCAGTAGCATCCCAATAACGTATTGGATTCTTTGACTTGTATTGTGTTTCTCATTGTTGCCTTAAGAGGAATTCAACACTCCTGATACTACACAACAACCATATTTTCTCCATTGGATTTCATTTCAGATTCTCAGCGTTTGACATTTTCAAAACACGCCTTCGCTTCTGCCTTTTTTCTAGCTAATTTAGTGGTCCAGAGGGCCTTATTTTTAACATTCAATAAAACAGTTACTTTACAACAGTTCAGTTTTGCCGGTTTTTAAGCTGTAATGCCTGACGCTTTTTGAGATGGTTTGATTAAATTAAGACAGAAAATCAACCTCTTGGAATTCCCTACTCTTTAGAGCTACATTCTTAATGATCACTGGTTGATATAACAATTGTGGTAGTTTCTCAGCCTACCTCTTAAATTGGGATGGGCTGCAACACACATTCATCTGATTTTACCAGAGGAGAACCTAATGCCTAACGATAGGCAGGCCCAGGATGCAGTGCTTTCAAACAATGCATCCATTTTAGGCATTTATTTCAGGTTGATTACCTATCACTCAGCTAAATCGCTTAATGTATAAACTCATCTAGTAGTACCTTACTTTATGGGATAGACTTCATTCAGAGCTCAATTTCTAAATGCTTGGAGGCCAAATACTAAACATCAGCAGATTAACCTTTTGTTTTACAGGAAAACCTTCAGACAAATTTGGTGGCAAGAGATTTCTTGGGCAAAAGAAAAAGCTCTACTTCTCGAGGCTCTTCCTTCTAGGACTTTTAGTCCAAAGGTTCCGAAACTCACGGGTAGCACATGCCTTACAATGCTGAACTGCCATTTCACCAAATAAATACATCCTCAGTTACATCTTGTTACGAATTTTACAATCGGAACATGTGTGTGTGTGTGTGTGTGTGAATACCCCGATTTGGTTGTTTGTATTTTCCAAGAGCTAAGATGATTCTTTGTCAGGGATCAGCATCAACAAGGATTCAAATGAGAGTATTTCAAGGGTAATAAATGTAGTTTGTATGAATGCGCCTGTTATGTTGCCCAGCTGTTTACCAGGTTGATAAAGGTTCTGATGTTTTTGATGGAAAGACCTAGATCTGCACACCGCCAATATAAAGTCATACAAAATTGTAAATTGGAGGTTGTTGGGATTAAATCTAGATGTACTTCATTAGACTCAGCAAGGTCTTTTCTCTAAAGCTTTCATGGTTTACTAAGCGGGGCACCTGTGCAGAAAGAAGAAAAGATTTTCTACGAAGTCAAAATCATTTTCCTCATTTAGGTAACTTCTCCACTGAATCATTGGCAAAGTCTTCGAGGGATGTTATCTTTCTCTCCTGTAGTTACATCGCTCAATGTAGGAGCGCGCCCGTATTTCTTCTTCTGTGGTTGCAACCTGTATGGGGTGCCTGAGCCCCCCAACACAGCTTAAGGGCCACTACCATTATTTGCCTCCTGCCCCCTAAAATATGCCAAAGTTCAGAAAATCTTACTCCATCAGATCACAAACATTTTAGGGTGTCAAATATGTAATGCCTGAAGTTCAGAATGACAATTTTACTGCCGATATTTTATAGTGGCGATAAAAATACGGGTGCTTCAGGTGATTATATACCTTTACATCATGATTTGATTTATATTAGTAGAGTTGTTCTACATGATTCTCTAGTACAGATTTGTACTGGATGCAAGTAGTGGATTAAATCTTATTGGTTTACCATTGTGAAACAGATTTGTGAATTTTTATCTACGTGTATCATCTAAAGTATACAAGGTTCACCAGTGCGATTCAGCATTTCTGAAACAAATAGTTTGAGTGCCCCAGTAACACCATTCCTATGGCCCTTTGAATGCTGATAACTTTGTGCTGACATTCAGGTAGTCCATTATTATTACATAGATTACTGATTGTTTGAGACTTTCTTTCCTTGTGCTCTTTCAGTTCCAGTTGAGCAGGATTTCACCATCATCCAGTTGATGTCCACTAGGATTTCATGCCAGACACTCCTGTCGGTTTTTTTTTTATTCTTCTATGTCAAGAGTTCCCTTTTTCCAGAAAGAGTTTCAGCTCTAAAAGATCTCTTAGAGAGTCTGTGCTTCCTTATATTTCAAATCACACAAATATTATAGCTTGATGGTTCTAAAGAATCCAGGACATAGGATGACTTTAATTTTTATAGTTCCCCTTCCTAGACTAAAATTGGAGGTTCTGTAAGTATGAGTGAATACCATTTCTACAACTTCCTTTTACAGCCAGAGTACACTTGCAGGAGGAGTGATACCTTCACTACAGCAACTTTGCTTTAACACTTATCGTACTGTGTGTGCCAGGGTCACACTATTAGCTCTGACGTTATTGTCACATCCTCGTTTGAGCGTGTATTAAGAGGTTTGTGTAATTTGAAATTGCACTTTTGTGAATAATGCTGATAATTCCGTGTTGATTATGGATAGGGAAACATACTTGTAAAAAATTAAGCATACTGACAAAGTACAAAAAGGCAATTCCATTTGTGATGTTAACATAATAAATGGTAAGACTTAATATTGCTTTGCATTGCTATATTTTCCTTTCTGAATAAGTGGGATTTAAAAAGAAACATGTGCAGTAGTCTTTGCTGGACCTGCAGGTGTTTGTTTTTATTGTGTGGAAATTTAGTTTATTTTTAAAGGTCTACTTTGGTGATTGTTTAACAACCCTCTTTTTTATGATCGTTTCACCAGATAACTACACTTTACATTGTCCTTTTTTGTCTTTTTTTTTGTTTAAATTTTTGTGATTTTAAAACCCTAAAACAAGCCAAGATTACGGTTATTCCCGTCCATATTTTCTATGTATACAAAAAACAGAAGAGGGCTGAGGCAAGAGCAAACAACCGCACCTGTCAGAAAGTCAGGAAAGTTATGATTGGTGCAGGAAAACCTGGGAGTGCACCCCTCTCCACTCCCTTATTGGGAAACCCAAGACAAAATTGAAAAAAGATATGGATTCCGCACACACAGAATTATAAGTCCATTCAAGATCAGTTCAACACAAATTAATGGTGATTTCCTGAAAAAATTTCCAAGTCGTTTTGTTCTTTTTTTCTTATGTACTTTATTCTTTTAATGCGAATGGTAAAAATACATCAAGTTGATAAAATCCAAGATACACACTCCATTAGCCGACACGTTTCATCCTCATAGGGACTTCTTCAAGGCTCAAAATGTAATTCAAGGAGATCGCTCCTTTAGGAAGTTTAGTTTCAGCATTAGCAATCTTGAGACACAGTTCATAGAAAATGACAATGTTGTCACCTTTTGAAAAGGATATTCTTGGTCTTTCTTGGCTGATAATTTCTTAAGTAGTTCCTTAATGTAAATTAACCACGTTTTTATATCTTCAAAATTTTTCTTTCTTTCTTTTTGATCACTCTCCCTTGTTAATACCAATTTCTTTATATTGGTCATGTACTTCCATATTCCTTCATTATTTGATCCCCCTTGATAACGGGTCGTGAAGCATCTTCCAGCCTGCGTGGTCCCTTACTGAAACGAGTTGTGTGTTCACACAACTCGTTTGGCTGGAAGACGCTTCACTGAGAAAGACTGCGTGGTTTTCTTTCTGTATGTATTCGAGTAGTTGTCTTGTAGCTTTTATTCCCAATCTCGTCAAGAGACAGGCTCACACACATCTCTCATGGTGTAGTAAGTACTGCCAAGTACTTCTAGTTCTCAAGTAGGAATTTGCCCTCAATCAGGAAGGGTTGCGATGCGTGCATGCTCGTTCACTCAAGAATTGGATGTTTATGCTCTTAATTTATTTTGTACAGGCAAGGAAGGGTCTTCTATGATTTGCATCCTAGGTTAGGGATGAGTTTATAATTATTTGCCTTTATGCAGACTTTCGATTTTTTTCGAGGTTTGGGTTATTTCGACCGAAAATTTAATTTACTGGTGCAAGCACGTGTATCTTGTTCTTTGTGTTATAGAATTTCAAATTACGGTCTGTTTGGGCCAACACTTGATTTGTTGCGTTAGGGTAAGATTTTACAATGTATCTCTATTACAAAGTACCTTCACACCATTAAAGGCTTCATTGCACTACTTTAATGCAGAAGACTGACTGCACCAGATGAGAACATGATTGGACTGAGAAGATGGTTTGCAACACTTCCTCTGAGAATATCCTATCCGGCACTGTCAATATAGAGATCTTGGTATGGAGCTCCATAGATGGGCGAACTTGATAATGACACTTAGGGACACTTGTATGACAGGTTTTAACGGTCGCAAACGGAGAATTGGGCCGTTTGAAGTTGCTAAAGAGGCCTTTTTCATGTACTAACCCTATTTTGCGAGTCTGTAACCCATTACTGACTCGCAAAATGGGGTTTGCGAGTCGGTATTAGGAAGAGGCGTGTCAAGGGCATACTTTCCTAATAGCGAGTCACAGGGGGATGTAAGAATGTTTTGCGACTGGAATGCGGTCGCAAAACATTTGCAGTTTGCTTCTTCAAGTAGGGTGATAAGCCAGTCGCAAATGGGAAGAGGTCCCCAAAGGACCCCTTCGTGTTTGGCAGCGAAAATGTTTTAAGAGCAGGCAATGGTCCCAGCGACCACTGCCTACTCTTAAAAATGTTTTGGGGGGAACGCAGCCCGTTTTCCTTTGAGGAAAACGTGCTGCATTAAAAAAAAAAAAGTTGCTTTATTGAAACACAAACATTGTGGTCTGCTGTCCCCAGCAGGCCACCATCCCTGTGTTTTTTGCGATTCCCAGTGGGTCGCAAATTGCGACTTACTTCATGAATATGGATGAGGTAGGTCAATTGCGACCCCATTAGGACTCTAGACACATTTGTACACCGCAGTTTGCGAGTTCCTAATTGCGCGTCGCAAAAAAATCACAGTTCGGGACTCTCAAAATGAATCGGTCGTACATGTGGCCCTGAATCTTTAAGGGCTACTGCATTTATTTCTCAGACATATTTGCTGGTTAATGGTTTTTGAGATTTGAGTAGGGATTTAGCTTGTTATATTTGCTGTGTTAGATTAGAGTTTAGAATTGCAATTTTGGGTGCTGCCAGGTAATCTTTCAAAGGCTGGTTTGTTATAGTGGATGGATGTTTAAAGAGCGAGGGAAGAGTTTAGAATTTTATTTTGGATTACTGTTTCTTACTTTTTGCGAGAGTAGGATTCTTCATCAGATTTACTTCTCACTTATTGTACAACGTTTCATTAGGTCCCCAAGAGCTTTTTAATGAATGGTTCCCTACTTATCAAGGCTGATACTTCAACATATTTTGACCTGCTTAAGTAACTGATTTAATGTTACTTGTGTACTGTTAAATAATTAATAAAGTGTATAGTTGGTGTATGGACACAATTATCAACCTGCCCCATTTTTGGGGTGGCAGGAATTAAGTCCTACCAGCCATATCAATGAAGAACTGAACATGAGACCATTGCCAAGCCATAAAATTTATTTTTGCCTTGCCACTGACTCTTTTGGACACATGATTTTTGAGAAACACTAGTGTGCCTTCTAAATACAACAGTGATTCAGTCTAAGTCTACATTTGTCTTTATGCAGAAAGGATTTAATCTCCAACATCTGCCTTGTCACTGTATGTCTATAGACATAATCCTCTTAGCCACAGGCAGTTTGTAGTCATTCTTACTAGAGTTCATATTCTTAAGGCTTGGGGTCGGGTGCTTGTGTCTCATGGGCTATTTTTGCTACATTGGATTGTGTATTGTTTAATAGTTCTGGCGGAATTTTGTGAATCGTTCATTATGTGTTATTCTGTGTACAACAAAATCTTCTGTAGTTCATTTTGTTTTTTACTTTCGTTTGTAGTCATCAAGCCCAATGGATCAGATGGGAAAGATGAGACCTCAGCCATACGGAGCGAGTAATCCATATTCTCAACAGCAGGGACCTTCACCGGTGCCACAGCAGGGGCATGGCTACCCAGGACAGCCCTATGGACCACAGACTCCACAACGATACCCCATGATGCAGGGCAGGACACAGGGTACTATGGGAAACATCCCATATGCTCAACAGGTGAGCAGCTAAAAACATCAAATTTTGGTAACAAAATGTTTGCACATTAAGCAGTATCCAAGAGCAGACAGCCCAGCTACTTATGACGACAGGGGGCCAATAACAAGCACTTCAACTTAAATTAGCCTATCATTTCTGATGAATACATCTACTTGCAGATCCCTTACCTTTTGAATATCCCTGGCCCCAGTCTGTATCCAGAAACTCTTCAATAGCTCGCCACACTGATGGTGGATGCTGGCTTTACTTCGGTTACTCTTGTACGTCACTTGAATCATAAAGCGCACCTGTCTGCGGGCTGCCTTCAGTTCCCTTTTTTCCCATGTCATCGCCGCGATCCGGGGCTCTCAATCTCCTCAGGAGTTGTTGCTGCTGTTCACATAAAATGTTTGTTAACAGATTCAGTTTTCACACTCATGTCACACCCCAAATGGGCAGATGTCCATTACAGACCCTCACAAAATCTACCTTTGGTGTTTAGGATATGGCCACGACATCAAGACCTGCGACTAAAGTCGGAAGATGCACCTTAAAGCCATAAAGGTACAGGAGGTCAAAATGTTCATGCCAAGAGCAAGAGTTGAGCGTCATGGATGACGAAAATTCAGACCAGGTTCGATGTCGCCAAAGTCACTGCTGTTGTTGAAGTTGTCCAAAAAGAAGCATAAGAGGAGGGAGCAATATGAATCAGGGCAACACCACTCTTCGAAAAGTAATTCGCTCCTCAACCATCGACGTTGGCCCAGGAATTTGTGAAAGAAGTCATGGAAGATCCGGCACCTGCGGCTCCATTTGACACTGTGCCGATCCTGGAGATGCTACTGCCTGGGTCGCTGACCCCAAGACCCCACTCCCATCACTCTTACCCGGAGTTCCCCACTCCTGAGGTTGATCAATCGATGTTTTTAAACGCCATGTTTGACATTTTCCACAGATCTGTTATCCACTCTCAATCGCCGATTGGCCCAATTGGTCCCAAGGTTTTTTAGCTTGGATGCTTGCCCTCCACTCGTAAGGAGTGGCTCAACAGCATATGGAAGAGGGCTTATTCTTCTTTGGTGACTCCAATCCTCAGGAGGACCATCAAGGCCACCTGCGAGTCCTACAGCAGAACCTTCGAACCATGCATGATAAGGACGTAGTGAAGTTGGTTCCAGAGCAGGAACGCAGTCATGGGTGCTGTTCCCGGTACTTCCTGGTCCCCAAAAATGACTGAAGTCTTCGTCTGATCCTAGACCTCCAGATTCTGAACTGGATACTCCAAAAAAGAGAGTTTAGTATGCTATCCCTGACTCAAGTTTTGCTTCTGCTAAAAGCCGAAGACTGGGTGGTGTTTTTCGACCTGCAGGATGCCTATTTCCACATACCTATCCTGCGGTCACACAGGAAGTATCTTTGCTTTACGGTCAGATCCGAACGTTACCAGTACTTCCATTTGGCCTCATTTCCTTCCCTTGAGTCTTTACATAGGTGATGGCAGTGGTTGCTGCCCATTTCAGACTTGCCGAAATCCCGGTATTCCCTTAGCTGGACGACTGGCCCATCAAAGCTAGCACTTCAGAGATAGTGTCTTGCCACTTGCAGATGACTGCCATGTTGCTGTTCGTTCTAGGCTTTTCAGTCAATCAGCTCAAGCCTCACCTGGTGCTCTCTCAGCTCATCCTGTTCATAGTGGCAGTTACTGGAAACCACATTGACATGGACCTTTCCTTTTCAAAGGATTCACTACATTCAGGCTATGATTCTGATGTTTAAAAACGGAGTGATTGTTCCAGTCCTGACAATCTTACGTCTGCTCGGTCTACTAGCCTCCTGCATTCTGTTGGTCACACATGTAAGCTTGCACATGAGGGCTCTCCAGTTGTGCCTCCACAGGCAGTGGTTCCAACATGATTGAGATCTCGAAGGCTATATCTAAATCTTTGAGGCCTCTGGCCTGCAGAAGAAAGTATTGTCCACATCAGTCTGTTGTAATTACAGGCGATTCATCTAGCTTGCCAGGCCTTCCTCCCTTCCCTTTGTGGCTAGTCTGTCCAGAGCTTGACAGACGATATGACTGTAATGCAGTACATTCACAAACAATGGGAGTAGGTTTGCGTCTTCTCTATTGAGAAGCTCTGTGGCTCTCGTTCTGGGCTCAGGGCTATCAGATCTGCTTAGTAGCACATCACCTGGCCGGAGTACTCCGTGTGTGAGCGGACAGTCTCAGTTTGCGTCATCTTGCCCAACCACGAGTGGGGTCTTCATCCGGAGGTTGTCCTGGACATTTTCCATCTCTGAGGCATTCCCCAGGTAGAACTCCTTACCACTCATGAGAACGTTCACTGCCTGAAATGTTTCGGCCTCAGGCATCTGATGCAGGGAGCAGTGGTTGACGCCTTTTACTTGAAGTGGAACTTTCCGCTTCATTGCGTGTTTCCTCCCATACCTTTGATTGCTTGTGTTTTAGAGGAAGATAACATATCGATGGGGCCCAAGTAATTTTGATAGCCCTGGACTGACGACGGGTGTGGTATGCAGACCTCATACACCTCTCCCTGTACACTCCGTCTCCCTCACAGGGCAGACCTCCTCTCGCAGTCGCAGGGGCAGGTTCTACACCACAGCCTCCAGAGCCTGGAGATGGAGCGGGGAAAAGTGGGGCAACCTGAGTTCTTTTTCTTTGCCTTCTGAAGTGGTAGATGGTATTTTATGTGCTGTAGACACTCAACCAACACCAAGATGGTGTACTCTGGCAGATGGTGCGACTACGTCAAGTGGTGAATGGACAACTCAGTAGACCCTCTTCTGGGCCCTCCTGTTGGCCATTCATTTCGCCCTTTCGTTAGCCCAGCAAGGGTGCGCAGTGGGCACTGTTATGGGGTACTTAGCTGCCTTGTCGGCTTTCCTCTGCCCGCCTTGTTTAAGTCACCCATTGTTTTGAGGTTCTTGAAAGGGCTTACAAGTAAGTTTCTCCAACTGCTTTTATAATGCTTCAAGGAGACCTCAATCTAGTTCTCCCATTTCTTATATATTCTCTGTTCGAACTGATACTCTGTTGCCCTTTGCGACTGCTGACTTTTTTTGGATTGCTATAAGGTCAGCTAGACATCTTAGCAAGATAGAAGCTTCTCGGGTCAAACGTCCTTTCTTTTTTCCCAACAAGTTAGTGTTAAGAACCAGGGCTGCCTTCCTGCTGAACGTGCTTACTTACCGCTTTCCATATAGGCCAATTCATCACCCTGCCAACCGTCTTCCCTCCTCAGCACCCACCTAAGGTAGAGGAGATTCGTCACTGACTTGATCCCAAGAGAGCGGTCAGCTTTTACTTGGAGGGAACACGTGAATTCGGACTGGACGATCTGCTCTTCTTGGGCTATGTGGGGAAGGTGAAAGGCAAGGCAGTCCATAAGAAGGCGTGATCAAGATGGATAATCCTGTGCATCAAAATGTGCTATGCTTCAGCGCGCAAGGAACCTCCAGAAAGTATTTGTTTATTCCACCAAAGCAAATTCTTCTACTTCTCCGCTGGCGGGAGGAGTGACGTTAACAGACCACTGCGAGGGGACGACCTGAGCTTCCCTTCACACTTTTGTCAAGTATTACTGTTTGAATTCTGAAGTGAGAAGGGAAGGGAAGGCCATTTTGCACGCTCAGTCCAGCCATGCACCCACCTCCTGGTTGAGTACTGCTTTGGGAATCTATTGAAAAGGTGAGGAATCTGCTGGTAGAAGTGTCCATCAGAAGAAAAAGTAACTTAACTTCAGTAACACTCTGTTCGAGGCATATGAGCTGTAGGTCATATGCGTTAGCATAGATCGCCATCTGGTGTTGGGCCCGGATGTTTGCACTTTGTTTTTCTTCGAAGAAGTCTTTGTAGTCATGAGGTAGGTGACTCCTCTTTTTGGTGATAGTGCGCATGGGCATCGACTCCATCCTTGGATTGTTTTTTTTCCGCCATCGGGTTCGGATGTGTATTGCTGCGCTCCGGTTCAGTATCGTTCTCGAACCCCTTCCACGCGCAGTCCTCTACCCTGGACGGTATTGTCTTCGATCGCGCTTTCCCATTCCTCGCGTATCGTCCAAACTGTGAAACCTTCGATCGGGAACTTCAAGGCGGGCCGGCGGCCCTACCCGTGCCGACCACGCCAGCAGTCGATGGAACGGACTCCGTTCAACCTATGTCCCGGGTGTCGTGCTAAATATCCACGCACCGACCTGCACGAGGTCTGCAACCTGTGCCTATCCCCGGAACACGAAGAATCATCCTGCGAGGCTTGTCGATCATTCCGGTCGAAGAAGACCATCCGTGATCGTCGGGCTCGACGCCACGAGATGCAACGCAGCAGCAGCTCCGTAACGGATATCTTCGGCGACGAACCAGAACACAGTCCTGCCGCACAAGCCGAAGAAGAAGAAGAACTGGTCTCAGTGTCCAAAGCCGACTCCGACATGGAAGAAGACCTGAGCGTCACTCCGGCTCAACGGACCGTGAGTTCAGACCCCCATGTGCCCACTCAGGCTAAGGAAAAGGCTCCGGTATCACCCTTGCGCTCCGGTCGACACCGTGAAAAAGTTTCAGATGCCCCGCCCTCCGGCCCGGCTATGAAACACAAACATAAGCCTTCCGGCTCGGGCTCGAGCCGATCCCAATCCGGTGCCGGACCAACACCTTCGGCACCGAAACGTCAGGACAAACATGGGACTCCTCCCACGTTGTCGGTACCGAGGACATCTTTGACACCGAAAGCCTCGGAGCCAAAACCCTCTAAGACAAAAGAGCCGGAACCGAAGTCGTCCAAACCGAAATCCTCTGAACCGAAACGCTTCACACCTAAAAGCTCGGAGCCGACAACCTCCGCGCCGAAAAATTCGAAGCCGATACAGACCACTCCGAAGGTTACACAGCCTAAACCGGCAAAAACTAAAGAACTAGATTCCAAACACTCGGCACCCAAAGACTCTAAACAAAAATCTTCAATGCCGAAATCCACTCCAAAGGGAACAGAGACTCCTTCCAAAGAATTTTCATCTGAAGAACCACCTCTGGACCCAAAACAGAAAAAACTCAGCATTGATCCCACTGGACACCTTATGGCTACTCTTCCCAAGAAACGGAAGTTAGACCTCTCACAAGAGGGCCCTATACCTCTTAAGCAAAAAAGAGACATGGGTACCAACCCTTCTCCCCCTTATATGCCTCCATCTCCTCCTCCTCCTATTCCAAACATCACACCATCAACTTCACCACCTCCAAGGTCACCTGACTCACAGGATGACGATTTCGATGATGGGGATGGGATTGGGGATGATGATCATCATATCTCGCAAGACCCTGACATACCACACGACACTGACCCATGGGATGATTATGATAAGGATCCAGATGTACCAAATGACCCTGATCTATATCCCTCTAGGCCTTCCCCACCTGATGACAACATTGGCTTTGCGCAACTCATCAACAGGGCTGCCCAATATCACGTGGTGGAACTACATAGTGACCCTCTAGAAGAGGATTTCCTTTTAGAAACGTTCACACATTCACAAAGGTCTACTAACACTCTACCCATGCTAAACGGCATGTTAAAACATACTAATGAACTATTCAAGAACCCAGTTAGAGCCTGAATACTAACACCTCGGGTAGATATTGTTGTGTCTAATGCCCGCAAGAGAGCTAACTCTCAAACAACAGGTGACGCTCCTCCTCCTGATAAGGAGTCAAAACTTATTGATGCCTCGGGCAAAAGGGTAGCTTCCCAGGCCGCCAACACTTGGCGTATTGCCAATGCTCAAGCTCTATTGGCACGCTACGACAGGGCACATTATGACCAATTACGAAAACTTCTACAACATTTGCCAGAAGAACATAAGGCCAAAGCTAACGACCTCTTTCAGGAAGGGAAGCTCATCACTAACACTTCCATAAAATGTGCCTAGATGCTGCAGACCCAGCTTCACGTGCTATTAACACCAGCATACTCCTGCGGAGACACGCTTGGCTTCGAATCTCTGGATTCAAGCAGGAGGTACAATCCGCCATACTTAATCAGCCCTTTGATAAAGAACCTCTTTTTGGGCCAACAGTGGATACTTCATTAGAAAAAATGAAGGAAGATACTGACACTGCTAAATCCATGGGAGCCCTACAATTACCTTCTAGCAGGGGTTTCTTTCGTCGCTCCTTCTACAGGGGTGGCTCAAAAACAATGTCGTCAGAAAATCCCTCCTCTTACAAGGGGAACAACCAATCTAGCCCCTCCAGAGGCTATTTTCGAGGAGGTTACAGAGGAAACAATAACAAGGGCAGAGGAAGAGGCAACTCCACCCGCACTTCCCCTGCCAACAAACAGTGACTTCCCCCCACTACCCCCCAACCATTCCACTCCCGTCGGGGGACGTCTCTCACAGTTCCTACCTGTCTGGAATTCAATCACCTCAGACAAGTGGGTAATACAAATTATCCAAAATGGTTATTGCCTGGAACTTACCAGCACTCCACCAACAATCCTTCCGAGAGAGCGGGCAATGTCACCAGAACATCTCACCCTGTTAAAACAAGAACTCCTCTCTCTGTTACACAAACATGCAATAGAACCAGTCCCCTTACATCACCAAGGGACAGGAATGTACTCCCTTTACTTTTTAATTCCCAAAAAGGACGGCTCTCTCAGGCCCATACTGGACCTCAGACAGCTAAACCTCTACATTCAATCAGACCACTTCCACATGGTCACCCTACAACAGGTGCTCCCATTGCTTCAGCAAGGCGACTTTCTTTCCAGACGCCTATTTTCATATTCCCATTCACCCGGCTCACAGGAAATATCTCAGGTTCGTGGTGGACGGACAACACTACCAATTCAAAGTCCTCCCATTCGGGGTCACTACAGCACCAAGGGTATTCATCAAGTGCCTAGCAGTAGTAGCAGCTCATTTAAGAAGACAACACATTCACGTCTTCCCTTACTTAGACGACTGGCTAATAAAAGCCAAGTCGCAACACAGCTGCCTACACCACACTCATAAAACAGTTCAACTACTTCACGACTTGGGATTCACTGTCAACCTCACCAAGTCTCATCTGCATCCCTCCAACACGCAAGCATATCTAGGAGCTACAATAGACACCCGCAAAGCTCTAGCATACCCCAACCCAGTCAGAATATGCAACATGCAAACACTAATATCACAATTTCAACCGCAACACTCACTACCAGCCCAAGTGTTTATGCAGTTGATCGGAATGATGGCGTCTTGCATTCTAATTGTTCCTTACGCAAGACTCCAAATGCGTCCCCTACAGGAATGCTTAGCACGTCAGTGGAACCAGGCTCAAGGTCGCTTAAACGATCTGGTGTTGGTGGACGGCCGCACTCATCGCTCTCTGCAGTGGTGGAATACATAAAACCTTTCCAAAGGGCGGCCATTCATCGATCCGGTTCCATAGATAGTGCTAACAGCAGACGCATCCCTCACCGGTTGGGGAGCTCATCTTCAAACACATACCATTCAGGGCATGTGGACTCTACAACAAAAACAGCTCCACATAAACCATCTGGAGCTGCTTGCAATTTTTCTAGCACTAAAAGCTTTTCAAACACATCTAGTAGGCAAAGCTGTTCTAGTTCGTACAGACAACATGACAGCAATGTACTACATACAAAAACAGGGAGGGACACACTCTCTACAACTTTCACACCTAGCTTGAAGCATTTGGTGGTGGGCCATTCCTCAAAACATATACCTCCTTGCACAACATCTCCCAGGAGTAGACAATCAGATTGCAGATCTACTCAGTCGTCAGAGACAACAGATCCACAAATGGGAACTACATCCCCAAGTACTCCTCCCATTCTTCCAAATGTGGGGCTACCCAGAAATAGATCTGTTCGCCACACACCACAACGCAAAATGCCCAAACTTCGCGTCCAGGTATCCACACCCATTGTCCAAAGGCAATGCGCTATGGATGAATTGGTCAGGGAAATTTGCTTACGCTTTTCCACCTCTCCCACTAATTCCATTCGTGGTTCGGAAGCTCACTCAACAATCCCTCACGATGATACTAGTTGCTCCCACATGGGCTCGACAACCATGGTTCACAACCCTGTTGGAACTATCAATAGTTCCTCACCAAAAATTATACCTCTCCCCCAAGCTTCTCACTCAGAACCATGGAGAGATAAGACATCCAGAACCCAGTCAACTCAACCTTGCGATCTGGCACCTGAAGTCTTAGAATTTGGCTACCTTAACCTCCCATCAGACTGCATGAACGTCATTAAGGAGGCTAGACGTCCTACCACAAGACCATGCTATGCAGCAAAATGGAAACGATTTGCAATTTATTGTACTAAAAACAAAATCAATCCGTTAGATGCCTCAACTCAAAACATCATTTGCTATCTGTTACACCTACAACGTGCTAACTTAGCATATACGTCTATACGATTACATCTTGCCGCTATCGCGGCTTATCTACAAAACAGACAACACTTGTCTTTGTTTCGAGTACCCGCTATCAAAGCCTTTATGGAAGGACTCAAAAGAATCATTCCTCCTAGACTTCCACCTTCTCCCGTGTGGAATCTTAATATAGTCCTTACAAGACTCACGGGCCCACCATTTGAGCCTATGCACAGATGCGAATTACAATTTCTATCTTGGAAAGTAGCCTTCCTTATAGCCATCACATCTCTTAGGAGAGTTGGTGAGCTCCAGGCATTAACCATACAAGAACCATTTTTACAAATTCACCAAAATAAAGTGGTTCTTAGGACTAACCCAAAATGTTTACCCAAAGTCGTTTCTGCTTTTCATCTCAACCAGTCTGTTGAGTTACCCGTCTTTTTTCCTCAACCAGACTCCGAAGCAGAACGTGCTCTTCACACATTAGATGTAAAAAGAGCGATACTGTATTACATTGAAAGAACCAAACCTTTTAGGAAGACAAAACAACTCTTAGTTGCTTTCTCACCACCACATAAGGGCAACCCCACTTCAAAAGCAAGTATTGCACGATGGATAGTTAAGTGCATACAAATATGCTACCTCAAAGCTAAACGTACCTTAACAGTTCCCCCTAAATCGCATTCTACACGCAAGATAGGGGCTTCCATGGCATTTTTAGGAAACATACCCTTAAGTGACATTTGCAAAGCTGCAACATGGTCTACACCACACACATTCACAAAACACTATTGTGTAGATGTTTTAGCAAAACAACAAGTTAGTGTGGGCCTAGCTGTTTTAAGAACACTATATCAGACCACTGCAACAGATACAGGTTAGCCACCGCTTGGGAAAGAACTGCTTTGTAGTCTATGCTAACGCATATGATCTACAGCTCATATGCCTCGAACGGAAAATGCTACTTACCCAGTATGCATCTGTTCTTGGCATATACAGCTGTAGATTCATATGCACCCACCCGCCTCCCCGGATACCTTTACCTGTTGCAGTATTATCTTACTTAGATACACTATACATGGACATCACTTTTTACTCTTACTAACTCCATCATCACCTTTACGGAAAAACAATCTAAGGATGGAGTCGATGCCCATGCGCACTATCACCGAAAGGAGGAGTCACCTACCTTGTGACTACAAAGACTTCTTCGAAGAAAAACAAAGTGCAAACATCCGGGCCCAACACCAGATGGCGATATATGCTAACGCATATGAATCTACAGCTGTATATGCCAAGAACAGATGCATACTGGGTAAGTAGAATTTTCCTTCTGGTGGACACACTATCTACCTGCAGATTCCTTATGGACCCGCCCACCTCCCTATTGCATGGCTGTTTATCCCACATGTCCTCTTAATGGGATCCCTACATGAATCAAAAATACTGCACCTGTCTTCCTGATTTTACTTCTTTCTGTCTGCCTTGAAGGCGTGTAACAAATGGACGGAAACTGACAACACCCTAAAAGGGGTGCTTTATGGCTGCAGTGATGTCACATGTTCACCGTATGCAGTGCTGAAGTGGAGCCAATGGCCCCTCCCTGTGTGGAGAGCTGTCGAAAAGTTTCCGAACCCAAACTGGCACTTGGGATATTCAAAAGGTGAGGAATCTACAGGTAGATAGAGTCCACCAAGAAAGAGCATTACCGGAGGTAAATAAACTTTTCATTTGTCTGTTGTCTTTTGTAAAATCTGATTACATTTTTGTTTATCTTGCCTCTTGTGTAATTAACGTTGTGGTCAGGGACTTGCATTTCCATTCATGAATCAGATGCCATGTAACCTGTTGTTACTCAGTTGGAGAATGTTTTGCCTGCATAAGGGTTTATTTCACATTTCTTAAGGCGTTGTTCAGTTGAGAGTGACTTTTCTAACCATAATCATCTGTAATAAAGAAAGCTGTGCTTTTTTCCTGCCCATAATTTTCTGATTTTTGTCTTTCTTCTTTTGTACAGATTCCTCCATATGGACAGCAGGGCGGGTATGGGCAACAAGCCCAGTCTCCATATTACAATCAGCAAAGTCCCCATCCGCAGCAGCAAGCACCATATTCTCAACCACCGACTCAAGCTGTCCTTTCCCAATCTCCTTACCCACAACAACAACCTCAGTCTCAACAACTTCAGTCCTCCCAACCTGCTTACTCACAGCAACAGTCTCAACCTTCGCATCAGCAATCCCCATCTCCATATGGCCAGCAACAGCCTGCCCCTCCACAAACCCCAACCCAGCATCCAACCCAGCATCCAACCCAGCATCCAACCCAGCATCCAACCCAGCATCCATCTCAGCATCCGCCGCAACATCCTCAAACTCAGCCTCCTTATGCTCAGCAACAGTCTCAGGCTTCTTACTCGCAGCCACAGCCTCCAGCTCCTTCGGCGCATCCGCAGCAGTCTTCATATCCCCAGCAATCACAACAGCAGCAGCAGCAGTCATCTACATACTCCCAGCAACGGTTTCCTCCCCCACAGGTAGGACCTGAGGTTGTGTCAAGCATATATTGCTTCCAGAAGTGGTTTGGTCAGATTAGTCACTGTTGTCTACATGCTTAAGTAGATAATAGCTTAAGAAGTGAGGATAACATGGAATAAATAGTGAGATGTGTAACATAGGAAGGAACCTTATTTAGAAATATGACAATTATTTATTCCCTTCTTAGGGTTGACGGAGAGTTACTGAGATTATAATTATTCAGGCTGTGGGGAGTCATCTGACAGTATTCCCAAGGCTAGTTGGTGTGAAGGTGATGCGCATACAGCAGTCAGATGCTGGACAGGGTTGGATATAGCATGTAGATGCTGGGGTTCTGCACCATGGTTTCTTCAGCTTTGAATGCTTTCTGCTGCTAGAAGGGATCTCTGAAACATCTGAAAGTACTTTTATGACCGCAAGGGAGCTCTGCTGCTACAGAATTGACTTGGCTCAGGTAAAGTCTCTCTGACGTACTTTAAAATTCAGATCTGATCTGGGGCAACCTTTTCAAATCCAGAGGGTTGAGAGGTCTCTTCACAATTGAAAGGGGTATGGGGGGGGTACGTCCTCCCTAGTGTATCTGTATTTAACGTACAAGTATCCCACCTAATACCACAGGTGTGGTCCTTAGAAGAACAGAGGAAGAGAGGGAAAAACGGAAGGTAGGGGGTGGTCACCCAGAGTGGCCACAGTACTCTGCACATCTAGTGCGGGGAAGGAAAAAAATCCTATATATATATATATCTATATATATATCCCTCACACACTCTAATAGTGTCATGCTTCATCATTGGGTTCACCCTGACTTCTAAAGGTCAGGGTGGGCTCGACCATATCCAGGGAGCACTTACGAGAAAAGTGACCAGGGGGCCTAACTAGAGATTAAAAATACCTCAGCTTCTCCAAGGTATCCCTTTATTAGCGGAGAAGATAGAGAAAGTTAAAAACACTATCTCGTGGGTATTGAGGACTGTTATGGTCCTGTGACCCTGTGTTATACCGACATGTTTCAGCCCTACTCTAAGGCCTATACAGGTCCGGGGCTTTCATCAGGGTAATATAATGATACCTCCCTGGGTTAATGGTATCCTTAATACGTGGCTATTTGGGCATGCCCAATTATGTATGCTGGGGCTGTGATGGCCAGACATCATCTACAGGATATATATTTTTTTAATCGTCCACTTTTTTGATCTGTGGTTTTAGTTTTCGGGTGGTGGAAGGGAAGAGGTTGAAATATTAGAAATGTGCTTGGGAGATTATCTTTGAAGAACCATCATCACCAGTAACTTTCTAATGTTTGCGCTTTTATTTCATGACTGTTTTAAATGTTCTATAATTTGTGGTTGGTTACGCGCATCTGTTTTAGTCTGTTTTGTCAACTCTCATGGTACCCTCGTATTTTAGGAATTATCACAGGACTCGTTTGGTTCCCAAGCATCCTCAACCCCTTCCATGACATCCAGTAAAGGAGGGCAAGATGAACTGGGTCTCCAGGCAAGGCCCTCCAGCCTGCCGGTGAGTTCTGCTTTGCTTTTTACTTACATTGAACTGGCATGTGCGTCACAGATTACTGGGGTTCAGTATCTGGTTTGTAGGCTTTTTGGCATTTTTTCCAAAGGGTTGTTGCCATTATTTGCACCTTGATGGGAGTCACGCCTGGTCTGTGATGTTGGAGTGAGATCAGTACTAGAGAGAAAATGGGTCTTATTTGGTTATCACTTCAGACTGATTATTCTTGGGTTAGCTGAGAAGCCAATGGGTGCCAGATAATAAGTTGTGAAAGACTAAGTTTAACTATAATAGACAACATGGTAGCTATTGACATTTGGTAGAGTTAGTGTTCAGCAGTTGGTGGGTCCCTGATTGGCTATTGAGTTTAGTGGGCTGTTTCTGTTGAGTATTATGTGTGGGTGGAATAAGATTACATTTTCTGTAAGATTGTTGGGTGACACTGTGCATTTGGTAGTGCTGCTTGACGTTTGGATTAAGTTGGTTGTATATTCATGGACAGTTTCATAATTGTTAAAGAAATTTAACATTCTTTTTAGCATAAGTTATGTTATTTTGATTTGTAGAGCGCGGCTAATCACCCATGAGGGTATCCAGCTGCTAAGCAGGAGTGTAGGCCTTGTGGAACTCTCAGTCGAATACCCAGGTCTCTAGCTTCCTGCGAAAGTCTATAAGGGATAGGGACATCCTTATGTGTTGCTGGAAGTCGTTCCAGGACTTAACTGCATTGTAGGTCGAAAGACCGTCCACTGGAAAGTCTTTGGTGGATGCAAGGAACTCATGTGAGGGAGAGAGATGCTGAGCGTAGTGGTCTGGAAGGCTGGTAGAAGTGAAGATTGTTGTTAAGGGATGCAGGTCCGGCATTATTTTGGGCTTTGTGGGCGTGGATGAGTAGCTTAAAATGGCATAGTTCCTGTATGGGTAGTCAATGGTGTTCTCTGAGGTGTGGGGGTGATGTGAGCGCTGTTGGGGATGTCCAGCATGAGTCTGGCTGTGGCATTCTGGGTCGTTTGTAGCCTTTGAACTAGTTGGTTTGAGGTGTCGGCGTAGAGTGCGTTGCCGTAGTCCAGTCTGCTGGTTATTTGGACTTGGGTGACTGTTCGTCTTGTATGCGTGGGGAGCCACTGGAAGATCTTGTGGAGCATTCTTAGTATGAGGAAACAGAATGAGGACACAGAGATTACCTGCTTGGTGATTTCTGGTTTGTTGTCCTGGATGATTCTGAGGTTTCTTGCGTGGTCTGTAGGTTGTGGGTGTGGATACAAGTTCTGCTGTCCACCAGGAGGAGTTCCATGGGAAGCTCTTGTTTCCAAATATCAGGATTTTTGTCTTGTCCGTGTTAAGTTTCAGGCAGTTCTGCTTCATTCAGTTGGCCACATTGATCATAAAAGATTATGAAATTGGTCCTGGTGGTGTTTTAGTCGGTGAGGGAGAGGATAAGCTGGGTGTCGTCTGTGAAGGAAACCATGTTGATCTCAGGGGCTCTGAGGATGTGTGCCAGAGTTTCATATAGACGTTGAATGGTTTCCCCATTACATTGGACGGGAAAGGCAGGAGAAAGATGGGTCTGTAGTTGCTGAGTTCTTCCGTGTCAACTGATGGTTTCTTCCGGAAGGTAATGTGCTGCTGTGGATAGATATGTTTATGATGGAAGTGAGGAAGTTGCTGATCGGGGTTCCCAGGTAACCAAAAGGCGGTTAATCATTTAGTTAGCATGGGTGTTAACCTAAGTAGCAGTTTGCTTGGAGTGCACATGGCTGTCTCTGCTGTTGACCCGATTTTATAAGTGTGGTAGCTAACTTGTTTTTGGGTCTGTTGACCTGAGCGATCTCACTAGTCTGGCGAGTGGTTGAATAGAATTGGTTGTTCATTTTTTAAGCTGGGTTATTCTGGGTGACCAGCTCAGTAGAGTTGCCTGTTCTGCTGTGAGGGATAAGGTCAGAAGAACTTTGAAGCTCCCTCGCTTTAGATGGAGAGTAGGAAATTGATTTAAATGTGATTTACACAACTTTTATCATATTACTAGCGTTTGTATGGCACCAGCCATTCATGTGGCTTTGAAGCGTTAAGTGGAATGTATGTTCCCTCCCATTTTTAGCTTTTCCCCCCCATACATGAGGCTGATTTCTAATGCACTGTTTTATCTGGGGTATGTAAGTGTTGATTGGTGATGAAGCCCTGTGGTGCGTATTGTATCTGTTATGCACTTTGCTGTTAAAATGTGAAAACTTGCTTGCTGTGATGGAAGATTACTGGGTGGGTGTAATATTATCTTGTCTAACTTTGATTGTACCATATCATTTTTGAAGTATTTCTATGCAATTGGGAAAAAGATGGGCAGGTTGGCTTTGCTGTTTCACTTCTGTGCTTTGAAGGTGGTGGATGCACATTATTAATAGTCAAGTTAGGCTGCATAAGGTCTGTAGCATATTGGAGTGTTGTAGGGTGTTTTGCAGGTTGTAATGTATAGAAGTGAAATGCAGTGTAATGTCTAACGTATTATATTAGTTTAATGGTTGTGTGACTGAGAGTTGTTCAGCATTATTTGAATGGATTAGTATAGCCAGGTTTTGTGTAGTGTATGTGCTGTATTGGCTGAATGGTGATGGAGTGCCTTTTTTGATTTACCAGTTGTGGCTTTCCACTGTGAGTTCTGTGTTGCATTTCACATTTTTGAAGTGTTGGTCCTGTTGGGTTGGAGAAAATTGCATAGCTAACCACATGGCAATGGCTTCTACACTGATTAAATGTGGTGTGTTCTGTGAAGTGAATGTTGAAGGCAACTAACTGGTGGGGTGACGTGTGGTGTTCCGTACCTTTGGGTATTGTAGCCTATGGCATTGCTTTTAGCAGCAGGTGATGGGGAATTCTCCTCAAGCTACCTGATCCAGCATCTCCAGATGGTCCAGAATTCTGCACCAAGGCTCATTCAGGGTCTCCCAATGTTTACATCAGTCTCTGCTCATTTACCAGAATTTTATTTTCTCCGCATTAAGCAGCGCTACAGATTGGTGGTCAACAACTCGGGTCCCTGGTTTATTAGCTGTAATTTCCGTCCTCATCTTCCTGCTAGTAGGTTACAGTCTCAAACTGCCAATCTTTTGAGAGTGCCACGTTTCCTTAAGACACTGCTAGGCGGTCGTTCTTTTTCGGTTCTGGCTTCCAAACTCTGGAACGTCCCCTTTTTTGTAATTTAACTCCAAATATTTGTCTTTTAGAAAAAAGGTTAAAACCCATTTATTCAACGACTAGCCTCTTCCTTCAAGTTTGCTGTCTTTCCTCTTTTCCTTATGTTGCCCCAGACACACTCTGGGTTTTTGTTGCGCTTCACAAATCTCAAAACATAATATGGGTTGTTGATTAGATGTCTTTAAGTAAAAAATATAGCAGAATGTTGTATTGTGAAATTAACAGCTTCATAAAAGTGCATCAACAATTTTGCTCTACTTTGCAAACGTTGCATGTTATTGAGCAGCTCAAAAAATGATGCTCGGCATTATTATCCTGCTCTTGCAGTCATTACCCTTTTGTTGCTTTTACCCCTCATTCCCAAAGACTACCTCTGTGCCTGCAGTGCAAAAAGATTTGTACTGCATTGCAGTTAATATTACATATTATGCTCCCTTAAACAAGGTGTTTCATCAACAGTCAATGGTGCCGTTCAAATCGTGATCATCCATTTTTGCTTCAGAGTTTAGTCATTCAAATGAACAAAGTCTATTGAATTTATTTGCTGAATTTTCAGGTGTTCTCATGTTCTATACAGTATTGAAATGATTTTGTGTTACCTAGGACTACTACCTACGGGAGGATTGAGTCCGGATGTTCTGATAGCTGTGATTGAGGTGTTGGAGAATTCTTTGGTCAAAGTTAGATTTAATTGTGTATGGCACTTATTTCAGTAATGAGTTGGGCTATTTTTGTGTTTGTTTTTTAAGAGGATCATCAAATTATTATCTTTGTTGGAGTGTGTTTTTTGGCTTTTTTTTAAAATTTGGTTATTGATGGATTGTGGCCCATTAGTCTCGGTGTTATGATAGGTACTTCTAACCGCAGATTCCTCTTCACCTTGTGAATATCCCCAGGCACTATACTGGATCCGGAAACTCAAAAAGCAGTGCTCCTGTGTGATGGTAGGCGGCACTGCATGACTCCGCGTGGACTCAGTTCCACTCTAGAAGTGACGAGCTGTGCCGCATGTAAGTGCCATCTGTGTGTGCTTAGGTCAGATTCTTTCTGTGCATTCAGATGCTTTTGTTTTACTTCATTCATTGAAGAGATTTTTTCGCTTTAAATTCTTACAGTGTGCAAGGGAACATGTCACACTCTAATACAACAGGGTTTAAACCTTGTAGGGTCTTATTGCTGTGTATTATATGACAGATCTCAACAGGGTTTGCTTCAGGTGTTTAGGTTTGGCGCACAACTCCAAGGCCTGCAATGACTGTGCCCAAATGAATCTGAAAGCAATTCTAGAACGCAAAGCAAAGCTTGGTGTGCCTTAACACTGCAATATTCAACGCAGATCCCTCTCCCAAAGCTGTTAGCGCTGCAAATCTTCTTCGTGGTCAAAGCCTTCAGGAAAGTCGAAGAAGAAATGCAAGAAGTCCAAGCGGGACTCAGCCGCTTCCTGCCCCTCTCGGTCTTTAGAGAAGGTGTGAGGGCCCCGGTGTGCCTCCAGGTCTTGTTCCTCTTCCATCGAGGAGCCAATATCGACTTTGGTTCTGATGCACCAAGAGTTTCTGTGTCGATCGGCAACATTGCAGCAGGTCAATGGCTTTAGAAAAGCCATGGTGTGCATCTTTGGCATGCTTTCGGCTCCTTCGGGCTCCAGGATCAGAAGGGACTTGCGTCCTCTGCGCCATCTGTGCCACTTAAGCCCTCTTTGGGTTCCGCTCCAGCGTCTGTGCCGACTTCAGGTCCAACGCAAAATCTGCGCCGGTCCCTGGTACATCAACACTGATGCCAGAGGTGGATAAAAAAAATTCTAGCTGACACGTCAAGAATTTTTCAATTCTATTAAGGACACGGAGGCGAGGCTTATGCTTCTCTTTCTTTACTGGAATAACAACAGCAGCCAATAAAACTTTAACTAGCATAACCCGGAAGGACTGCCCCTCCATAGTATGCACCAATCACATAACCCCCACAGGTATAAATGTCTCAAACACAATACTGCTTCCTCTTTCTTTGCGAAAACCCTCAAACACAGTCCTTAAACTTGACCCTTGAACCTTGCCGATTTCTTCATCGACCTGAACCAGAACGTTAACCACAGGAACATCTTCTCTTGATCCAGTTAGGATTTCATCTTGACTCCTCAAGCCGGTTTACTCTGATCTCCTGAAAAGAGAATATAAGCCGTAACATACCACTCACTGAATGTATTTCCAACATGACTACGGGCGGGAAGAAACCCAACATCACTATACATAACTTTGCATGAAATCACAGTTTTCAATATGAACAAACCAAACCTCGTATTGTATATTAACGTTTCTAGGGTGGGATAATCCTCGCCTCCGTGTCCTTAATAAAATTGAAAAATCTTGACGCGTCAGCCAAATTTTTTTTTATTCTATGGCAGTCCACGGAGGCTTCGGATTATGCTAGTTTAAAGTTGATCCACCACCGTAGATGCCACATCAACAATTGGCTTAGGATAAAACGTCTTAAAAGTTGAATCAGAAGACCAATCCGCAGCAGTCATAATCTCCTCTAATCGAGAACCTGTAGAAAAGGCTTTAGAAGCCATAGCTCCCCTCACAGAATGGGCTCCAAAAGCCGAAGTATCAATACCTGCCAGACTTAACAACCAAGTGACCCACCTGGCTAAAGTCGCTGCAGTGACTGGGCGAAAAGGTCTCTGTAAGGAAATCAATAACTGTCCTGCAACGTCATTTCTAAATTCTCTAGTACAATCTTCATAACATTTTAAACATTGTACAACACACAGTTTACTATGATGTGGAAATGCAGGATAAGAAACACATTTAGAAATTGTTTTAGTTCTTTTTGAGATGGTAAATGATACCCCCGAAGGAGTGAAAACCCTACCTGCTAAATCCAGTGCTCGCACATCAGACACTCGTCTACATGAAATCAAACATAACAAAAGTGTCAGTTTTGCGGATAACTGCGCGACAGGCCCTCATTTGCCGGCCAATTCCTGAGATAACGTAGAGCTACATCTACATCCCACAATTGTGAATATCGTGGTCTTGGAGGATTCACCAATCTGATGCCTCTCACTACTTTACATACCAATGGATGTTCCCCCACCGGTTTCCCATCCACATGAGGATGTCCTGCCGAAATTGCAGACCGGAAATTGTTAACTGTCCGATAGGCCAAACCTTTACTCGCCATCTCCGACAGAAAATTAACTATCATATGGATTCCGGATCCCACGGGATCCCCCTGTCGTTCAGCACACCAACCAACCCACTTACGCCAAGCTGACTCGTATCGCTAATGCGTAGCGGAGACCAAGATTGAGACAGGAAAAACATTGCGTCCTCTGAAACTCCCGGCATTTGCCAACGTCTCCTGAAAGTTTCCATGCCATGAGGGACAACTGTTCCTGAACCACTAACGGAAGAGGTTGACCCAGAGGGTCCGTCAAAATCTCTGGGAACGATAGCAGACGTATTGGAGGAGCACACGACAAGGCCAGCGCTGTTGGAACTATGCTAGTGCTCTCCAACACGGGGATATCAACATCACCTCCGCCTTCTGCCTGCGGATCTGGGCCAATACTCTCTGGATCATGACGAACGGAGGAAATGCATACATCATACCCGTCGTCCATGATTGAAGAAATGCGTCCGAGTTGATCGCTAGAGGATCCGGCTGCCAACTGTAAAACTGAGGCAGTTGCGTGTTCAGCCTGGGCGCAAACAGGTCTATCGAACAATGGCCCCAGCTGTCGTTCAGTTGTTGGAATATTCTGTGGTGCAGCTTCCAGTCGCTGGAATCTCGAAGGAAACGTGAGTTCCAATCCGCCACCACATTGGAGCTACCCGGAATGTACTCCGCCGTCACCGAAATGTGGTGTAGGAGGCAGTAGTGCCAGAAATCCTTGGCTATTTCCACTAAAAGACGGGATCTCGTGCCACACAGACGATTGATGTATCTCACTGCCGAGACATTGTCCATCCGCAGGAGTACACAACAACTCGCCTTCTGTGGAGAAAGTGTCCTGATTGCAAATGAGCCCACCAACAGTTCCAGACAATTTATATGGAGTTTCAATTCCTCTGCGGACCATCTGCCCCCGTCTCCAAGGAGCCGCAACGTGCTCCCCAGCCCCATCTGCTGGCATCCGATTCTATCTCTACTTCCGGGACTGACGCAAATATGGCCTTGCCATTCCATGCGTCCATGTGTTCCAACCACCAAGAAATCTCTGACCTGGCTTCCGCGGTTAACAGAATCTGTTCTGTGTAACCCAGACCTTTGCGTAAATGCATAATGTTCAACCTCTGGAGTGCCCTGTAATGAAGGGCACCCGGGAAGATAGCTTGAATCGATGAGGCTAAAAGACCTACTAACCTGGCTAACGTCCTCAAGGATATAGTCTGAGAGGCAAGTGCTCTCCTCAATTCCTTCTTGATCGCTATTCTTTTCTTCAATGGGAGTAGCAACTGTGCTACTATCGAGTTCACCTGGAACCCCAAAAACTCCATTGATTGTGCCGGAGTCAGTATGGATTTGTCTGAGTTGATGACGAACCCCAAATCCTGTAGGAGTTGAGTCGTCCATGCTAGATGACGAAGAACTGTACTCGCACTCTGTGCCATGATAAGGATGTCGTCCAAATAAATGATGAGTCTCACCCCTCTTTCCCTCAAGAACTGAACCACTGGTTTGAGGAGCTTGGTGAAACACCAAGGGGCGGATGAAAGTCCGAACGGCATGGCGGAGAATTCGTACCATTTGGTTCTCCATTGGAACTGTCGGAGCTTCTGATGTGGAGGGAAAATAGGAACCGCTAGATACGCGTCTTTTAAATCGAGACTCACCATCCAATCTCTTTCTAAGAGTAGATCTCGAAGTAAATGTATGCCCTCCATCTTGAAGTGGCGATACACTACCCAAGAATTGAACTCCCTGAGGTTTAACACTAACCTGAAGCCCTGATCCTTTTTTGGAACAAGGAACACTGTGCTGATAAAACCGTGCCTGAGAGGCTCGGTCTCTACAATTGCCCCTTTGTGCACCAGAGATGCCACTTCACTGTCTATGAAAGACCTTTCTACATGGGGAGAAATGTAGCGGGTGAGGTCTGTGTGTCTGTTGTGGAGTCGCATAAAACTCTATCTGAAAACCCTGTACTGTCTGAAGTACCCAAGGGTCGCGCGTCAAGCTCTCCCATTTGTGTATAAACCAGGCAATCCGACCTCCCACCTTGACTTCCCCACACTGAATCAGGTTTACCTGAATAGGAGGCGTCTCCGTTGTTACTCTGTCCCCGATAGCCTCCTTTATGATGTCTGCCTCTACCACTGCGGTTTCTAGTGGGATAGAAATTGGACCGTTGGGCTCCTCCATGTCCTCTCTGGTCAAAGCCTCTGGAGGTCTGATTGAATCCTCGGCTGGTCACTCGACCCCTGAAGCGTCCGGCCCTGGTAAAAAGACCAGTGTGAAAAACCTTCTTGATATTACTTTGGGCCTTGTCAAGTGCCGAGAATGTCGCCACATATTTCCCCAACTCCTTTACAAATTTGTCACCGAATAATAACCCGTTCGCCAGGGTTCCAGCCTCGGCCATGGCCATATCCGCAAGTTGCGAATCAATCCTCATGAGGAATGATCGTCGTCTCTCGGTTGATAATGCACAATTTGCATTGCCTAAGAAACAGAGCGCCCTCTGTGCCCATTCCAGTATCTCGTTACATCTAATGGGGTGTTGGAGTCTTTGGCCTGCACGGCCGAATCGAGGATTTTCGTGAGAGGACCAGATATATCCAGTAGCTTATCCTGGCACCCTCTCCATGCCCTGTCTAAACCCTTTTTGGGTCCTTAGCAAACTTTTTCATGAACGTGGCCATATTCGGATCCAACTCAGGCGTGTCCGCCACCTTGCCCATTAATGATGGCCTGGGGCATTCTGACCTCAATGTAGTGCGCACGTCGCGCTCAAATCCTTGTCGGAGATTCTCCTGTACATAGTGTGCTACTTCCACACACAGCACCCATTCAGTAGATCTCGGGTGTACAATATTTCTGGGGTCAAAGAGCAGGTTTTTATTAGTTGAGACACTGCTCACATTATGCGTTTTGCGCTTCCTTTTCGTCGCCTTTTTAGGCTCTTCTGTGTCCTGCTCAGAATCAGAGGTGTCTGGAGCGGCAGGAGAAGCCTCCTTCACCTCCCCTGGAGTCAAAAGATGAGTTTCCAGAAGGGAGGGAACCGCCATAACCATGGTCTCTCATGACACTGGACGCCACCTGGGAAAGGACTTCCTCTGAGGAGTGTAGTGATGACTCACCCAGGGGTGTCTTAAATTTGCGCTTTCCGTAGTTTTTCAGGGTCTTCGTAAATGGTTGTAAAGCCTTGATCAGCACCCTGTTCACAGATCCCTGGACGTGGGTATCCAGGGCTTCCACCAATTGCTCCTCCATCTGGTGCTCATAGGGCACCTCTTCGAATTCTGCGTAATCATCATACTCTGCCCACTGGTCAACCTCCTCGGCGTAGTATGCCTTTGTGCTATTGGAGGTGTGGAGGAGTTTCAGGGGGGGGAGAAACCCAGGGGTGAAATCCTAAATCCCTCACTAACCTGAGTACCAAGTAATCCAGGCTCCAAGCCCCTGTTACAAAACTCTATATATTGTGGCCAAGTGTATAATGCTGGCTGGACAAAACTAACTATTTACTCTCCTAATAATACTCCTGGAGGGTGCCAACCCTTCTTTCCCCCTAGGGCAGAGCCCTGCAACGCTTTTTCGCCCCGTCGGGCGTTCAAATGGGACCGGGGATAGAGCTGTCCTCACTCGCGTATGCGCGTTCAGCCGATCGGGAATGAAAAGCCCGATCGGCTGTTCGTGCATGCACGATTAACGTGGCAACAGAAAGCGGACTGCTCCCCGAGCGCGCAGAGCGCGTCTGTCCCGCTTCTGCTCCACTCGAGCCACCGGCAATAAATTGAAACGATGTCACTATTTTAAACAACGCGGGTCAATCGCGATCATCGTACAAGCATATATACCTGAAAATCATACCACAATCATCACAATCACAATAATCACGTTAGATATGAATAAAATTGATGCACTTAACTCGCTGCTGCAGCAGCAAAGAAAGAGGAAGCAGTATTGTGTTTGAGACATTTATACCTGTGGGGGTTATGTGATTGGTGCATACTATGGAGGGGCAGTCCTTCCTGGTTATGCTAGTTAAAGTTTTAGTGGCTGCAGTTGTTATTCCTGTAAAGAAAGAGAAGCATAATCCAAAGCCTCCGTGGACTGCCATAGAATCCTCAACCTAATGTGGTATCTATCTCTGAACCAACTTTATCTCGTCTGAGACTGTGCCAAGTTCCTGATGTGGTGCAGCCCATACTTCTCAGACATTCATTTATTTATGGAGTTTTATATAATGCAAACTTGGCCAGCGGGCATCAGAGCACTTTACATAGAAGATAGCGGACACAAAAGTTACACATGGGGTAAATACTGTCACACATTGACTGTGGAAAAACAATATCCAGGCAATTACATGTTTCAAATAAAATACAAGCAGGTACAGGAAAGACAGACCTGAACATCAAGAGATGTGCGTTGGCATAACGTGAGCAAAGATAAAGGCTAACTAATATCCAGGGTAATATAATCTGCAGTGTTGGCGGGGAGTGTGCATGAAGCATATAAGCACAGCAGAGCATATTACGTAGTTGAGTGGCAACAATGCAAATCGGGAATACAAGGGGGTGTGACTTATCTAAAAACAATAACGCAACAGAACCTGTGGCATAAGATAATAAGTGTGACACATTTGCCTGAAGCACTGTAGGATCATTGCTGTCGCAATGAGTGTGAGTTACCGGAATGTCCTACACCAGCTTAGGGTTAATAGTGTTGGATGCTAAATGTTTCATGCACAGAAAATGCACCAACATTTTTTGCTTTGACTCTGACCAAAGTCAGCCATTTGGAGAGGACAATGGAGGTGATGGGGAAGAGTTTTACCCACCCTATGATAATAACTGGTGCATAGGTCTGAAATATGCCAGTGGGTTGGATATCACCCGATACTGAGTTGGTTTGCTTCCCTAGACCAGCAACAAAGGAAAGTACATCCTTTGCAACAGTCATTAGGAGGACTGCTTAACCCCTTCCATGCTCATGACGAGCTGGACTCGTCATGGCACACAGTGCTCGTGTGCTCATGACGAGTCCAGCTCGTCATGGAACCCAGTCAAGGAAATCCCTCTGGTGCGGGCACCAGAGGGATTCCCTTTCATCCCTAAAGCCTCGGGAGCTGGGAAGAGCTTCCCCAGCTCCCGAGGGCCCCTGGTTTCCCTGAAATGACGATCGGCGCGCACGTCGCGCTGATCTCATTTCAGTGAAACTGAAACTGAAATGAGCCAAGAGGCTCATTGCAGTTTCAGTTTCTACGTGCTCAGGGGGCTATCTCAGCCCCTGAGCACGTAGAAACTCAGGAGAGGTATCGTTGGAAAGGGAGAATCTCCCTTTCCAATGGTACCCCTCACTAGTGGATCCCTGCTTGGGGATCGCCCCAGGAGGGCGATCCCCAAGCAGAGATCCACTCACTAGGCACCAGGGAGGGGAGCGGCCCCTTGGGCAGGGGCCTTTGCTCCCCCATACAATTTTTGGCATAATTAGTCTTTCTGCCCCCTGGGAGGTAGATGAGGGCAGTAGCCCCCAATCTGCCCCCGAGTGAAAGCCCACTAGACACCAGGGATTTCTATTTAAATTATATTTAGGGGTGGGGGCTGCCCAAAGCGGGCATGCCGATGCCCCATCCCCCCGGCCACAAAGTTAGTCTTTCTGCCCCCTGGGGGCAGATGGGGCAGTAGCCCCAATCTGCCCCCGGGAGCAGAAAGCCCACTAGATACCAGGGATTTGTTTTAAATTATAATTTGGGGTGGGGGCTGCCCAATATGGGCATGCCAATGCCCCCACCCCACCCGCCGCAAGGTACAGTCTTTCTGCCCCTCCTGGGAGGCAGATGGGAGCAGTAGCCCTCAATCTGCCCCCAGGGAGCAAAGCCACTAGACACCAGGTTTTTCCCCTCGATACATTTAGGGGTGGGGGTTGCCCAAGATGGGCATGCCAATGCCCCCACCCTCCCCCACGAAATTCCAGTCTTTCTGCCCCCGGGGGCAGATGGTGGCAGCGGCCACCAATCTGCATCCACCCGGGGTTCAGAAATACCCTAGATGCCAGGGATTATTTTTTTATAGGCCGGGGTGGGGGCTGCCCAGAATGGGCATGCAAATGCCCCACCCTACCCCCAAAGAAAAAAAAACTTTCTACCCCCAGGAGGCAGATGGGGGCAATAGCCCCTGATCTGCCCCCCGAGGAGGGGGCAGAAAGCCCACTAAGCTCAGGGATTTTTTTTATATAGGTAGGGGTGGGGGCTGCCCAGAATTTGCATGTCAATGCCCCCAACCCAAAAAAATGCTACAGTCTTTCTGCCCCCTGGGAGGCAGATGGGGCAATAGCACCTTATCTGCCCCCGAGGGCAGAAAGCCCACTAGCCACCAGGGATTTTTTTTTTACAAAGTTCGGGGTGGGGGCTGCCAAGAATGGACATGCCAATGCCCCACCCACCCCAAAAAAGATGTCACTGTCTTTCTGCCCCTCCCAGGAGGCAGATGGGGGCAGTAGCCCCTGATCTGCCCCCGGGGGCAGAAAGCCCACTATGTGCCAGCGATTATGCTGGCTTTTTATACGGAGGGGTGGGGGCTGACCAGCATAGGCATCCCAATGCCCCCGACCCCCCAAAAGAATAGCCACAGTCTTTCTGCCCCCTCGGGGGCATATCGGAGCAATAGCCCCTGATTTCCCCCCTCCCCAGGGCGGCAGAAAGCCCACTAGGCACTGACTTTTTCGGAATGTGCCTACCTGTTGAATTTGGTTCCTAGCTCTGCCGGCACCCAGGAAACCTAGCAAACCTATACATTTTTTAAAACTAGACACCCAGGGAATCCAGGATGGGCTGACTTGACTGGCTCTCACCAGGTTCTGTTACCCAGAATCCCTTGCAAACCTAAAAATTTGTCCCAAAAAAACACATTTTCCTCACATTTTTGTGGTGGAAAGTTCTGGAATCTGCGTGGATCCACAAAATTCCACCCACCCGCGTTCCCCAAAGTCTTTCGAGAAAAATGGTACCTCACTTGTGTGGGTAGGACTAGTGGCCGCGACAGGAAACGGCCCAAACGCAACATGGACACACCACATTTTCACAGTGAAAACGGACCCTTTTTTGCAAAGTGCCTAGCTGTAGATTTTGAACCCTAACTCTGCCGGCACCTAGGGAAACCTAGCAAACCTATACATTTTTGAAGACTAGATACCCAGGGGAATCCAGGATTGGGTCACTTGACTGGCTCTCACCAGGTTCTGTTACCCAGAATCCCTTGCAAGCCTGAAACATTTGTCAAAAAAACAAATTTTCCTCACATTTCTGTGGTGGAAAGTTCTGGAATCTGCGTGGATCCACAAATTTCCACCCATCCCGCGTTCCCCAAAGTCTTCCGAGAAAAATGGCACCTCACATGTGTGGGTAGGCCTAGTGCCCGCGACAGGAAGCGGCCCAAACGCAACGTGGACACACCACATTTTCACAGTGAAAACTGACCCTTTTTTGCAAAGTGCCTAGCTGTAGATTTTGAACCTAACACTGCCAGCACCTAGGGAAACCTAGCAAACCTATACATTTTTTAAAACTAGACACCCAGGGAATCCAGGATGGGGTGACTTGACTGGCTCTCACCAGGATCTGTTACCCAGAATCCCTTGCAAACCTAAAAATATGTCCAAAAAACACATTTTCCTCACATTTCTGTGGTGGAAAGTTCTGGAATCTGCGTGGATCCACAAATTTCCTACCACCCTGCGTTCCCCAGGGCTCCCGATAAAAATGGTACCTCACTTGTGTGGGTAGGCATAGTGGCTGAAACAGGAAATGGCCCAAATCGTATTGTGGAGACTTCAAAACTACCTATAACAAAACTACCTGGTTTTGGGGGGGCACCTGGTTTTTGGCCCGGGCTCGCCGCCATCTAGGAAACCTACCAATCCCACACATTTCTGAAAACTAGACACCCTGGGAGTCCAATGAGGTATGGCTTGCGTGGATCCCCCAACGTTTCCCTACCCAGAATCCCCTGCAACCCTCAAATTTAGCTGAAAAAACCATATTTTCCACATATTTTGCGTGGAATCACCGTGCTGGCACAAATGTCCTACCACCCAGCGTTGCCCTTGTTCCCCGAGTAAAATGATACCTCACTTGTGTGGGTGTCCAAAGCAGAACTGGCTAAAAACGTATTTTTAAAAAAATATAGCGCTTAGAATTCTCGGTGCTATACCTAAATCCCTATGTTTTGGGCTCTTCCCAGTCACAGGCCTTTGGCCCACCCACACAAGTGAGGTATCATTTTACTCGGGAGAACAAGGGGAACGCTGGGTGGTAGGACATTTGTGCCGGCACGGTGATCCCACGCAAAAATGTATGGAAAAAGTGATTTTTCAGCTAAATTTGAGGTTTGCAGGGGATTCTGGGTAGGAAAGCGTTGTGGGACCCACGCAAGCCATACCTCGCTGGACTCCCCGGGTGTCTAGCTTTCAGAAATGTTTGAGTTTGGTAGTTTCCCAAGATGGCCGCCGAGCCCAGGGCCAAAACTCCTGGGACCCCCTTGCAAAACCAGGTTGTTTTGTGATAAGTAATTTTGATGTCGCCTCAATAGGTTTTGGGCCCTTTTCTGTCGCGGGTACTTGACCCACCCACGCAAGTGAGGTATCATTTTTATCGGGAGACCTGGGGGAACGCTGGGTGGGAGGAAATTTGTGGATCCACGTAGATTCCAGAACTTTCCCACATAGAAATTTGAGAGAAAAGTGATTTTTTTCAGCTAAATTTGAGGTTTGCAGGGCATTCTGGGTAGGAAAACGTTGGGGGATCCACGCAAGCCATACCTCGTTGGACTCCCCGGGTGTCTAGTTTTCAGAAATGTGTGGGTTTGGTAGGTTTCCCAAGATGGCCGCCGAGCCCGGGGCCAAAACCCAGGTGACCCCCTTGCAAAACCAGCTTGTTTTGTGATAGATAATTTTGATGTCTCCTCAATACGTTTTGGGCCCTTGCCTGTTGTGGGTACTTGAACCACCCACACCAGTGAGGTTTTTGGCCCTGGGCTCGGCGGCCATCTTAGGAAACCTACCAAACCCACACATTTCTGAAAACTAGACACTCTGGGGAGTCCAGCGAGGTATGGCTTGCGTGGGTCCCCCAATGTTTTCCTACCAGAATCCCCTGCAAACCTGATATTTTGCTGAAAAAATCACTTTTCGCACATTTTTGTGTGGTAAAGTTGTGGAATCATGGGGCTGACACAAATTTCCTACCACCCAGCAATCCCCAGGTCTCCCGATAAAAATGGTGCCTCACTCGGGTGGGAGGCCCAAGTACCCGCGACAGGCAAGGGCCCACAACGTATTGAGGCGACCTCAAAATGGCCTATCACAAAGCGACCTGGTTTTGCAAGGGGGTCCCATGACATTTTGGCCCGGGGCTCGGCGGCCACCTACGGAAACCTACCAAACCTACACATTTCTGAAAAGTAGACACCCGGGGCATTCCAGGGAGGTATGACTTACGTGGATCCACTAACGTTTTCTTACCCAGAATCCCTGCAAACCTGATATTTTGCTGAAAAAATCACTTTTTCGCACATTTTTGTGTGGTAAAGTTGTGGAATCATGGGATTGACACAAATTCCTACCACCCAGCGTTCCCCCAGGTCTCCCAATAAAAATGGTGCCTCACTCGGGTGGGAGGCCCAAGTACCCGCGACAGGCAAGGGCCCACAACGTATTGAGGCGACCTCAAAATGGCCTATCACAAAACGACCTGGTTTTGCAAGGGGTCCCATGACGTTTTGGCCCGGGGCTCGGCGGCCACCTACGGAAACCTACCAAACCTACACATTTCTGAAAAGTAGACACCCGGGGCATTCCAGGGAGGTATGACTTACGTGGATCCACCAACGTTTTCTTACCCAGAATCCCTGCAAACCTGATATTTTGCTGAAAAAAATCACTTTTCGCACATTTTTGTGTGGTAAAGTTGTGGAATCATGGGATTGACACACATTTCCTACCACCCAGCGTTCCCCAGGTCTCCCAATAAAAATGGTGCCTCACTCGGGTGGGAGGCCCAAGTACCCGCGACAGGCAAGGGCCCACAACGTATTGAGGCGACCTCAAAATGGCCTATCACAAAACTACCTGTTTTTGCAAGGGGGTCCCATGACGTTTTGGCCCGGGGCTCGGCGTCCACCTAGGAAACCTACCAAACCTACACATTTCTGAAAAGTAGACACCCGGGGGATTCCAGGGAGGTATGGCTTGCGTGGATCCACCAAAGTTTTCTTACCCAGAATCCCTGCAAACCTGATATTTTGCTGAAAAAATCACTTTTGTCGCACATTTTTGTGTGGTAAAGTTGTGGAATCATGGGATTGACACAAATTTCCTACCACCCAGCGTTCCCCAGGTCTCCCAATAAAAATGGTGCCTCACTCGGGTGGGAGGCCCAAGTACCCGCGACAGGCAAGGGCCCACAACGTATTAGGCGACCTCAAAATGGCCTATCACAAAACTACCTGTTTTGCAAGGGGGTACCATGACGTTTTGGCCCGGGGCTCGGCGTCCACCTAGGAAACCTACCAAACCTACACATTTCTGAAAAGTAGACACCCGGGGCATTCCAGGAGGTATGACTTGCGTGGATCCACCAACGTTTTCTTACCAGAATCCCTGCAAACCTGATATTTTGCTGAAAAAATCACTTTTTCGCACATTTTTGTGTGGTAAAGTTGTGGAATCATGGGATTGACACAAATTTCCTACCACCAGCGTTCCCCAGGTCTCCCAATAAAAATGGTGCCTCACTCGGGTGGGAGGCCCAAGTACCCACGACAGGCAAGGGCCCACAACGTATTGAGGCGACCTCAAAATGGCCTATCACTAAAACTACCTGTTTTTGCAAGGGGGTCCCATGACGTTTTGGCCCGGGGCTCGGCGTCCACCTAGGAAACCTACCAAACCTACACATTTCTGAAAAGTAGACACCCGGGGATTCCAGGGAGGTATGGCTTGCGTGGATCCCCCAACGGTTTCTTACCCAGAATCCCCTGCAAACCTGAAATTTGGCTGAAAAAATCACTTTTTTCACACATTTTTGTGTGGTAAAGTTGTGGCATCACGGGGCTGACACAAATTCCCTACCACCAGCGTTCCCCAGGTCTCCCGATAAAAATGATGCCTCACTCGGGTGGGAGGCCCAAGTACCCGCGACAGGCAAGGGCCCAAAACATTTTGTGATAGGCAATTTTGATGTCGCCTCAATACGTTGTGGGCCCTTGCCTGTCGCGTGTACTTGGGCCTCCCACACAAGTGAGGCACCATTTTTATCGGGAGACCTGAGGAACGCTGGGTGGTAGGAAATTTGTGTGAGGCCAGTGATGCCACACTTCCCACACAAAAATGTGTGAAAAAGTGATTTTTCAGCTAAAATTGAGGTTTGCAGGGGATTCTGGATGAAACGTTGGGGATCCACGCCAGCCTCCCTGGAGCTCCCGGGTGTCTACTTTTCAGAAGTGTGGGTTTGTAGGTTTCCTAGATGGCTACCGAGCACGGGACCAAAACCCAGGTGACCCTCGTGCAAAACCAGGTCGTTTTGTGAAAGGCCATTTTGAGGTCGCCTCACTACGTTGTGGGCCCTTGCCTGTCGCGGTACTTGGGCCTCCCACACGAGTGAGGCACCATTTTATCGGGAGACCTGGGGAACGCTGGGTGGTAGGAAATCTGTGTCAGCCCCATGATTCCACAACCTACCACACAACAATGTGCTGAAAAAGTGATTTTTGAGCAAAATATCAGGTTTGCAGGGGATTCTGGATAGAAAACTTTGGTGGATCCACGCAAGCCATACCTCCTGGAATCCCCGGTGTCTACTTTTCAGAAATGTGTAGGTTTGGTAGGTTTCCTAGGTGGCCGCCGAGCCCGGGCCAAAGCGTCATGGGACCCCTTGCAAAACCAGGTAGTTTTGTGATAGGCCATTCTGAGGTCGCCTCAATACGTTGTGGGCCCTTGCCTGTCGCAGGTACTTGGGCCTCCCACCCGAGTGAGGCACCATTTTTATCGGGAGACCTGGGGAACGCTGGGTGGTAGGAAATTTGTGTGAGGCCAGTGATGCCACACTTTCCCACACAAAAATGTGTGAAAAAGTGATTTTTCAGCTAAAATTGAGGTTTGCAGGGGATTCTGGGTAAGAAACGTTGGGGGATCACGCAAGCCATACCTCCCTGGAAGCCCCGGGTGTCTACTTTTCAGAAATGTGTGGGTTTGGTAGGTTTCCCTAGATGGCTACCGAGCATGGGGCCAAAACCCAGGTGATCCCCTTGCAAAACCAGGTCGTTTTGTGAAAGGCCATTTTGAGGTCGCCTCACTACGTTGTGGGCCCTTGCCTGTCGCGGGTACTTGGGCCTCCCACACGAGTGAGGCACCATTTTATCGGGAGACCTGGGGAACGCTGGGTGGTAGGAAATTTGTGTCAGCCCCATGATTCCACAACTTACCACACAACAATGTGCGAAAAAGTGATTTTTGTAGCAAAATATCAGGTTTGCAGGGATTCTGGGTAAGAAAACTTTGGTGGATCCACGTAAGCCATACCTCCCTGGAATCCCCGGGTGTCTACTTTTCAGAAATGTGTAGGTTTGGTAGGTTTCCCTAGGTGGCCGCCGAGCCCGGGCCAAAACGTCATGGGACCCCTTGCAAAACCAGGTAGTTTTGTGATAGGCCATTTGAGGTCGCCTCAATACGTTGTGGGCCCTTGCCTGTCGCGGGTACTTGGGCCTCCCACCCGAGTGAGGCACCATTTTTATCGGGAGACCTGGGGGAACGCTGGGTGGTAGGAAATTTGTGTGAGGCCAGTGATGCCACACTTTCCACACAAAAATGTGTGAAAAAAGTGATTTTTTCAGCTAAAATTGAGGTTTGCAGGGGATTCTGGGTAAGGAAACGTTGGGGGATCCACGCAAGCCATACCTCCCTGGAAGCCCCGGGTGTCTACTTTTCAGAAATGTGTGGGTTTGGTAGGTTTCCCTAGATGGCTACCGAGCACGGGGCCAAAACCCAGGTGACCCCTTGCAAAACCAGGTCGTTTTGTGAAAGGCCATTTTGAGGTCGCCTCACTACGTTGTGGGCCCTTGCCTGTCGCGGTACTTGGGCCTCCCACACGAGTGAGGCACCATTTTTATCGGGAGACCTGGGAGAACGCTGGGTGGTAGGAAATTTGTGTCAGCCCCATGATTCCACAACTTTACCACACAACAATGTGCGAAAAAGTGATTTTTGAGCAAAATATCAGGTTTGCAGGGATTCTGGGTAAGAAAACTTTGGTGGATCCACGCAAGCCATACCTCCCTGGAATCCCCGGGTGTCTACTTTTCAGAAATGTGTAGGTTTGGTAGGTTTCCCTAGGTGGCCGCCGAGCCCCGGGCCAAAACGTCATGGGACCCCCCTTGCAAAACCAGGTAGTTTTGTGATAGGCCATTTTGAGGTCGCCTCAATACGTTGTGGGCCCTTGCCTGTCGCGGGTACTTGGGCCTCCCACCCGAGTGAGGCACCATTTTTATCGGGAGACCTGGGGGAACGCTGGGTGGTAGGAAATTTGTGTGAGGCCAGTGATGCCACACTTTCCACACACAAATGTGTGAAAAAAGTGATTTTTTCAGCTAAAATTGAGGTTTGCAGGGGATTCTGGGTAAGGAAACGTTGGGGGATCCACGCAAGCCATACCTCCTGGAAGCCCCCGGGTGTCTACTTTTCAGAAATGTGTGTGTTTGGTAGGTTTCCCTAGGTGCCGGCAGAGCTAGGGTTCACAAACTACAGCTAGGCACTTTGCCAAAAAAGGGTCATTTTTCACTGCGAAATTGAGGTGAGACCACGTTGCGTTTTGCGCCGTTTCCTGTCGCGGGCACTAGGCCGACCCACACAAGTGAGGTACCATTTTTCTCAGAAGACTTTGGGGAACGCGGGGTGGGTGGAAATTTGTGAATCCACACAGATTCCAGAACTTTCCACCACAGAAATGTGGGGAAAATGTGTTTTTTTTTACAATTGTTTATGTTTGCAAGGGATTCTGGGTAACAGAACCTGGTGGGAGGCAGTCCAGTCACCCCATCCTGGATTCCCCTGGGTGTCTAGTTTTCAAAAATGTATAGGTTTGCTAGGTTTCCCTAGGTGCCGGCAGAGCTAGGGTTCAAAAACTACAGCTAGGCACTTTGCCCAAAAAGGGTCATTTTTCACTGCGAAATTGAGGTGTGACCACGTTGCGTTTTGCGCCGTTTCCTGTCGCAGGCACTAGGCCGACCCACACAAGTGAGGTACCATTTTTCTCGTAAGACTTTGGGGAACGCGGGGTGGGTGGAAATTTGTGGACCCACGCAGATTCCAGAACTTTCCACCACAGAAATGTGGGGAAAATGTGGTTTTTGACAATTTTTTATGTTTGCAAGGGATTCTGGGTAACAGAACCTGGTGGGAGGCAGTCAAGTCACCCCATCCTGGATTCCCCTCGGTGTCTAGTTTTCAAAAATGTATAGGTTTGCTAGGTTTCCCTAGGTGCCGGCAGAGCTAGGGTTCAAAAACTACAGCTAGGCACTTTGCCCAAAAAGGGTCATTTTTCACTGCAAAATTGAGGTGTGACCACGTTGCGTTTTGCGCCGTTTCCTGTCGCAGGCACTAGGCCGACCCACACAAGTGAGGTACCATTTTTCTCGTAAGACTTTGGGGAACGCGGGGTGGGTGGAAATTTGTGGATCCACGCAGATTCCAAAACTTTCCACCACAGAAATGTGGGGAAAATGTGGTTTTTTGACAATTCTTTAGGTTTGCAAGGGATTCTGGGTAACAGAACCTGGTGGGAGGAAGTCAAGTCACCCCATCCTGGATTCCCCTGGGTGTCTAGTTTTCAAAAATGTATAGGTTTGCTAGGTTTCCCTAGGTGCCGGCAGAGCTAGGGTTCAAAAACTACAGCTAGGCACTTTGCCAAAAAGTGTCATTTTTCACTGCGAAATTGAGGTGTGACCACGTTGCGTTTTGCGCCGTTTCCTGTCGCAGGCACTAGGCCGACCCACACAAGTGAGGTACCATTTTTCTCGGAAGACTTTGGGGAACGCGGGGTGGGTGGAAATTTGTGGATCCACGCAGATTCCAGAACTTTCCACCACAGAAATGTGGGGAAAATGTGGTTTTTTGATAATTTTTAGGTTTGCAAGGGATTCTGGGTAACAGAACCTGGTGGGAGGCAGTCCAGTCACCCTATCCTGGATTCCCCTGGGTGTCTAGTTTTCAAAAATGTATAGGTTTGCTAGGTTTCCCTAGGTGCCGGCAGAGCTAGGGTTCAAAAACTACAGCTAGGCACTTTGCCAAAAAAGGGTCATTTTTCACTGCGAAATTGAGGTGTGACCACGTTGCGTTTTGCACAGTTTCCTGTCGCAGGCACTAGGACGACCCACACAAGTGAGGTACCATTTTTCTCGTAAGACTTTGGGGAACGCGGGGTGGGTGGAAATTTGTGGATCCATGCAGATTCCAGAACTTTCCACCACAGAAATGTGGGGAAAATGTGTTTTTTTGACAATTTTTTATGTTTGCAAGGGATTCTGGGTAACAGAACCTGGTGGGAGGCAGTCAAGTCACCCCATCCTGGATTCCCCTGGGTGTCTAGTTTTCAAAAATGTATAGGTTTGCTAGGTTTCCCTAGGTGCCGGCAGAGCTAGGGTTCAAAAACTACACCTAGGCACTTTGCAAAAAAAGGGTAATTTTTCATTGTGAAAATGTGGTACGTCCACGTTGCATTTTGAGCCATTTCCTGTTGTGGGCACAAGGGCTACCCACACAAGTGAGGTACCATTTTTATCGGGAGACTTAGGGTAACACAGAATTGTAGAGCAACTGTTATTACCTATTGACTTTCGATGCATTTCTGCCTTCCAAATGAAAGACAATGTGTAAAAAATAAGTCATTTTGAAAAATGACCTATAATTCTCATGCTAGTATGGGTACTCCCAATTTCGGAAATGTGCAAATATCTACTGTTTCTAAAATCTACATTTTGTTCCCTTTTCAGAAATACATAGGTGTCTTTCATAACAATTTTTCCATGTATACATTTTCCCAAAATAATTGCTATATACCCGGTACATAATAAAAAACCATTGCAAGATGCTGCTCAATTATTGGCTCTGGGTTCGTCGGGTTCTTGGTGAACCTACAAGTCCTATATATCCCCACAACCAGAAAGGTCCAGCGGATATAACGGTATATTGCCTTCAAATAGCTGTCATAATTAGAAGAAGTTACAGGTGAAAACGTTGACACAAATGGCTGTTTTTTTCAACTAATTTTCAATTTTTCCTTTATTTAACTGTTAGTTTCTATAAGGAAAACTTTAAGGATCTACACAAATGACCCCTTGCTGAATTCAGAATTTTGTCTACTTTTCAGAAATGTATGGCTTTCCAGGATCCATTATTGGTTTCATACCCATTTCTACCATTAACTGGAAGGAGGTTGAAAGCACAAAAAATAGCAAAAATAGGCTATGTCCCAGAAAAATGCCAAAACTGTGTAAAAAAGTTGGTTTTCTGACAAAAGTCTGCTTGTCCCTGAAAGCTGGGAAAATGGTGATTTCATCCCCACAACCCCTTTTTTGATGCCATTTGCAGGGAAAAATCAAGACGCTTTCATCTGTAGCCCTTTTTCGCATTTTTCCCCAAAAAAACAAAATTTAGCTGTATTTTGACTAATTTCTGGGTCCCCTCCAGGGGAATCCACAAACCCTGGGTACCTTTACAATCCCCATGATGTTAGAAAAAAGGACGCAAATTTGGCATGGATACCTTATGTGGTCAAAAAGTTACAGGGGCCTAAGCGCGCACTACCCCAAATAGCCAAAAAGGCTTAGCACAGGAGGGGAAAAGGCCTAGCAGCGAAGGGGTTAAGTCCTTGACCTCCACCTGTCAACTTAGAAGACAAAACCAAAAGTTCTTACTGAGGTACTTAATCCTTACCAGGCATCGACCAAACCTCTTCTACCCTTCAACGAGGCCCTCAATGATATGCTCTTGGGCACATGGGTGAAGCCATGTTCTGGCCCTTCCATCAATTGTCACGTCACACTGCAAAAGACCAGCGGCAGTTGACCCTGAGTTTTTAACATAATATTCAACTCCTGAAAGTTTGATGGTGCAGGTGTCCACCAGCAGAATTAATCTTAATGTCTTTCCAACTACTCCTCCTGATAGCGAACCAAATGTATGGAGATGTTTGGAAAGAGAATGTTCTCATCAACTAGCCTATCCTTGAGTGCCGCCAGCTTGCTTGGACTTTACACCCAGGCCCTCTGTGGCATGATTGGGGAGGTCTCACCAGCAGTCCCAAAAGACCGAGGGGCTTCGTTGGCCCAAACTATGGAGGATGGCTGGCATGCGGCCAGGTTAGTCATCCACTTCGGGGCTAGTCACCACTTATTGTCTAGGAAGTGCTATTGGAACAAGTATGGTGCTCTGGTGCTACTAGTGGATGAGATCCACTGTCTTCTCAAGGTATGTCAAGGCATTCCCAGTGGACATGCCCATCGATGTTACCTCCTGTTTGGCGATGAGGCAGACTTGGCCATGAAACATTTTAAGGAGAGCCGAGCCAGGGCACACTCTTTAAGTCTTTTAGCACCAGTCCGCAATCTTGCCAACAGTTTCTCCCTTTTCTGAGATATGCAAGGGGCTTAAGGTATCAACAGTGTCAAGCTCCTGCTGCCTACTCAGGAGTTACAGCCCTTTCGAGACTGGGGCAGTGGGCCCAAAAGACATTGACCAGGACATCCCAATCCCACACCCCATGCCAGCAACTTCAAAAACTTGTTAGTGCACGCTTAGCGGCACACAGCCATCTGATAGGGGGCATGGTCAGCCACTTACTTCAAGGGTGGCAGAGTATCACATCCGACAGGTGGATTCTTTAAATTGTTCAACAGGGCTACACCCTGCCGTTCCTTTTCGACCCGCCTCACCTTCCACCTACATCAGAGCAGCTCTCAGAAGACAACCTGTCTATTTTGTGCTAGGAGGGCTAGGCTCTTCTAGCCAATGGAGTCGTAGAAAGGGTGCCAGCCTCGGAAGTGGGGACTGAATGTTATTTCCACTACTTCCTTGTGTCGAAAAAGGGAGGAGGCCTTCATCCTATTTTGGATGTTTGTCCTCTCAATGCTTTCCTTCAAAAGGACAAATTCATGATGCTCACACTGGCCCAGGTTCTATCTGCCTTGGATCCTGGAGACTGACTGTTGGCATTGGACCTGCATGAAACCAATTTTCACCTTGTCTTGCAGGCTCAAATTTGCTATGGGCGGTTCAAGGTGGGCCACGAGCACTTTCAATTTACCATGCTTCCTTTTGGACCCATCACTACCCCTTAGGAGTTGACAAAGATGATGGCGGTGGTCGCTAAACATCTTTGGAGGTTGGGGCTACTCATTTTCTCCTACCTCTACCACTAGTTGTTTAACGTGCGTTCGCCATAGTCCTTCATGGACCACTTCCTGACGATGGCGAACCTCCTGACATTGTTGGAGTTCTCCACCTGCTGATGTCACTCCTGACTCCTCCGCGGAGACTTCCTTTCATTGGAGCCATCCTGATAAGGGTGTGCTTTCGAGCCTTTCTTCTGGACCAATGAGTTCAGGACATTCGGGTTATGATCCCGATGTTTTATCCTCAGCCCTGGGTCTCATTGAGGACGGCTCTGAGGCTTCTTTGCCTACTACCTCCTGCATCCTCCTCGCCTGCTATGCCAGAATAAACATGCAAGCCTTGCATTGTGATCTGAAGTTCTAGTGGATCGAGCACCAGGGGATCTTCTCAGATTCCATCTAGGTGTTGGAGGAGAATGCAAAAGATCTTCAGTGGTGGCTACTCGTCCGCAGTTGGACCAGAGGCAGACCACCTTCCCTGCCTCACCCAGAGTTGGTGGTGGTGACTGATGCATCACCACTGGGTTGGGAAGGCCATCTGGTAGAGGCGGCGATCACAGCACTCTGGTCTTCAGAAGACAAGCTCTCAAGGACAACACCACCGCCATGGAGTACTGTAACAATCAGGGCGGGTTGTGGTCCTGGGTTCTATGCCAGGTGGGCTGTGCCTCTGGAACTGGTTGAATCATCAGGATAGTTCCCTGATTGTCCACCACCTGGCAGGGTCTTTAAATGCCAGTGTGGACTAACTCAGCTGGCGATGCCTCGTGGATCACTAGTAACAGTTACACCTGGACTTGGTGCAAGATGTCTTATAGCAATTTGGAGAACCCTGGCTCCATCTCTTTGCTTCCACTGAGAACATGCAACGTCAGCACTTTTGTGCACTGCAGTTCCCAGAACGGTTCTCTCTGAGATATATTCCACCTATAGTGAATCATGGGACTGTTGTATGCCTTCCTGCTTATACCTCTCCTGCTCATGAACTTTCCATGAAGATCAGAAACGACTATGCCCAATTTATCTTAGTAGCTCTGGATTGATCTAGGAGAATGTTCTGCCCACAACTACTGGGTCTTGGCATCTGTCCTCCAATCAGGCTCCCACTTAAGAAGGCTCTTCTGTCAAGCAGCAAGGCAGGGTCTTGCATCCAGGCCTGCTCAACCTGTACCTCCATGTGTGGAGATTGAGCAGTGTCAGTTGATCTCCTTTCTGAAGTTATTATCCTGACTGCCATGTGCCCTTCCACAAAGTTAGTGTCCGCCGGGTGCAGGGAAAAGTTTGTGGCTTGGTGCGGGTCAGACAGATCCGCTGCAAGCCAAGCTTTGTTGTTTTTTGTGTCTTTGTCCCAGCAAGGACTTGGAGTGGGCACAGGTTACTTGTCGGCCCTCTCTGACTTCTTATGTTTGTCGGACCAGCCTTCCTTGTTCAAATTACCTGTTGTGATGCGTTTCCTTAATGATTTGCAACGTGTTTCCTCGAAAGCCTTTTGTGACACCGAAGTGTGACTTAAATTTAGTTCTCACTTTCCTCATGTGTACCCTTTTCGAGCTAATGCAGTTGTCCATTATGCCTACAGACTTTAAAAATCGTCTTTCTGGTTGCAATAACATCAGTACAATATTAGAGTGAGTTTCAGGCCCTCTCAGTCCATGTGTCTTATACCATCTTTTTTTCTGGACAAACCGGTGTTGAGAACTCGAGTTGCATTCCTTCTGAAGGTAGCAACGCCTTTTCATGTCAGACAACCCCATCACTCTTCTGATCTTCTTTGCTCCGCCTCATCCCTCGGAGGAGGAAAGCCTCAATCATTTGGACTCCAAGAGAGTGCATAGCTTTTACATTGATTTCACCAGGGAACATCAGATTGACGATCAGCTCTTTGTGGGGTTCATTGGGACAAAGAAAGGCAAGGCGATGCAGAAGTAGGCCATCTCACGAGAGATAGGGTCCTGTATTAAGATCTGCTATACACTGTCTAAAAAGCCGCCTCCAGAAAGTCTGAGAGCTCATCTCTCTAGAGCTAAGACTGCTACCACTGTTACCTGTCCTGGATGTCTTGTCAGGCAGCTACATGTATATCAGTGCTCATGTTCGTGAAGCACTATTTTATTGACAGTCCAGTCTGCAGTGATGGGCATTTTGCCCATTTGGTCTTACAGGCCATTTTAGTCTGAGCCACTCCAGAGACCTACCACCTTAGGAAGTACTGCTTTCATATCTATTCACAGGGTGAGGAATCTGAGGTTAGAAGTATTCCACTGAAGAACAAGTTACTTTACCTTTGGTAACGCTCTGTTCGAGGCATGTGAGCTGCAGAGCTCACACTGTGCATTAGATAGTCATGTGATAGGTGACTCCTCCTTTGGACAATAGTGCGCATGGGCATCGACTCCATCCTCAGATTGTTTTTTTCCGCCATCGGGTTTGGATGCAACTTTCGACACTCCGGTTCGAAACTTTACTTCTACTGTTTTTTCATACTTCAAAACTTCTACAACTTCTATCGATATCCACATCTCGACGCGTCTCTTCTTCGATCCCCTTTCCAGCCGTCGACGCGGGCCGCTGGGCCCATCGACGCCGTAAGGCCTACAGCTAATGGAAAGGACGCCCTTCCGGAAATGCCCCCAGTGTGGAGCAAGTTCCCCCACAGTGACCATCACCAGGTCTGTAACCTGTGCCTCTCGCCCGACCACAACGAGGCCACCTGCCCAGCTTGCGCCTCCTTCCGCTTGAAGAAGACTATTCGGGATCGTCGAGCTCGAAGACACGTTATGGCGCAGCGGTCCGCTCCAGAACCTGTCGACATCTTCAAAGAGGGCCCCGATGTCCCGGAGGAAGATTCCGAGGAACTAACCATCGTGTCGGAGGCAGAGGACTCAGACGGTTCCATCACTCCTGGGCAACGAGTGAGTACTACTGCCCCTGCCCCAACCCCCCCATCAAAACAGAAGGCACCGGTCAAGACTTCGCCTGCTGGCCCCAGTCGCGACCGAAAACATGCTTTGGACGCCCCGCCTTCCGGCTCGGCACCGAAGAAAAGACTAAAGCCTTCCAGTTCCTCGGTACCGACCAAGCCGCATGTATCAGTTCCACCAGCACCTTCGGCGCCGAAGCCAAAGAAACACTCGACTCCGAAATCCACCTCGGTCCCAAAACCCGCCTCCAAGCATGCGGATAAGTCGGCGTCGAAACCAAGGCTCCACGACACAGCCCCTAAGCCGAAGCTGTCGGAGCCGATTGCCAAGCCGAAGGACTCTTCCACGCCTTCTAAGGCCAAAGAGCACACAAAGCAGCCATCACCGCGCTCGGAACCGAAAAAGTCGGCACCGAAGCCAAATCTCCAGGAGGAGGAACTGTTTCAACCAGATCCTATCGATCCTAAACAACATAAACTCTACATTAACCCTAAAACTGGACATGTCACTACTGTGCCACGCCACGAGCCTGTCCCTGTCAAAAGGACTCTGCTACTTCCCCTATGCCTCCTTCTTCCCCTGTCCTTCCACCTAACACCCCTCCTCTCTACATCCCTGTTACACCGCCTCAGCCTGTAACATCTCCACCACATGACTATCAGGACGACATGGGGGATGGTGGTGACCCTGATAACGTATTCCCAGACCCAGATGACCCCCCACAGGACGATTGGGGCTACAATGATCCCATAGATCTTCCAGACCTCCCAAGCCCTCCACCATATCCCACAAAACCATCTCCCCCAGATGATAACATTGGTTTTGGGCAACTAATTCACAGGGCTGCTGTCTTTCATGGGGTACATATACACACCAACCCACCAGAGGAAGATTTCCTCTTAGATACCTTCGAACAGTCTCAAAGAACTGTACAGACTTTGCCCATGATTAAAGGAGTCATCAAACATGCTCCTGAAATATTTAAAGATCCTGTATGGGCCAGGATTCTTAACCCTAGGATCGACAAAAAATATAGACCTGCCCCTGATGACCCTGCCTACATCAAAGGCCAGCTCCCTCTTGACTCCTTGGTCGTCTCCAATGCTCGTAAGCGAGCTAATTCTCAGACTTCAGGGCGCTCCGCCCCTGATAAGGAGTCAAAATTGTTGGATGCCTCTGGCAAGCGAGTGGCTGCGCAGGCCACCAATCACTGGCGCATAGCCAACACCCAGGCACTGCTGGCAAGATACGATAGGGCCCACTATGACCAGCTAGAAACCCTATTGCAACACCTACCTGACCAGTACAAGACGCAGGCAAATGATCTCATTCAGGAGGGCAAATTAATCTCCAATGCGTCCATTAAGTGCGCCCTTGATGCGGCCGACACCGCCGCCAGGTCTGTCAACACCAGCATACTCATTAGAAGGCATGCCTGGTTACGCATTTCAGGCTTCAAGCCAGAAGTTCAAACCACCATTTTAAACCAGCCGTTTAATCAGAACCAACTCTTTGGTCCGGCTGTAGACACAGCACTTGAAAAAATGAAGAAGGACACTGACACTGCCAAATCAATGGGAGCATTGCAGTCTCCACAACAACGTGGCTCCTTTCGCCGCTCCTTCTACAGAGGAGGCTCTAGGAACACCAACACAGACAATTCCTCTTCTTACAGAAACACCACCCAAACATCTCCCAATAGAGGATACTTTAGAGGTGGTTACCGAGGCACCAACAGTAAGGGCAGAGGCCGAGGTAGTACCAACACCCGTACCTCCCCCACTCCTAAACAGTGACTTCCCTCCACTTCCCCCCGACCATTCCACTCCTGTCGGGGGACGACTAGCACAGTTCCTACCTGTCTGGAACTCCATTACAACAGACAAGTGGGTGACACAAATTATCCAACATGGTTACTGCCTAGAACTTACAGCTGCCCCCCAACATACCATCCAAGCAGCATCCAATGTCCATAGACCATCTTATACTTTTAAAGCAAGAAGTTCTTTCCCTGCTTCAAAAGCACGCCATAGAGCCAGTCCCTCTACTACACCAGGGCACAGGGGTTTACTCCCTGTATTTCCTAATCCCCAAAAAGATGGGACTCTAAGGCCTATTCTAGACCTCAGACCCCTCAATCAGTATATACATTCGGATCATTTTCACATGATCACTCTCCAGCAAGTGCTTCCCTTACTACAACAAGAAGACTTCCTTGCCACAATAGACCTCAAGGACGCCTACTTCCACATTCCCATACATCCTGCTCACAGGAAGTATCTAAGGTTCGTACTCGATGGACAGCACTACCAGCTCAAAGTACTTCCATTCGGAGTCACCACTGCTCCAAGAGTGTTTACCAAATGCCTTGCAGTAGTAGCAGCACACCTACGAAGACAGCAAATACATGTCTTCCCATACCTGGACGACTGGCTCATCAAAGCCAGATCATTCAACCAGTGTGTCCAACACACTCATCAAACTATACAAACACTACACAACTTGGGGTTCACAAACAACTACACCAAGTCGCACCTCCAACCATCCCATATACATCAATATCTAGGAGCCACAATAAACACTTCCACAGCTCTAGCTTATCCCAGCCCAGCCAGGATAGCCAGTATACAAACACTCATCACCAGGTTTCAAATACAACACTCTCTCCCAGCCAGAGTGTTCATGCAACTAATCGGCATGATGGCATCTTGCATTTTCATCGTCCCTCATGCAAAACTTCAAATGCGTCCCCTACAAGAGTGTCTAGCGCACCAATGGACCCAGGCTCACGGACAACTTACAGATCTGGTGTTGGTGGACAGCCGCACACATCGCTCTCTGCAGTGGTGGAACACAAAAAATGTGTCCAAAGGGCGGCCGTTCCTAGAGCCTGTTTCACAAATAGTACTGACAACGGACGCATCACTCACAGGATGGGGAGCACACCTGTTAGGTCATACAACACAAGGCAAGTGGACCACTCAACAAAAGCTGCTCCACATCAATCATCTGGAGTTACTAGCTATATTCCTAGCTCTCAAATCCTTTCAACTCCACGTACAAAACAAGGCTGTCCTGATCCGAACAGCCAACATCACAGCCATGTACTACATACAAAAACAGGGGGGACACACTCTCCACAACTGTCCCAACTGGCACAGGACATTTGGAGGTGGGCCATTCCACAGAACATATACCTTCTAGCAGAACACCTACCAGAGGTTCACAATCAGATTGCCGATCTGTTAAGTCGACAGACACAACAGATTCACGAATGGGAACTACATCCACAAGTTCTTCTACCTTTTTTCCAGATGTGGGGCCAGACAGATCTGTTCGCCACACACCAAAACGCAAAATGCCCAACCTTCGCCGCCAGGTTTCCACACACGCAGTCCAAGGGCAATGCGATATGGATGAACTGGTCCGGCAGATTTGCGTATGCTTTTCCACCACTACCACTCATTCCACTTGTGGTACGCAAGCTCCGACAACAGTCTCTAAAAATAATCCTAGTAGCTCCCACATGGGCACGCCAACCGTGGTTCACCACACTGCTGGAACTATCAGTAGTCCCATATCAAAAACTACACCTCTCCCCATCAATGCTAACGCAGAGCCATGGAGAGATAAGGCACCCAGATCCATCCCAACTGAACCTTGCGATGTGGCTCCTGAAGTCCTAGAATTTGGTTACCTTAACCTACCGCCAGACTGTATGAACATTATTAAAGAGGCTAGACGCCCTACTACCAGAGCTTGCTATGCAGCAAAATGGAAAAGATTCGCTATTTACTGCACTAACAATAATATCCAGCCATTACAGGCCTCCACCCAAAACATAATTTGCTACTTACTACATTTGCAAAGATGTAATCTTCCATACTCATCCATACGTCTGCATCTAGCAGCCCTTGCTGCTTACCTACAGAACAGGCAACACTTATCACTCTTTAGAGTCCCAGCCATTAAAGCCTTTATGGAAGGCCTTAAACGGATCATACCTCCCAGATTACCACCTTCCCCAGTGTGGAATCTTAACATAGTACTTACTAGGCTCATGGGACCACCATTTGAACCCCTGCATAAATGTGAACTTCAATTCCTTACATGGAAAGTCGCGTTCCTAATTGCAATCACCTCTCTCAGGAGAGTGAGTGAGATCCAGGCTTTAACTATACAAGAGCCCTTCTTACAAATACATCATAACAAAATAGTTCTCGGGACAAACCCAAAATTCCTTCCTAAAGTCATTTCGCCTTTCCACCTTAACCAATCTATAGAACTACCCGTGTTTTTCAAAACCCAGATTCTGTAGCAGAAAGAGCTCTCCACACCCTGGATGTCAAAAGAGCCCTAATGTATTACATTGACAGAACCAAGTCATTTCGCAAAACAAAACAATTGTTTGTAGCATTTTCCTTCTGGTAGATTCTCTGTCTGACCGCAGTTTCCTCACCCCTCTCCCACCATCCCATTTCTGTCTAAAAGTTCCCAACTTAGGAACTGCACACTGGTCCTTCCAATTCGCTGATGGACAGACAAACTTACGACAGAAACTGACATCCGAACGTATGGGTGGTGCTTATATGAGGCTCCGCTTATCACTTTCAGAATGGAGTCAGTGCGGAGTTGCACTGCGCCACTAACTGGCGCTCATGAGCACTGCTTTTTGAGTTTCCAGATTCAGTCTGGTGCCTGGTGATCTTCACAAGGTAAGTATTCTGCGGCTAGATAGAGTATGCACCAGCAACAGAAACAGCGTTATTGAAGGTAAATAACTTGCTTTTTTCTAACAGTGTATGAGTGAGCCTATTTATATAGTGCTATCAAAGAATTAGTTCAAGCTCAAGACCATTTTGAGGTATATTGCATCTAAGGTGGATATGAGTTTGGTGAGGTTATTCGAAGGGCTAGCATTTCAGTAGTGCTCTAAATATTTTTATTGTGGGAGGAGTGTAGTAAATGAAGAATTTTATAGGCTTAAACTTGAAGCATGAGAGTAGATGGCTCCATGCACTCACAGTCAGTGCCCCAACTTTTTCACTCAACCATCCTTTGTATTAGTTGCTTTTCTTTGTTATTATCCCTTTTCCCCGGTGGACATATTTTGGCGTTTCCTGTGACATTCTTTTTTTGGATTCGATTTCCTTTTGCCCCATTTAGCTAAGAAATGTTTAAAAGTATTAGCAAAAATTGGTAACAATTTATGGATGAAAGGGGACTTGTGTGGGTGTGTGCACAGCCAAAAGTTGGGAGTAAATTGGGATGTAAAAGAGAGTAGAAGAAAACCCATTGTGCAGTTGACTCTATCTAAGGTGTGTGTGAAGAAGGGCGCAATTAACAGCTGCCCAGTAACAGTTGGTGATCCAAGGTTACGGAGTCCATGCTGCACTAATGGGGTAGCAGGCATTATCATTAAGAGGAGGTGAGTGGAGCGTATAGGCAAAAGAGTGGGGTAGGAAGAAAGTGTGTCTCAGCAATCTGTATTCAATAGTTAAAATTGATGACTATCACCTCATTCTCCATAGTAGTTCAACTATTTTGTTGTGCTTGTCACGACTCTACCAGCCTTCGTTCTGCTCTTGTTCCTATGTAATCAAAACGTATGCTATGCACCTGCAAACATCTCTGGGAGCTTCTACACTTCCTCAGTCCAGTGAAAGCCTCTCCAGGTACTGCCTTTGTAAGTCCTTTGAGTGCCCTGGTTGGTTCAACATGTTCCTCCTCTTTGATTCTGACTCCTGAAAGTCCTCTCTCATCAGATTTTGCTCAACTGGACCATCTTGTTGCTCCTTGGAGAAGCCCTTCACTTTTTTTCATTAGCTCTTTATTATATCGTATTATGAATCAAACATTTTGATATAACATAATAAACTAACAAGAAGCTCCCTCCCTTCTCTGCTCGACCATTCTCGCAATCTTTTTTACAATACCTTCAGATAACCATGTCTCTGAGTTAATATTCTACTTCTATACTTTAAAGTTATTTATGTTATACCTCGAAACCCCAACCTCTGTTACCCCTCCATGATGATCTGGTAAATAATTGTTGTAGATATAAGGTTGTATTATCTGTTCCTTTATAGGTAGCTTGAGTATGTACCGCTTCACAGCATTCACCACAGAAGTGGTCAAGGTCATCTGAGCTTCACTTTGAGGCAGCCTCAAACAAAATTAGTCTGCCCAACTCTCTCTATTTCTTGAGGGCTGTTGGCAGCCATGACCAGCCTCCTTGGTGTCAGTCCGCAGGATTTCCACCATCTGGGCCTTCAGTTCAGTTCAAAGCTGCCCCCAAAGATTACAGCAGTCTTTCTCACCAGTAGTCCCCCTTCACCTTTCGGCCCTTCACTGAAGCTAGTGGTCATTTAGGTTTCAAACATATTTATTAAATTAATATAGGAATAGTAGATTAGTCAATCAATCAATCAAAATACTTTATTCGGCTTTAGGATTAAAACCATAAAAGTTACACAACTCCATATAACAGTTAAGACATATAATTCATAACAATAATGTTAAAACAAATTGTCCCCTAAAATACAGAGATATATACATCTAATAAATAAAATTATATGGGGGGAACCACTACACCAGAGGACCAAATTACATCATTATGGATAGTAATGGGGGTACCTACCAACGTTAGATGTTTACTATCTCTCCATACAAATCCTAGATCTCAGAGAGGATTTCAGAAAGCCTACTATAAAAGTCACACAGTCTAATTTCAACAGTTGTAAATAAAAAGAGCTGGGCGGACCTGAGTAAAATTCAACTTCTTTAAAAGGGGTGTTAAAAAATATCTGCGAGGTACATCATAAAGTTTACAAAAAAACATAAAGTGTAGCAAATCCTGAGGAGACACTCCGTCGCAGCCACAGGATGCTAACACCTGGCCTCTGCGGCTCCCTTTTGGGACAGCTAATAACAAATGAAAATAATCCAATCGAAACCTGGTTAATAAAAACCGCTCATGGGGCGACAATGGCCACAGAAGATAAGGCTCAATAGATGGGATTGTTTTAAGCATCACATATTTACGGACGCTTGATTTCCCAATTTCTAAATCGTCTCTACCATGCTTTTTAAGGTAATAAAGGTTTTTTTACAAATTCCACATCCTTCATGGTAATAGAATCAGGCTTTAAAAAGGTCCGGCCGCCCCAGCTCTTCAAAACAACCCCTAATATATTTTAACCATGGGATACGAGACATGTAATCAAGACTCATAATTTCTCTTAAAATCTGATGGTTGAGAACTAACTCCTTGTTTAACCAACAATTGAGCCAAAACAACAAGGGGCGCATGGCCAAGGTGTCGCATAAAAATGGCAACCCCAGTTCTTCATGTACCACCAGATTTGATGTTCCAGTGGGCACTCCTAGGAGACGTTTTAGAAAGGTGTTCTCCACCACCTGTAGAGCATCGGTTGCTACATAGCCCCAGATTTCACTCCCATAGCCAGCTATAGCAACACTTTTGGCCTGAAATATCTTCAACATTGCGGCAATTGGGCGCTTACCCATCTTCGCTGCAAAGTTGAAGATTGCCGCATTCGCCCTTATAACCTCCCCTTTTTTCCTCTGGATCAGGGCACCCCAATTCAGACGGTCATCTATTAGAACACCCAGGTAAGAGAATACCGAAGTCGTTGGTACTTTCTCATTACCTACTTTAAAATGGAACGATTTCTTCGGGCGAATCCCAACCTGCATAATATAGGATTTGGAATTATTAATTGCCAAATCGCGGGCTTCCATAAAACTCCGAAAGGTGTCTAACAATGTCTGAAGTCCCCTTGCCGTCCTAGCAATGAGGACCGCATCATCCGCATATAGCAGGACGGGCAGACCTCTTTGCCCCACATATGGAAAATCAACCCCTGTTTTTATCAAAAATGTTTCCAGGTCATTGATATATAAATTGAATAAAAAGGGGCCAAGATACACCCCTGCCGAACCCCCTCTCTATTTTAAAATCCCTGGATACACGAAGATCCTGTGCATATCTGATGTTAGCCTTTGTATCCCTGTGCAGATCCTCCAGGAAGTCAACCAAATTTTCCTCCACCCCCATGGCCCGCATTGATTGCCACAGTTTCCCCGATTGACACAATCAAAGGCAGAGGAAAGATCCATGAAGGCCATGTAAATTGTACCTTGGCGGGCAATTGTATACTTTCCCAGGATCAGATATAAATTAAGGCATTGGGCCAAGGTGGAGCGCCCTGGGCGGAACCCATACTGTATATCAGAGATGATCTCATTCTCTGCCGCCCAAGAGGATAATCTTCCCAGTAATACCCCACCCACAACCTTGACCACAGAGTCAAGAAGGGAGATCGGTCTATAACACAAAGTGCTATTACGATCGCCCTTCTTGAATACCGGCACAATGGTTGAGATGCTCCAGGAGTCCGGACAACCAATCCTGGCCGCCGCGTTAAGGACAGCCATCAATACTGGGGCCCAAAAAGATGGATTAGATTTAAAAGGTCTGGAGGTATACCATCCGGACCTGGGGCCTTATTACACGTTAGCCCTAAGATGGCCTTCTCCACCTCTTTCTGCTCAAACACTATTGGAGCAGTGATATTAACCCTACTTTGGGATTGATGAGGCTCCATGGGGCGTCTAAAAATGGATTTAAAATGAGACACCCATTCATCCTCAGATATATTAGTGCCTACTTCTCCATCCCTAGCCTTTTCAAATAAAGGTCGATTAATAATGCCCCAAAACCTTGCACTGTTCCCCAAAGTGCTTGCCTCCAGTAAGTCCCTCCACATTTCCTCCTTCAGTTCGCCCTTACGGTTAACCAATGCCCGTTTATATTCACGACGACGGGCACATATCAGAGACTGATTTCTCGGGGTAGCTTTTAGAGCATCTTTCAAAAGTTTAGCTGCCTTAGAACACTGTGGATTAAACCATCTAGGGTCAGATAACACCGTCCCATGAGAGGGGCACTTAAAAGTGCCCCTATCTTTAAAACAATAACATCAAAAGCCCCAAGAACCCCCGGGTGGAAACCAAGTGACACACAAGAAGCTAATTCGGTAGCACACGCAACTTGTACCTTGCCAAAAAATGAGTCTGGGGATATCTGTGACCATTTTAGGCGGCGTTTACCATCCACCGGTCTCAGCATGCCTGGGAATGTCACCCTAGCTTGTGTTATCAACAGCCTACCTCCAAGGTGGACACAGATGGGATTATGATCGCTAAAAGCGCTATCCATGATGGTAAACCCACGTAAACTAGACTGGAGTCCGGTGGAAATCAAGATGTAATCTATAAATGAACCATCACTACATCCTTTAAAAGAAGGAACGGACTGTGTGCTAAGGGGGTTAACCAGAGACATAGATGATACCAAATCAAATTCATTAAGCAGACCATTCAATGCATCCCCCTGAACGGAATGCTCAAAATGGAATCCCCGCATCCTGGCACATCCCATCTCAGCCATACATCTTATTTTAGGGTCTCCACAAGGATGAATATTAAAATCCCCTGCCACCATAAGATTATGAGCAACAGAGTCACAGGACTGTCTTATAAGGCAGCCTAGCTGAGCAATCTTACACTCCCCCAGCACACTTAGTGCATTATAAAAATTAATAATGCCCATACAATCATTTCCTCTCCCTAGGACAATTACTTGAGAGTCCTTATTAGCAGTAGGAAGTTGCTGAATCCTACAGGTCACAGCCAACGATATGTAGGTCACTAAACCACCCCTCGCTCTACCACAAGGTGACGGGGTTGCAGGGACAAAGAATGCTTTATATCCCTCCAGAAACAGGTTGCAGTTCACGAGCCAAGTCTCCTGGAGACAAATCACGGAGAATTGTCTAATGAACTGCATCCATACGGGATCCTGAAATTTTCCTAACAACCCTGCGATGTTCCAAGACAAGATATTATAAATGTCTGCCCTTTCAATCATCCCCTGTTGTACAATCAATGAAAGCACCTGCTGCTGAGGGCTAATCCTCCCAGACGGCTCCCCGACACTGGGCACTATATTTCGCATAGAGATTGATGGGGACCCCTGTTGATGCGATAACTCTCCAACGGGCTCTGTGTTCATGTTCAGTCAATCTTGCTCATCCAACCTTGATAAAGCTGAAAATCTATTAGATAGCGCTAACCGAGTAGTAGGCTGGTGCGCGGTCGATCGAAATTGTGCCCCCTGGGGCCGCGGATAACCTCCACCCGCAACCTCACGGGGTCCATGAGACCACCCATCACAAAAAGTATTGGTGTTTGGGGGCCCTATAGGGTCAACCTCGTAGAAGAAACCCAACGGGAGGACCTGGATGCCAGAATCACGATGTGCACGATCAAAATAAGCATCCCGTAAGATTCTATCCACAAGGGGAGATCCATTGAAGTTCACAACAATACAATCCCCCCCTCCGGGTTTCCTCCTGTTCCCCAACCAGCCCACGCGGCGCACCATAATAATATTACGTTCCACCATTGGACCTACAGAGGTGTTATTCGACAGCCAATGAGTAACCTTATTTTTGAGTTGACTGAAATCTTCATTGGACCCTGGCGAAAGTGGAGGAACATTTCCCAAAATTATTACGAGGGTGTAGATTGAGGTGGAAGATTGATAACCACTGAGTTCTTTGTGGCATTTACCTGATGACCCTGTACCCCCTCCATTGATGTTCCTGAAGTTTGAGAAATCAAACCCTGGGGATGAAAGTTAGGAGCCTGTCTTTCGCTTGAGGTATTTGCCAACCCCCCAGATCTTTAGGCACTATATTTACACCATGAGGCTGAATTCCACTGGCAGGCCACGGGGCTAATACTAACCCAGGCGTAGATGTAATACCTGGGATTATGTTGTCCTTAGATGAGTTAGGGACCATAGGTTGAGTAGATTGGACAGGTAGAACAGACCTATTCTGTTCTGCTAAAATTTTCTCAATAAAATTTAATTTATCCAAAATGGGACTCAACTTAGCATCCAACATGCAACTCATGGTAGATTTAAAGGCTTCCATCAAGGCCGGGTGAACTGTGTTTACTACCGATGATACAGGTACCGGGATTTTAGGAGCTAACTTGGTGGATACATTTAGTTTGGTTTTTTTGGCTTGACTCCCAATGGACTTCAAATTTCTTTTTATACTCCCACGTGACCTTGGAGCCACCCTTGGTTGTTGTGAGGGGCCAACATTACGATGTATTTCTGGTGACCTATAATTGATAATACTGCCAGACTCTATCGCTTGTGTAGAAACACCCTCCTTGTTATTCTCAATAATTACAGCAGGAGAGAGTGGTCTATGAGGTACCTCACAAGAAATTTCTTGCAGAGGAGATGAAGCTACAATAATCTCTCGGTTAATACTCAATAGGAGGGGCGTGGGTGTACTCGATATTTCCATAACACCTTGCCTTATGGGATTAATAGAGCCAGCCAATAGGGAGGATAAGCCATTAGAGGGAGATCTAGAGAGACGCCTATTCACCATTTCGATCTCCTTATCAATAACAGAGGTAGCTCTCAATAAAAAGGCATCCATGGTTGTAACATTAGCCCTCGTTACAGCTTTTGTCCCTTCCTGGCTCTCTTGGAGCCTCCGCCTCCCCATATCACAATATCAATGCGTCCCCCCAAGTTTTAAACAGAAAAAGCAACACAACACCCAATACCCTGGTTAAAATGTAAAGAACAATCTTAGCCTAATAAACCATTACAAGCCCCTGCAAAGAAAGGTCCCATTCAAATAATACTTCCCCTATAGTATAGTACTACACCTAAACACTTCTCAAATCGGACCGCCAAAAGGTGCAAATATAAAATAGGCACAATCCCAAGCCAAAGTTTCAGTGGACCCCTGCTACTGCAAACAGGTTACTAAGAGGAAGGGCCCAGCCCAGCCTCCTCCGGACTCTGACGGGCTAAGACGGGCCCGTCTTGGCCCGGTCTTCGCCCGTGCCGAGCCCGCGCGCGTCCCGCGTTGCGTTGCCGGCTCTGTGCCTTGTAGCGTCCTCCAGGGAGCGGGGCTAAAGTGCGCTAGTGCAGGTTAGGGGCCAGGGACAGCGCAAAAGCACCAGGAGTAGTCCGTTGCAGAGCGGATCCCGCCGTCGCGGTGCCGGCTCTGTGCCTTGTAGCGTCCTCCAGGGAGCGGGGCTAAAGTGCGCTAGTGCAGGTTAGGGGCCAGGGACAGCGCAAAAGCACCAGGAGTAGTCCGTTGCAGAGCGGATCCCGCCGTCGCGGTGCCGGCTCTGTGCCTTGTAGCGTCCTCCAGGGAGGCGGGGCTAAAGTGCGCTAGTGCAGGTTAGGGGCCAGGGACAGCGCAAAAGCACCAGGAGTAGTCCGTTGCAGAGCGGATCCCGCCGTCGCGGTGCCGGCTCTGTGCCTTGTAGCGTCCTCCAGGGAGCGGGGCTAATGTGCGCTAGTGCAGGTTAGGGGCCAGGGACAGCGCAAAAGCACCAGGAGTAGTCCGTTGCAGAGTAGATTAGTCCACAGCACCACACCATATGAGAGTCTCTGTAATTCTGCTAATAGTGTCCCTACATAGAACTTCACATGTTATCATATTGAATTTAGGTAACAGAGCCAGATCGAAAAGCTAAACTTATTTGGCCTAGATAAGGGGAAGGAGATGGTGGACAGAGTAGGAAACAAAATACGGAACCTAAACACATACACCTGTAATCCCTCCCAGGGAAGATCCCCTGAGCCCCATCGGTAACTTCACCATCATGCCCTGTTCTCTCCTTTTTCCACTGCCATCACCGTTCCTGCTATAATGGCTGTTTCTCTGCCATTTCAGAGTGCATGGCGTAGATCATTTTTAGAAGCGTTCTATTATTGCCTGGAGTGAGCTTCTTATTCACATCACAGATAAGGCATTCATCACCTTGCTATGGCATCCTTCCTTCTGGATGAAGATATCTTCCTTGCTGCGCACTTGTCAGCCATAGTCGCCAGATTGTAGGAAGTAGGGAGGTTACAAGCTGCCTAAGGGTTCAAGCGACCACAGTTACCTATTGGTGTTCCTGGCAGAGGACTCTAAAGTCACTGCGGTTATGACTGCTGATTGGGTCTTCGAAACGAGGATACCCCCAGCTAATCTCCAAGCCCCACTGGAGTTTATTGGCTCAAGATCTCCAGGGTTTTTGCTTTGCTTTTGATTTGTGCTGCAGTCTGTTACTGTTGTGAGGGGCTGCCAGCTGTTTTTAGGATGGCCGGTTATTAGCTCTCATGAACTGTACTGGGCGGGTGTACGCGGAATTTAGACTCTTGTGCTCGGCAACAGTTGTATTCTGAGGTCGGATGGTGGCTGGGAAGGGAAAACATAGCATTAGCTGTATTCTTTTGTGGATGTTTGAGTGATGTTGCCAATTAGCTGCATTATGATGAGTTCAATAGATTCTTTAAGCTTGCCTGGCTACTAACTAGCTTTATCATTGGTATGTTGACTTTATCTGTGGAACGTTGGATGCATAGTTTTTGCCAAGTATTAGCTGTGTTCTGAATTTAGTGAGTATTTGGGTGCTCTTTGGAATTATCTGTGTATTTACTTGTATGGGTATAACGTATGAAGTTCTGTGATGAATTGCAAGTTGTGAATGGTGGCATTTTTGCTGGTTTGTTCTGGGTAGATCAGCTTTTGCGGGCTGCATGTGGTGATAGTTTTCACTTGACTGCTAAATTGTACCAGGTTTTCAGATGTATAGGTGTTGGTAGTTATTCATTTGAAAAGTTGCACACATTCTTTTTTTAACGTGTTTAGACATTAGAGGTTCGCAGCCCATTTTCTCAGCTTGCGAAGCTTGATTAGTACTAAGCTCTTGAATCCTCCTTAAGGTCTTCAACGATTTGTGTGGGAGTTGGCAAAGCCAACCAGTTTTGAGGCAGTTGTACTGGTTGGCTGTTTTAGCTCACATCTCATTTAAAGCTTTGTCTCTTACTCATGAAGTGGTATTTGTCACTGCTCCTTACTTTTTAAAATCTAAGTTCAATACTTGTATCCACAGTACTGTTTCCTTAGATGAGACTTTTCTGGTAGCATCAGGATTTCCTAGTACTAGAGCCTGGTGAAAAGCCGGTTCTCAATCTTTCTGAATTCTTGGCTGTATAATAGGAATTTGAATTGTAAGAAGATTGCTCCTGTGCCAAAATAGATTTCAGCAACTAGTGTAAAACCTTGAGAGAATGGGTAATGTGATCCCATCCCTTTAGGTTTAGAACTTGTCTGGCCACCACTAGTTAATTTTCTAGTTAGTTCGATGTAGATACTTTGCATAATGTAGACGTGACATAACTAGGCTAATGATGCCAGAAAATTGTGCCAGAGCTTTAGGTAGAAGATACCTCGTATTATTCTCATGATGTAGGATGAGTCGCGACATTCTGACTTGGGATTAAAATAAGAGTGTTGAAGTCAATGATGGATCATGCCAAGATATTTCACTTGAGACAATGTGGTTGACTGTTGTCCTGTTTCCAGGGTCCAAGAGGTTGTATGGGCAGCCTCCACATTTCAGTGTTTGAATTTTCAATGACTTAAGTGTAAAGTTATTCTTTAGGATCCAAAGCCCCACTTTCATTAGACACTCCCTGAGTCCGGATGTTTTGACTTAAAATGATTTTGCCAGTTCTAAGATGATATCAGTGCCATTGGTATAGTTGCAGCATGTGATTTTGAAGAAGCTCACAAGAGCTGCAAGGAGGAGGGTAGCTAGGCAAACATTTAATAGTAGAGGTGTGATTGCTGATCCTGTGGACGGCCTATTCGACAGGTAAAGGGTGAAGAGTTGAAAGGCGGTAGTGAGATAATTTGGGATCTGTCCTTAAGGTAGCATTTTATCCAAGCAGAAGGTTGTGCCCTGAATCTCAAGTCATACTGCTTTAAGGCAGTTACTGGCCTAGCGTGTCAAATGCTGAGAACGAGTTCAAGATTAGAACCGCAACTCCATTACTACTCACAGAGTTCTTGAAGTGAGCATAGATAAAGATTGCTGCTTATTTAGTGCTTCTTCTAGTATGAGTCCATTCTGTCTCACCGTAGGCTATTTTGTTTGATGAACATTGAGATTAGGGAAAACCACTGCCTTTTCAGTAAGTTAACCTACTTTTTAAGAAGGGTCTGTTAGATATTGCTCTGCGTTTTGGTGGATAAGCTTGGATAAGTTCTTACTTCTTATGGATTGGTGTAATTGAATATGCTTTGAGGTCACTTGGGGATTTATCAGTTAATAGTGAAAAGTTGATTTTTCTCACCGGTGTTGCTGTAGAGAATTCTAGGTGTCTGATTTTGAAAATGTTTGGAAAGCAAGGATCCACAGCAAAGCCTGACATGTTTATGACTGATTAGAACATTGGTTTCTTTTTCTATCAGTTGAATGAGCATAGTTTAGGTTGAGTGCTCAAGATAGCTTGTTTTGATAGAGAAGACAGTGGGGGGCTTTTGTTGCTTGTCTTTGAATAGAAGGTAAAATTCACAGTTTTTTTCCCTTTTATTTAAGTGGTTCTCCGAGGCATTCCAGAGATCCTTGGTGTGTTTTACACTTGTTGCGTTGCTGTTTGAATTGATTAATTTACTATTTTGAAGAGCTCTTTGGTTGGACATGTAGCATTGGAGATGTGATCAGAGTAGCAAGCTCTCTTATTATTTTTGATGAATGTTTTGTAGATTCTCTATTGCCTTTTATCGACATTGCATGTTCTGCTCTAAAGTCTTTTGTGGGATCTTATTTTTGTTTTAGTGAATTTTATATGCGAGTTAAACCAACTCACCTTCCTTCTTTTAGAACCTAGCCATGTTTTAGGTGGGATCACCATGTTAAAATATGCATTTGGCTCTGATGAAGCTCCATTAGGAATGGTAAACAGCAGACAAAAATTTGACATTTTAAATGGCTTGCTGATATTTCATTTAAGTGTCTTATACTGCCAGAGGGATAGAACAATGAGAAGATGGGTCGCTGTTGGAACACACCAATGATCGACCAGTCACAAGTTCCAATCCCAGCAAGGCCTACTCAATTTTACATCCTTCCAAAGACCGGCAAATTAAAAACTGTATGTGGCAGTATTAACTTCTGTTACCACAAAAGAAGTGTGGTCTGACGCTCTATATAAAAAAAAAAAAAATGCAATTTTTATACTGAGCTTTTCAAAGGTATCAGGACTGAAAGCCCTCGTGCACCATCCATCTAAAATATTTAATTAATAGCAGATTTTAATTCATTGATGAAAAAGTGGTGTTGGATATGTGGTTGGCTGGTGGGTGAGGTTGGGTTTTACAGAAGTGGAATATGGGTACTGGTACTGTTAATTGGTAGGAGAAATGTTGTGGATGTTGGTTGGTGTAAGAAGTGTGTTTTGTTTGGTGGGTGAGAGGAGTGGAGTGGTGTTAGTGCAGTTGGTTTTAGGAGCAGCAGTGAAGTGTGAATTTGTGGAAGTACCATTGTGGGTGCTGTTGATTAGATAAATGGGTCGCAGTTTGATTCGAGGAGTATTTTGGGTGCCAATGGATAGTCTGAATATATATTGTTTTTTTTTTGCCTTTTATCTTCCATGATAGGTGGAGATGTAGGGTTAGTGGTGGGAGGTGTAGCTATGTTGTTGTTGTTGGTGAGTGTAATGGTAGGCTATTAGTTTTGGGAGGTGCTTATGCGTACTGTTAGTTGGTGACAAGAGGGTTGTGGGCACTGTTGCTTGAGTGTGATGGATACTTGTAACTGCAGATTCCTCACCTTAGAATAACCCCCAGTCATCAGAGTGAATCTGGAGAAGTTTTCATAGTAGTGTTCTTGCATGCTGCTAGGTGATGTTGTGCGGATCTGCTCTGGTTTCAGTCCACCCGGAAGTGACTGAGTGGAGTCCACATATAAGTGCCAACCCTGTGAGCTGAGGTCAGTGCCTTTCTTTCTGCGCCTTCCGATGTGCAACTAGAGGTCCGTTCACGAATTTGTCAGTGTCCTGTCAATTTCCAAAATGGATCTCCGTGTGCTAGGGAACGATGGCTGCACTGGAAACACCAAAGAGGTGTGAGGGTGTGAAGATGTACGTTTTACTCCTTTTAGGTCACCGGCCACAGAAACGATTTCTCAGTTGGTCCCAATGTGGCCTGAATTTCCTAGGCCATAGTCAACCCTGCAGCAAATCGAGGCCTTCAAAGAGGCCATCCTGCAAATTTCCAGTGCACTTCTGGCTCCCTCTGGCGCGCCTATGGGCCTCACAGAAACACAGGGATCTCTAGTTGGGTTACTGCCGGCAGGTCCCTCCCCGATGCCGTCTGTCCCTTTGGCACCAATTACCAGGCCTGTACGAGCTACAGATTTCCACTCAAGCCACAAGGTCCACGCCAGTTCCTGGAAGCCTGACGCCAGAAGATGATTTGGTGCCGATGTCAGCCCCCGAATAAATGTTGGCCGAAGCTTGACCAATGGGGTGCTATGAAATTACATAATGTCATGCAGCCTGACTCTAACCATGTAACTCTACCATGCTGCACCTACCAGCAGAGACTCTTATCTTTTTGGTTCTGATCCTGTGACAGAGCCGGGTGTACCCCAGGATGTTGATGAAAATGAAGAGGATGGCCTTCTCCCCCCCCTTAATTATACTGATGCCTTATACCTTGATGTACAGAACGGCAGTAGACTTGATCTCTGTCCTGAGAAACAACTTTAGTCGCCACATGGCCCACCAATAGAAAACAGTGCCTCATTTGCAGTGGTTGTTTAGAGGGCAGCCGAGGTATTAGAATTGCGGCTGCTCTCCATTGAGACTTAAACAATTCTTTTGACTGCAGCCTGGGCCAGCAACATCTGAGCCCCTACTTTCATTTTTTTATGCCCTCACAGATACTGTGATGGCTACTTGGTCGAAATCATGTTCTTGTCTGCCTGTGAATAGACAGGTGGCCAGATGGCATAAACCAGCGCCTCGTGAACCTGTTTTTCTTACTTAGCAAACCACTCCAGAGAGCCTTGTTATGCAGGTTTCGACCAGTAAAGTGAATCCTAATTCATTTACAACCACGCCACCGGACAGAGAATTAAAGAGCATTAATGCTTTTGGCAAATACTTGTTTTCTTCTATTAGTCTGACACTGTGATCTGTGAACCCAGTTTGCGTACTGGGCTGCTACACATGTGCCCCCACATGGCCAGCAAGATCTTGTTGACTTTCCGAAAACATTTTAGGAACTCTTTGGCCCAAACGATAAATGATAGGCCCAGACGATAAATTATCCACTTAGGCCTTGATATCACGGCTTTTCAGGGCATGGTAATCTGTTCTAGTGTTGTCCTTTTCAGACACACCTTGATAAGTGATGCATCAGACAACCTAGTACTTTTGATGTTGTGGAGGTGGGTCTGGCAGGCAACATACAGCCCAGGAGGAGCACCAGTTTTCCAACTCCTCTTGCGCAGCGACGGTTTCTCCATAGGGGCAACGGGGCATTGACCCCCCACCTGCCTGCCATCAATTATATCTCACACATTATGCCAGTAGGCAGGAGGTGTATTGCTGTGAGGCGTGGTTTATTGCAGTGACCAGTTGGGGCTGTGTGTTTGAACTGTGCATGTCAGGTTGGCCGGTATTGAGCTTGTGGCTAGCCTGACGTGCGCAGTTCAGGCGTTCCCAGTCATCGCTGTCAGGGAGCTGGGGAACGAGACACTCAGCCCCATCGGTCTTGGATGGAGCACTGTGTTTGTCTGTCCCAGCCAATCCTCGCAGTGCTCTTATGCTGTTTACTCTTATAAACAGCGTGAGAGCACTGCTTTCATTGGCTGAGGTGCGTGGTGCTAGTTTCCCCAAAGCCAGCATGTATAGCTCTTCAGTGCATCATATGCACGTATCTCCGCAGCCGGCCCTCAACCCGCTGAGATTTCAACACATGGTCCAGTGATACGACCTGACCAGCCTTTCTTGCAGAACAGCGCTGATCTGAGTGTACCAGCCGCCTGACCGCTTCTAAGTGACAAGGGTCGGACAACAGTGCTATAAAACAGGTCAATGCAGCGCTGCAGGCGGGTCTCAAGCCCTCACATTCTTCGGCAGGCAGCTGCTCTCTCTGGGTTTGAGAGGCTCGAATGCCAGGTCTACAACCGCAGACTGCAAAACAGTCTGTCTAGGGGTGCCTCGGTTTAGAAATGGCAAACCCCCAAAGGTATGGGGTCCAGTAAACCAGAGGTCGAGCCGTAGTGACAGAGATGATTGACTAACCAAGCAGGTTCGGTTGCGTGTTATAAAAGTGCTGGTACTCACTAGCCACAGTACCTGTTTGCTGCTGAGAAATGCCAGTAGGTGACCATTAAATGCATTGCAGCTGTGCTGAGAAGTGCAGTGGCTCACCCTGTCACATAAAAGAAGTGCAGGTACTCCGTACTGGACAGTACCTGCCCATGGATTGCCCATGTACCGGTAGATTTGAAAGTCGTACTGTGGTGTGGAAAGAAAATAAGGTAAGGTGATTATTTTTTAGTATTTGAATCCTGTGTATTGTAAATGTAACTGGTGCTCATGTAAAGCGCTCCCACACTGTCAGATCGAGTTCGCGCTATGTAAATACAGGGAGAAAAAAAAACATTTTTAGCAGCCGCATGGATGCTTCTAATAGCCTTGTGACAAAAAAATGTATCCTATGTATTCCTCACCATTTTTTGAGAGACACCAACCGCCACTGCTCTTTCATGCTACAACATCCAACAATCTGCTTTAGCTTGCCCTTAGAGGCACACGCTGAACTAGTGGGAGGGACAATGCAAAATTTGCTCCCAGAATGACGATGCATCACTTCGACAGAAGGGTCTTACGAATTGTTCAAAAAGGCTATGCTCGGCCTTTTTTCTCCTCGCCACCCACTATCCCTCTCACACCAGAATCAATTTCGGTAGAGCACCTGTCCATCCTGCTAAAGAAGGGGTACATACGGTATGCCTGTTCACCAAGGGTGACATCGAGAGAGTACTGGACATGGAAAAAGGCAGAGTTGTTACTCTCTCTACTCCCTTGCCCTGGAATAAGGAACAGTAGCCCCAGGCCTATTCTGGACCTTCGACCACTGAGTGCCTTCCCAGGACCGACAAGAATGCTCACGTTGGCTCAGCTCTCAGCTGGGTGGTCCCATTGGACTTGCAGGATGCATATTTTCATATACCCATCCTGCAGTCCCAAAGGCATTATCCGTACTTCAAGGTTGCCTGGAACATTTTCAGTTTTCTGTGCTCTACCTGTGCCTCACCAGCACCCACTTGGGTATTTGTGGAAGTGATGGCGTGGTCGCTGCCCATCTTTGGGAGTCCTTGTATTCCTTTACCCCCGGCGACTGAGTGATGAATGGGGAGGCTTGCCGCAATCAGTCATGGAGTACCTCCAGATGACAGTGGAACTCTTGACATCGTTGAGGATCACTATAAACCTCCTTCTATTCATTGGGACAATCCTGGACATAGTGGAGTTCAGGGCTTTTCCTCAGCAGCAGCGAACCCAGGACATTTGGACCAGGATCCCAATGTTTTACACTCAGTTCTAGCAGATGGTGAGCGTGGCTCTGAGGCTTCTTGGCATTGTGCATCCTCCTCATCAACTGGATCAGTTGGCACATGTATGCTTTGCAGTGCACTTGAAGTTCTAGTGGGCTGAGCATCAAGGCAGCCTCTCCTGAGGAGGGCCGTCTGCACATCAATCTGCGGGAATTGCTGACCATTCATTTGGCTGTAAATGCCTTCCTACTGTCAATCAAGGGGAGACTGGCGCAGGTTCTCACGGCCAGCACTATTGCCGTATGGTACTGCAACAAGCAGCACAGAGTGGAGCCGTGGGTTCTGTGGTAGGAGGCTTTGTGTCTCTGGAAATTGTTAGCGCACCAGGGTGTCTTCCTGATTGCCATTCACCTAGTGAAGTCCCCGAATGCCAGAGCTGATTAACTGAGTTGCAGTTGCCTGGTAGATTATGAGCGGTATCTGCATCTCGAGATGTCACAGGATATCTTCTACTAGTGGGAAGAACCCTGGCTATATCTTTCCGCCACTGTTGAGAATGTGCAGTGTTAAGCCTATCTATAGGAGTTTTTGTAAGAGCACTTGTTAGGCGATGTATTCCGGCTTGAATGGTACATGGGGCTCTTGTACACCTTCATGCCTCTACCTCCTGCCACGAGTTCTGAAGAAGATCAGGAACGACAGGGTCCAAGTCATCCTAATGGTCTGGGATTAGGCCAGGAGAATGTGGTACCCAGAACTCCCGGGCATGAGCAGCCTTCCTCCTATCAGGCTGCTACTTAATGAAGACCTTCTGTCTCACTACCAAGGCAGGGACTTCTCCCCAAACCTACATACGTGGTGATTGAGCAGCTGCAAATTACTAATTGCCCCCTGAAGTGGAAGTCATCCTCACTGTCAGGCACCTTTCCACAAAATCCATTTATGCCAGTAGCAGGGATAATTTCATAACCTGGTGTGATGTTCGCAACATTTTAGCCCTTACTGGTGAAACTGTTGGACGTCCTTTTGTTTTTGTCTTCATCCCTTTAGGGCTTTCCACGTTTGCCGGACCAACTGACCTTGTTCAAATCACCTGTTGCGATGAGGTTTATGAAAGATTTGACTTGTTTCCTCCGACGCTGTTTGTGATGCCACAGTGGGGCCTTAACTTTGTCCTAACATTACTTAAGTGCACTCAATTTGAGTTGATGCAGTGCTGCAATTCCTGACTGGAAGACTGTCTTCCTTATTCTGATTGTCAGCTCATCCTGTGAATGGACTATAGGCACTTTCAGTGCAACAGCCATACATCTCCTTTTTCCCCAGACAAATTGCTGCTGAGGGCTTGTGCAGCCTTCTTACCAAAAATTGAGAGTCCCTTCCACGTTGGGCTTGGGCTGTCTGTCAATCTTCTAGCGTTCTTTGCTCACCCTCAAAAAACTAGGAGAAGCTCCATCAGTTGGCCCCCAAAAGGGTTTTAAACTTTTTTTATAGCTTGTACCAATGATCGAGAGGATGATCAGCTTGTTGTGGGGTTCTCTGGAGCAAAGAAAGAGAAGGCTGTGCAGAACAGCCAGGTGGATAGTCCTCTTTGTTAGATCTGCTATGTACTGGCTTAGAAGCAGCCCCGGAAAGGTCCGAGAGCCCATTCTCCCTCGCTCGTCGTACAGAGACACTGCGCCGCTTCCGCCATGGCCCCCACCAAGCAGACAGCCCGCAAGTCCACCTGCGGCAAAGCACCTCGCAAGCAGCTGGCTACCAAGGCTGCCCGCAAGAGCGCGCCTGCCACCGGTGGAGTCAAGAAGCCTCACCGCTACCGGGCCTGCACTGTGGCTCTCTGCGAGATCCGCCGGTACCAGAAGTCCACCGAGCTTCTCATCCGCAAGCTGCCCTTCCAGTGCTTGGTGAGGGAGATCGCCCAGGACTTCAAAGACCGACCTGCATTTCCAGAGCTCTGCAGTCATGGCCCTGCAAGAGGCCAGGGAGGCCTACCTGGTCGGGCTCTTCGAGGACACCAACCTGTTCGCCATCCACGCCAAGGGGGTCACCATCATGCCCAAGGACATTCCACCAGTACTAAGGCTGCTACTACTGCACTGATGGAAGAAGAGCCTGTTCTTGATATCTGCCAGGCTTTGACTTGGGCATCAGTGCATACGTTGACGAAGCAGTCCTGCCTTGACTGCCTGGTCTGTCTAGATAGATATTTTGCCTGGCCGGTCTTGCAAGACGTTTTGGTTTGAGTCCTCTTTACAGACTCTAAGATGAGGAATCTGCTGTTAGGAGTATCCATCAGCAGAACAAATACTCATTCTGGTGGATACTATAACCTTGGATTCCTCACTGCCCTACCACCTCCCAGTTCTGTGGCATGACTCTTAACATCTAGAAAGGTCCTAAATTATAATTGCGCAACGTTACCAACAATTGTTCACGCTCTGTGTCTAAGGGTACGGAGAGGGTAAAGATAATAAAAACTAATGTCTGTACGCAGGTGTGGGGCTAACATGAGGCTCTGCTGTGTCAATTCTGGACTGGTGTGGAACCAACATGGAGCCACACTATGCCACCTAATGCCACGAGGCATCACTACTACAAATTAATCTCCAGATACAGGATGGCATTTAGGGATGTTCTAATGTTAGATATCTGTGGTTCGAGCATTCACCAGAAATTGTTACTTAAGGTAAGTATCTTGTTCTTTGGGTGGTTTAAGAATGCTGTAACACAATAGTGTAGGTTGGTTGATGAAAGTAGTTGTGTGGGTTGGTGGGCGGAGTGGTAGGTGCTATTTGCTGGGTTATCTCACATTTATGGAAAAAATTTTGGTGCTGATGTATGTGCCAATATTGTTGGATGCTCTTTTTGGTGTAGTCGAATGGTTTCTACTCTTTGATTGCTTACCACTGGCTGTGTGCCATCTTTTGTGTTCATTGCTGTAATTGGTAAGCAGTGGGGCAAAGGCAGAAAAAACAGATGTTAATTTATGTACTCTGCAGAGGCGAGTGGTTGTAAAAGGCAGCGTAATTTAGAAAAAGCCTGTCCATATATCTTGGTAGTTAAGCTGCACTCCTTTTCAGTGGGTAAGCAGCACCCTTGATCACTTTATCTTCAATAAAGAATTTCCAAGAAGGATCAGCATGAAAACAGTTACTCGAAGCTCGGGGTGCTCCGAAAAGGCGTGCCAGTGTTAAAATGGAGGGTTACGGTGCTTATTGCTTTAAGCAGGCTGCTGCTGGAAGACTCGGTTGGCTCTGTACACAACATCCACGCCCCTTCTCCAGTTTCTCTCACGCCCCTCCTTGCTCTAGTGCTGAGGCTGCTCCCAGGTTTGTGCTGCAGGGCTCTGCTGCCTCGGTGGCTGCCTTCTGCTGGCAGAAGCTATTCAGCCTGCTCATGTGACTGGTCACATGCTCCTTTTTCCCCCTCCCGTCTGCCAGTCCCATCTATCAGCGACTCTCTTGGCAGGCTGGTGCTGAGCTCCTTTTGAAAGCTGAAACGGGCCGGGGTGGCGTCCTTGCATCTAAGGTGCTTGGCCCTTGTATCTCTGTGTGTAGACCCTGACTCGCACTGTAGCTTGTTCCTTGCCTGCTCTTAGGAAGGAAATTCCCCACCCCCAACCATGGCAGCCCGGAGCTGCATCGAACCTTGTGCACTCGGCGCTGCTCTAACAAGGGAGCCAATGGGCGCGCTGTGAGTCAAGCGGTGGGGGAGGGGACCCGCTCGGGCCTGCAGCAGAAGGCCTCTATGCTCATTCCCGGGCCGGCTTCCTGTTTCTATTCTAGTCACTGCTGGCAGAGCGCGGCTTCCTGCCTCCTCCTCTCCTATGCAGCTTCAGGGGCCGCGCTTCCTTTCACTGGGGCCTTTTGTTTTACACTACGAGAGAGATCACAGGCGGCGTCGAAGCCTGGGCCTGGACGCTCTGCTCAGGAGTTCCTGGTGCAGGCTGATCGTGCACATTGACACTGTTTGTAAAATAAGGGTTGAAGAGCCTAATGAGGTAGACGAAAAATGCACTCTTATGGAAATCTCAGGGTTTCGTGTGAGGCAGCAGATAAAGCTGGGCGATACTTAATGCCACGGACTGCGCCCCCCTGCTCTGCCGAGCAGTTAGTTAACCGGTTTCTCTCTGGTGCTCGTCATCTCAATAGAAGTAGCCTAGGGTGGGGTTTTTGTTTGGAAAATACCTACTGTTGTCTTACAAATAACTTAGTTTTCATACAGCCCGCCCTTTGCTTACCATTGGTTCTGTTTATTGTCACTCCGATTTGCTAGCTTCTTATTTGAGGACTTTCATTGTCCAGCCTGTGTTTGTCCCTTCAATGGAGCACACGCTCTCCCTCTACCACCGTTTTGGTTGGACTGTATCCTTCCACTGTTGACATTTAGGAAACTACTATTTTTTCTGTTTGCTAAAGTACTCCTTGAGAGTTGTATGCTCTTCTATTGGGCTTGTCGCTCCGTGTTGCTGTCTGTCGCTGCAGACTCATGCTTCTCCCGTGCAACGCTCTGCCATTCTCACACTCTCCATGTTGCTTTTTCCCCGCGTTGCTTTCCCTTGTGTGCCGTCTAAAAAACAACAAAATCCCATTTTTATACTACTTATTTATTTTATCTCGGATCGATAAATAACAAAAATTACGTCTGTCATTTTATATGTGTAATTATGCTTGCACGCGCCCATGTTATTAAATAGGTTCACACATGTGTAACACATGCACACTCGCCATCATGCATGCGCGCAGTAAATGGCTCAGATGCATCATGCGCCCTTGTTTTCCTATTGGCAATGCTGCTCAGCATCTTGCCTATGCTGCACAACATTGCCAAGAGGGATTGAGAAAGCCAAAAGGTACCACAGTTGAGACCTATTGGCTTTACCAATGCTTGTTTTATGCACTAAGTTTGGTGCTAGCCGATATCTTTTGATTTTACTAAAATTATATGCATAATATACTACTAGGGACTTTCAGCCAGCCCTCTTCATCCATCGGTCTTCATATGTTGAGTAGATTGAATATGGGGCAAACGTTCAACCGGAATTGAATATGGGGCAAACGTTCAACCGGAATGCGTTTCTTGTTGCTTTAAATGGAAGAAGCAGAAACTGTCAAAAGATTGACCAAACAGAGAGGGTTTTAATACTTTTCTGAAATAAGTAATGCTTGTAATACTAGAGAGACTAAGGGGCAGAGAGTTCCAAGTTATTTCCGCAGCCACAAAAAAGCCCTGTTATTAAAACTTTTTGTCTGAGATTTTTAGACAGAAAGAAGGAAAAGAATGCTGGATCCGAGATTTTTTTGTAATTTGTACCACTGAATTTTATTAGCCATAAAGACTGACAAATGAGCTTAAATAGCCTTATGGACAATGGTACCACTGAATTTTATTAGCCATAAAGACTGACAAATGAGCTTAAAAGCCATGATTGATTGATTGGAGATGATTCTGGCATGAATTGAAAGCCAGTGAAGTGATTTTCATGCTTTGGTGATTGAGGTAGATTTTTGAAGGCTATGAATTGGACGTACTGCAGTGTTCTGCGCTACTTGAAGTCTAACCAGATGTTTCTTAGAGGTTAGTAGAAAAATTGAATTTCCATACTCCAGTCTAGATTGAACTGTGGCCGTGTCCACTTATGTCTTTAGCTTTAATTTAAATTTAAAAAAATAGTATTCAATTTAAGGTTTAGCAAGTGTTTGTGGTCTTTGCATCTTCGGTACTGAGGCCTAGAAGAGCAGAGCCTCTACAGATTTGAAGATTTTGAGCAGAAGAGGCCCCTGTTGGCTGAGAGCCTCTACAAAGATGGCAGCAGAAAGAGGTTATTGAGCCATTCCCATTTTTCTTCTGCTCACTGCAACATACAGAATGGGGCACTGGGTCAGCTCAGTTAATTAATTCCAACTTCACTGTGTCAGGACTCTACGCTTTCACATGAACCACGTCACGTCTACACACACACTTCCCTTAAATACCAGGCAATGTATGGGTTTTGAGACCCAAAAATTGTTTTACATTTAGCCAGTGTTTTTTTTTTTTAAGATTGACCAGGGCTTGATTGCTTTACCAGTAGTAAAATTCTGTAAAAATCGTGGTAACATCGGGGAAGGAGATGCTTCTAAAAATTGCGCATCTGGGAAGGAGGTGCTTCTAAAAATTGCGCACTATTGGTACTATACCCCAGCGCGAGTTGCCCAGTGGAGGCCACGCAGCAGTGACCTTTGTTGGCGCAAATGTGGGCAGAAGGGCACACTATCCCACATCCTATGGCACTGCCCTAAGATACAGGCATACTGGGAATCGATACTGCCCTTGGTTGACCACATATATCAGACAGAACTCCCCAGATTTCCTAGCTACATTTTGCTGGGACTTCCCAACCCAATCACATACCCTCTCAGGTCCTGCAGGGGTAGGGCGATCACTCTGGCCCTTGGGGCAGCTAAACAAGTTCTCGTGGCAAAATGGGGCACGGACGATATTCCGACCAAAATAGACTGGCTGCACAGACTGTGGGAAGTGGTAGGGATGGAAAGGATTACTGCGGGAATTAATCGCACGTTACCCAAATTTGATAAGACCTGGGGGTCCACAGTGGCATACCTATCCTCCGAATTCGTGGAACTAACCTGCCCTCAGTATTTAAGGGTCCTGCGATTTCCTACAGCCCCCCCTGCGGACACGCCAACCCCCCCGGAGGTAGCCCCCTTCTAGCTTCCTACCAAATTACATCTCCAGCTGCGGGTGGAATCCTGTCTCTTCTCTCTCATACTCCTCTAAGTCTCCCTTCTGCTCTCCTTTACTCTTTCCTTCCTCTCTCTCTTTTCCGCTTTAAAAAATTCTGAAAGTTGACGACAATGTTCCCCACCGGCCAGTGGTTGTAGGTGGGTGTACTGTTATTTCTGGCATCACATTCAATAAAAACGACTTAAACCATAAAAATCGTGGTAAAGCCAAAAGGCTGCCGGACAATGCCGGATCTGTTGGCCTTGCCAGTGATGGATTACTTTCTCAGTGATGGGAATTAAAAAACTAAGTGTTAGGAAAGCAGATACTTTACTGCCGTAAGCTTTGCTGAAATATCCCATTACAGAGGTCACACTTGTACTATTAAATAAAACTTTTACGTATCTGATTCTGTTGTGAGAAGTCTGCCATTCTACTATGCGTCTGTTCCCATGTTTTTGTGTTTTCCATCCATTTTGTGGCGCTCCGTTATTCTTCCAGGGTCTCATCTTTGTCTTCATCCCACCACACTCCCGCAAGATAGCCTTGCAGACTAATCAACCACAGACAGCAGTATATAATGTGCAAATCAGAGGTGAAAGTCTGAAAGGCCCAACCCTACTATGTACCCTCTGAAGTCCAAAAGTACCACGGTGGTGGGTGATACCCGTAGGCAACACCTAGAAAGAATCCACTTTCTAAAGTGCTTTATACACGTATGCATATTGCTATTTTCTATTAGCATTTTAGGCTTTCTCTTTAGTTATTCCTTGGTCTATCGAGACACAAAATAAATAGTTTTGTTATACGTTTTTTATACATAACACCTTTCTCCAGCTTCTTGCCTTCTGCGCTTTAAGTTGTAGACTTAGGTCTATGATTGTGGGTTTCCGTATCTGTGGGCCTTCATAACGATTTTGGGGTGTTTGACTGCACCCTGACCGGTAGTTATGGATTTCCAGGTGAAGGGTAACCATTGTCTATATGGTCTGTGTAATGAGTTTTGCAGCGTGAATCTTTCTGGATTCACTATGCTGTGCATTATTCCGCCATCTCGTGGTTGGGTCCGGATTCGTAGTCTTTTCTTTGTTTTTGTCTTTTTTTTTTTTTTTTTTGTTGTTGGCCCAGGTGGGCGGCGACGCCCCACCATTTGGTGTCTTCGGTGACGTCGTCGCGCTTCCGGCGGAAGCTCCCACCTTTGGTAGCCATCTTCAGATTCTTTTTTCCGCCGTGGGGTCTGGATCGTTGCCGAGAAGTTCCAGAAAGTTGGACGAAGAATCTCGAAAAGTCGAAAATTCATCACAGAAGATATACTACTGAGACACCGGACGACAACACTAGTACCGGAGAAGAAGGACGACGAGGTAGAAGGTCCACGACCGAAATCTCGACGCCTACAGAGAATGCGCTCACAGGGGGCTCCCTAAGCGCGGTTATGGACAAGACTCCGTTCAAGTTCTGCAGAAATTGCCACCACAAATACGCCCAAAAGACCAGCACCCAGTCTGCAACCTCTGCTTGCCGCTCGACCACGCCAGCGAAGACTGCAACGCGTGCTCGGCGTTCACCCGAAGACCCTCCGGGTGAGAGACAGACAGAGAAGGGCGAATTACAGCATGCAGGGCCAGGGACCAGCACCATCTCTCCGAGACCTGGGTCTCTCGAGCGGAGAGGAGGACAACATCGCAGAGGGACCAGAGGACTGCGCTGTCGTCGAAATCGAAAGAAAACGTCGAAGGAGGTAAGGGAGTCGTCGACCCCAAAACACCAAAGCGACGCTCGAAAGAGTGAAGCCAGAATCCCTAGCGACACTGCCAGAAGTGTAGCAAAGTCCACCAAGGGAGCGTTGCCGCCGAAACACTCGACGAAAGCAACAGCACCAAGGGACAAACAGCCGAGCGGATCCTTGGACAAGGACTCTCAATCGGCGAAAGCCTCCGAAAAAACGAAGGCGTCGAAGGTCGTCCCCGAAAGGAAACCTCGACACCGAGAAAGGAAGGCCCGGCGTCTGTTTCGACGACCGCGACCGCGAAGAGAGGCACTGCACCACTCGACGCCGAAAAGGCCCACGAGATGGCGAAAAAGAAGAGGAGGCTCGAGGCAGAGATGGCGAGCATCCTGCAACGCAAAAAGACTTCGACGAGAAGATGAAACAATACGCTATTCCGTCGAAGCAAGTCCACGAGGCAGTCGAGGAGTTCGAGGTCGAAGTCGACGAGGCCCCGGGGACACCCGAACAGCTCGAAGACCAGGACGAGGAATACTACTACTTCGAGGCCGAAGGCGAAGAAGAGATGCTGTCTTACAGGGACTCGGCGTCCTCTGAAGTACAAGACCTAGACTGGCAAGACCTCGACACAGAGTCACCAGAAGAAGGGGTAGACACTTACCCCTCGAGACCTTCGCCGCCAGACGACATCGGAGTCTACAATGAGGTCGTGCAGAAGGCTGCAAAGACTTATGGGGTCGAAATGCAGGAGGAAAAGACAAAAGCAGGTTTCCTCTTCGAAACCCTGCTCCCCCAACAGACAAGGAGTCAATTTCTACCCATGTTACCTGGCGTTCTCGACCAGGGAAGGGAGGCCTTCAGGGAACCAGCAATCTGCAAGGCGGTTACCCCTAGGAGCGAAAAGAAGTATAAGCACTCCACAAAAGATCCTGCATACATACAGGGGTCTGTACCAGCAGACTCCATTATCGCTGCAACAGCCAGGAAGAGGGCCGGTGTGCCCACCAACACAGGCCCACCTCCAGACAAGGAGAGCAAAAGAATAGACCTCACAGGACGTAAGGTGGAGAGGAACGCAGCCATACACTGGCGTATCGCCAACTCCAACGCCCTCATCAGCAGGCATGCATACCAGCATTGGGCAGAAATGAGCCAGCTCATTAAGCACCTGCCAGAAGAACACCAACAAAGGGCCAATTACCTAGCGGAAGAAGGCAAGGCCATCGCGAACACTTGCCTAAAGTCAGCCTTGGACGCAGCAGAGAACTCCAGCAGGCAAATGATGATAGGGATGACTGAGAGGAGACACGCATGGCTCAGGATCTCCGGCTTCAAACCAGAAGTACAGAGCAACATCATCAACACACCGTTCGACGGTGAGAAACTGTTTGGAGCAACAGTTGACAAAAAATTAACACAACTAAAGACGGACAACGAAACTGCAAGGTCCATGGGAGCGCTGCAGTTCAGAGGGGATGAGAAGAGGGAACCCCTCAAGGCGAGCCAGTGGTAGAGGAGGCAATGCACCTACCACTTCACATCAATCACAACAACAAGGGTACCAAGGGAACAACCAGGGCCAAAACCTGCAGGGACAACAGCAGCAGAATTGGCAGTACCAGCCCAGAGGACGGTCCTTTCGAGGGCGCGGGTACGGACGGGGACAGGCCCGAAGAGGGGCCAGCAGCCCGCCTCAAAGTGACTCCACACACTAACAAGCCCCCCACCGTTAACACCAAGGTTGAGGGGAAGTCCGCAAAGGAAAATATAAAGAGCAGAAGCACACAGCAAATAACCACCGAGCATACGACACCAGTGGGAGGAAGAATAAGAAAATTTCTCACACAATGGAGGAAAATTACCACAGACAAATGGATACTAAACACCATACAGCACGGGTACTGCATAGACCTCCAAAAACACCCGCCAGGAGAAGACCAAGACATCGGTCAATACCCGCAAGAGAACTAGCCCTCCTCCGCCTAGAAGCAGAGGAACTGCTACAAAAAGAGCAATAGAACCAGTTCCAAACAACGAAAGGAACAAGGGAATATACTCAACGTACTTCCTAGTGCCAAAGGTAGACGATACACTAAGACCTATACTGGACCTCAGATTCCTGAACAAGTTCGTAAAAACACAAAAATTCAAGATGACTTCACTTCAGGAAGTAATACCCCAAATCCAAGAAGGGGATTACATGGCGACCTTACACCTAAAAGATGCATACCTGCACATACCCGTCAACCGCAAACACAAACGGCTATTAAGATTCGTGATAGGCCACAATCACTACCAGTTCACAGTGCTAGCCTTCGGACTAAAGTCCGCACCAAGAGTGTTCACGAAATGCCTAGCAGCAGCTGCAGCGCACCTTCGGAGGAGGAGCATACATGTATACCCCTACCTCGACGACTGGCTGGTAAAAGCAGGATCATACAGACTCTGCAAAAAACACATCAAACAAGTCATAGAAACACTGTCCACATTAGGTTTCTCAATACATTGGGAAAAATCGTCAACAGAACCCCAACAAATCAAGATATTCTTGGGGGCACAAATAGACAGCACACAGTCCAAGGTGTTCCCCAGCGACAAGAGAAGTATAGCGCTCCTGAGGGAAACACGTCATTACCGCAAGGGCAAGTTCTGACAGTGAGGACGGTGAGCAGGCTAATGGGAATGATGGCATCATGCATCCACCTTGTCCCGCATATCAGACTGCACATGAGACCGTTCCAGGAATGGATACAACAGCAATGGTCACAAGCCACAGGGAGTTGGGAAGATCTAGTGGTTGTCACACACGCAGTGCAGAAAGAAATAGCGTGGTGGAAAGAAGAGAACATATTACAAGGGAAGCCATTCACACAGCCAACTCCAACAGTGACCATCACAACAGACGCCTCACAGCAGGGCTGGGCGCGCACATGACCAGACTCCGCGTCAGGGGCTCTGGTCACAACAAGATGCAGTGAAACACATCAACTACCTAGAACTCAAAACTGTGTTCCTAGCCTTAAAAGCCTTTCAAAAGCAGCTTTACGGCCAGCGAGTGCTGATACAAACAGACAACACAACTGCAATGTTCTACATCAACAAGCAAGGTGGGACACAATCAGCACCGCTGTCAAGTCTGGCACAACAGATCTGGAGATGGGCCATCCCTCTAAGGATACACCTGCTAGCAATACACCTCCCAGGAATAGACAATGTAGAAGCAGACCGACTCAGCAGGCAGACGTCTGCATCCCACGAATGGGAACTGAACCAACAGGAGGTGCAGCAACTGTTCCAAAAGTGGGGAACACCACGGATAGACCTCTTTGCAACACCCCACAATGCAAAATGCCAACATTACGCATCCAGACAGCCGGACCAAAGGTCCCTAGGGAATGCCCTATGGATAAGTTGGTCGAACGAATTTGCTTACGCTTTTCCCCGATACCACTGTTACACAAAGTACTCAGCAAATGCAGGAGCAGCAGCATGACACTCATACTGGTGGCACCTCAGTGGGCCAGACAAACATGGTTCTCACAGATTATGGAAATGGCGCAGGAACCAGCACACAGGTTCAGCAGAAGGAAAGACCTCCTCACAATGCAAGACGGAAAAGTGCTCCACCCAGAACCAGACAGCCTCAGCCTAGCAGCATGGCTCCTGAGGACCTAGAATTCGCACACCTCAAACTACCTCCAAGCACCATGGCAGTACTCAAAGAAGCAAGGAGACCCACTACAAGAAAATGCTACATTGCAAAGTGGAAAAGGTTCTCACAATGGTGCATTACAGAGGGACTGCAACGAAAAGTCACAAAAGAATCAACAGTACTGCGATATTTAACACACCTACTACAAAGCGGGCTGAGCTACTCGTCACTAAGGGTTCACCTAGCAGCCATAGTGGCCTACACCAGGGGAGAAGCGGTGAAAAGCTTCTTCACCTCCCAAGTGGTCAAAAGATTCCTGGAAGGGGCTAAAAGAATAGCCCCCTAAAAGGATGCCAGCCCCAAGCTGGAACCTCAACACTGTACTGACACAGTTGATGAAATCACCATTTGAACCCATACACAAGAGCACACTGCACATGCTCACACTAAAACGGCTTTCTTAGTGGCTATCACGTCACTGCGAAGAGTCAGTGAACTACAGGCTCTCACACTACAAGAGCCCTACTTGCAAATACACAAGGACAGAATTGTCATGAGGACGGACCCACACTTCCTGCCAAAGGTGGTGTCGCGGTTCCATATCAATCAAACAATACAGATACCAAGTTTCTTCCAGAAACCTTCAACACCCTCAGAAAAGGCGCTACACACGCTAGACGCCAGAAGGGCAGTGATGCACTACATAGAAAGGACGAAGGAATGCAGGAAAACAAAACAACTCTTCGTTTCCTTCGCAAGCAGTTTCCTGGGACGACCAGTAACAAAAAATACCATTGCACGGTGGATTGCACAAGCAATACAACTCTGCCACAAGCAGGCAGGACAAGAGTTACAAGGGGCCGCCCAGGCTCACTCAACAAGGAAAAGGGAGCAACGGTTGCGTTCCTAGCGAACACACCTATACAAGACATTTGCCAAGCGGCAACATGGTCTTCCGTGCACACGTTCACCAAACACTACTGTGTTGATATCCAAATGAACAAAGAGGCACAAGTAGGACAGAAGGTCTTACAGCACATTTTCAGCAACCAATGCTCATCTTCCACCCAACCACCGCAATAACAAAACCGCTACTAAGTCTATGCACAGCATAGTGAATCCAGAAAGATTCACGCTGCAAAACGAATAGTTTCTTACCTGTCGGTGTAGTTTTGCAGCTTGAAGACTTTCTGGATTCACTAGCGATCCCACCCGCCTCCGCCAGGAAGATAACATAGGAGGTTAAGGGTACAACTAAACTACATACAAGGTTTTAAAGGGATCAAAGAATAATTGAAGGATTAAAGGTTAAAGACATAGACAACAAAAAACTGTAAGAGGAAAAGAAAAAAAAAAAAAAAAGAATCCGAAGATGGCTACCAAAGGTGGGAGCTTCCGCCGGAAGCGCGACGACGTCACCGAAGACACCAAATGGTGGGCGTCGCCGCCCACCTGGGCCAAAAAAAAAAAAAAAAAAAAGACAAAAACAAAGAAAAGACTACGAATCCGGACCCAACCACGAGATGGCGGAATAATGCACAGCATAGTGAATCCAGAAAGTCTTCAAGCTGCAAAACTACACCGACAGGTAAGAAACTATTCGTTCTCTGCAGTTTTTCCAGCGGATAGAAAGTTTGGAACTACATGAGTCCGATAATGTAGTGTTATCTTTAGTAGATCTTAGTCCATGTATGCGAGTTGCCGTAGTCCTGTGTTTGAGACTGAACTCTTTCATGTTGAGGTGAAGTGAGGGCTTCGACTTCTCTCCTAAAAGTGGGTTGATGTTTCCATTGCAGACCTTTCTAGTGAGGTCTACTTTTTTGCTCCTATGTTTGTGGCTCAGGCCATTTCCGATGGATACTTTTAACTGCAGATTCCTCACCTTGTCAATACCCCCAGGTGCCAGATTGGTTCCAGAGATTTTTCACAGCATTGCGCCAGTTGGTGGTGCTGTGCTGCTAAGCATCTGCTTCATCCCACCCTTGAAGTGATCATTTAGCTGCATGTAAGCGCAATCCCTGCATGCTGATGTCAGTTCCTTTTTTTCTGTGCCTTTGAACGCAGATTTGGAGCATGCGCCCTACCTTGTACTGTGTCATTTGGCATCGTTTTTTTTCTTCCAAAATTCTTTCACCAATGTGCAAGGAGCACTTCCTCACAGATAGCTACAGGCTTAAGCCTTGTAGGGGCTGTTGCAAATAAATGTCTGTGACAGATCCCCACAAGATATGTCTCTGGTGTCTAGGGTCGTCGCACTCCCTTAAGGCCTGCACAGCCTGTGCCCAGTTAAACCCCAAATTGATCTGGGACCGCAAAGCCAAACTTTTATTTCGCTGAACACCGAAGGAAGGCACCTAAGACCCATTCCCAGTCAAGGGCGTGGACCTGCTCCTGGGACCTTCTCTTAAAAGATTCCACTTATATTTGAAATCATCAAAGGTAAGTCAAAGTCCAAAAAGAAACACAAGAACACAAAACTGGACTCTTCTACGTCCTGACACTCTGGATTTGAGATGTTGTGGGGACATCAAGGTGGCTCTTGGTCCTCGTCCTTATCTAAGGTTCTACAGAGGAGCAGCTTGCACAACTGGTCCCATTGCACCCTGAATGTTCGGGTCCTTTAGCAACATTGCAACTGATAGCGCCTTTCAAAGAAGCATGTTGCAGGTCTTCGGCACCCTTCCGGCTTCCTCCAGTGTCCTTTCAGGCCCCACGATCTGAGGAGGCCTCCAGTTGGATTACTGTTGACTGATTTGTCTTTAACACTGTCTGTGTCGCTTGACCCTCCTGCGGGGTTCGCCTCAACTCCTCGGTTGATGCCTATTGCATCTTCAAACCCAGTACCACAATACATGTAGGTTCCTGTCACGTCAACACTGGCTCTCTACCTGCAGGAGAATCCAGTTGTTTTGTCAGACTCCAATTTGAATCCAACGCGACTTTGACTGAAGTCACATTTCGCAAAACTCCAGACGCCGTGGGTCCTTCCTCGTTCTGACTCTGACAGATTGTTACCCCTACCTAGGGTCGAATCTCAAGTGCTCCAAAATGTATTTGGCTCTCACTCAGGACATAGTTGTTATGGTCTAGGTGATGATGATGGTTATGGTCTAGGTGATGACGATGGGGATGATGCATCCCACTACTTCGATGATGACTACCTTCTCATAGACCTACAAGAGGCCAGTCCCTTGGACACCTCCCATGGCACTGGATTAATTCTCCACCAACTTGGCCCCTCTACGGAAGAATCTGCCACTTTTACTGTGGTTCTTCACTTACAGCGACAATCTATTGAAGTCAAAACTAATATACTGACGGAGATTCTGCAAACTTGGCAATCTTCATGGATCCGCTCCTCACTTTCAACATGGCTCTTACGGACATGCTAATGGGAACTTGGGCCAAACCTTGCTCTTACCTTCTGGTAAATATTGAGGGGGCTAGAAGATAAGTTTCTGCCCCAGGAGACTCTTCTGTCCCTACTCAACATCCTACACGTGCGGGCCTGGTGATCCAGGCATCTACAAAAAGACGAAACCCGAATTCGTTCCCTATGACTCCTGATAGAGAATGTAAACATATGGAGTAATTTGGAAAGCAGATGTTTTACTCTGTGAGTCTCTCCCTTCGTTCAGTTAATGCAGCTGCCTACTAGGTATATACTGGCATGCCTTGTAGGATATGGTCAACAAGATCTTGCCAACAGTCCCTGATGAGTATTGTGCTTTGGCGCCGATCATCCAGGATGGGCAAGAAACCTCAAAATATGTCATCCACACTGGGCTGGACCCTACAGACTGATTAAACAGGGCAGTCCGTAATGTGATTTTTTGGCACCACGCATGGGTGAGATTTTAAGTGGGGTCCATGTGTCTTTAATGGATATGCCCTTTGTTGGCACTCAACTCTTGGGAGACAATGTAGACTTGGCACTTGAGCACTTTAAACAAAGCAGGGTCACAACACACACCTTCAGTCTTTCTGTGCTTGTGCTGCAGTATTTCCAACTATTTTGCCCCTTTAAAAGGCTTCAGAAGTAATTTAACTGAAAGACAGCGCCAAGGCCCATTACCCCAGCAAACAGAGCCCTACTCCTTTTGAGGCTGGGGTCGAGGATCCATTCGTCAGTGTTCAGGTCCTCGGGGGCAACGTACTGTTCGGTCACCCGCCCCCAATCTTTAACTTCTAAGCTGCTTTAGCTTGCCCTCAGTGACGCATGGCAGGAGAAAGGGTAAGTTATTACCTCCACGGGTTGCGGAACAGTAGAGTCGACAAAGGGTGCACCAAATAGTTTAACACAGGTATGCCCTGCCATTCCTGTCAGACCCGCTGAATATCCTACCCACATCAAAGTGGCTTTCGGATGACCATTTGTCCATTCTCCAGCAGGAAGTCCAGGCTCTTTTGGACAGTGGAACCATAGTGAGGGTTCCGATCTCGGAAATAGGGAATGGGTGTTACTCCCGTAATTTCCTGGTGCTGAAGAACGATGGAGGCCATCGTCCTATTTTAGAACTTTGTCTTCTCAATTTCTTTCTGAAAAAGGACTAATTTAGGCCACTTATGTTGGTTCTACTTCTCTCTGCCCTAGATCTAGGAGGCTGGCTTGTAGGGCTGGACCTGCAGGACGCTTATTGTCATATCCCTATGCATCTGATAGAGACATCTAGCTGCAGATTTCCTTACCATAGAATTTCCCATGCGTCAGGCTGGATCCGGAAGACTTTTGCTCGAGCAATACCCGCTGCGCGCCGGTAGGTGGCGTCGGTCGGCTTCATGTGACGTCGACCGTGCCGGAAGTGACGTCCGCGTGCCTATATAGGCGTCACCTTAGCGCGCTGATTTCAGTACTTTTCTTTCCGCACCAGCTAATGCAGACCTGTAAGGAGAGCTACCCTCTGTCACTTTTTGACAGGCGTTTTTCGACGTTTTGTCGACGATTTTTGGTGTTTAGGTTTTTCCTGATTGTCGAAGAAGACTTCTGGATTCAAACTGTGCGGCTCCTGCCATTGCGCCATGTTGGTAACGGATCCACACTTAATTTGTTTCTAGTGCCTGGAGCGCGACCACGACTCGAAGTCGTACTCCGAATGTCATGTCATGGCTCCGAAGGCTTTGAGGGAGTGGTCCCAAAAGCTGGTTGCTGCCTGGTGTTTGACTCCACGCCGTTCACCCCGGTCGTCGGGTCGGTCAGGTAAGAGGAATAAGAAACACAAGAAGTTCAAGCACGCTTCAACTTCCCCCCATCTGTTGGCCGACGTGACGGAGGAGTCTCGGTGCTGTAGGCCTCGTTCTGTGAAGCCTGGGTCGGATCCGCGCATCCCTGCCTTTCCAGGAGCCGGAGTGACCCCCGCCTAGCTTAAAGAATTCTATGACACTATGTGCCTCATATTTGGATGACCTGACCCTCCCAGCACGCCTTTGGGCCCCGGAGGCTCAGAAAGGGCTCCTTCAGGTAGTGCACTGGTGGCTCCGGCGCCCCCCCAATGGATCCGGTGGTGGACCTGGACCGGCGCCGCTTCTGCCCCTGTGACCTCTGGCACCGGCCCCCGCCCTTAGACTCCACCGGCGTCCCCAGCCCCATTCTTAGCCCTGATGAACCGGATCGGTACCTATCGACACCGATGCCGACGGCACCCTTGGGTCCAAGGTTGGTTCCTCAGCCTTATTTTGAGGGGCTAGGAGAATGGAGGAAAATTGGGAGGGGTCGCTGAACCCTTGACAAGATAAGCCTGAGCACGAAATGGACTGGTATGAGGAATTTGGTGAGGCCAGTGGGCTGGATACCTCCCAGAATCTGGTGTGTTTTCTTCCCTCTACCGTGGTTATGGAGGAGGGAGCTTCATATGCTGTTGTGGTGAGAAGGGCAGCCGAGGTCCTAAACCTTCAGTTCCCTTTGGTGTAAGTCAAGGCGAACATTTTATCAGAGGTCCTGCAGCCGGGTGTCTCCCCCTTGGAACGAACCCCTCCTGCCTTTCAACAAGGCCTGGACTGATGTTCCTCTCAGAATCTGGTCCAAGCCCAGCACAGGGGCTACTGTGAATAGGACAGAAGTCCAACACCATCGCCTTGCACCGGGCGACCCAAAATTCCTCACCAACCACTCTACCCCCGAGACCATGATGGTACAAGCCTCTACCTCACAATCCGCACAGGGAGTCCCAAGAGGCTGGATAGTTGGGGCAAGAAGATTTTTCTTTCACCAGCGTGGCATTGCGGACAGTGAACACTGCATTGCTGTCGGCCGTTACGCCCATTCCTTGTGGGAAACGGTTGTGCAAGTGCTGCCACAGGTCCTGGATGAGGCCTAGACCAAGCGTCCTTGGGCCTCTCGATGACCACCCGTTCCCCCGTCTGCTTTTTGCCCCTTTCGTGGCCATGGAAGGAGCTTCCAGCCGTGCCAGCCATATCCCAGCCACAAGACCGCGCAAGTTCAGCAACCTCCACACGGCTGTTGGCGCAGCTCCTTTCGATCCTGTGGATCAGGCGGCCAGATGTTGTCAGTCCACTCCTCCCCCTGCAGCCTCTAAACCATCTTAGTCCGGCCCTTCAAGATTATGGGCGGCAGGTTGGTGTCAGGATCAGCCATCCTCTCCGCCACTGGCAAAACATCACATTGGACAAGTGGGTTCTTCAAATAGTCCAAAAGGGCTACTCCCTCCCCTTCGAGGATACCGAAACTCCCCCTCCCTCAATGCCTCCGAATTACGACCGGGTGACGGAAGACCATCTGAACTTGTTTCAGGAGGAAGTCAGGACTCTCTTGGCCAACGGAGCCATAGAGAGGTTCCAGCGCCAGAAGTAGGCTGTGGTTGCTATTCCCTCTACTTTCTGGTCCCGAAAAAAGACAAGGGCCTTCGTCCTATTCCAGATCTGCAAGTACTCAACTACTTCCTCAAAAAGGAAAAGTTCAAAATGCTCACTGTGTCTCCGGTCTTGTCTGCCCTAGACTCCGGAGACTCGATGGTTGTGTTGGACTTGCAGGACGCCTAGTTTCACATTCCTGTCATAGGCACTACCTGCGGTTCACGGTAGGCCATGAGCACTTTCAGTTCACAGTGCTCCTCTTTAGCCTTACCAGCACCTCTCGAGTGTTCACCAAGGTGATGGTGGTCACAGCTCATCTGCTCAGATCAGGGGTGCCAGTCTTCCCCTATCTCGACGACTGGCTGTTGAAAGCAAGCTCACCCCAGACTGTCCTCTCTCACCTCCAGACTACGACGAATCTCCTGCTTTCTCTTGGGTTCACTATCAACGTGCTGAAGTCACACGTGACTCCCTCTTAGATGCTCCCTTTCATCTGAGCTGTTCTGGACACAGTGCAGTTTCGGGCCTATCCTCCGGAGTGGCGAGTCCAGGATATTCAGCCTATGATACCAATGTTTCATCCTCTATCCCAGATTTTGGTGAGACTGACTCCGAGGCTGCTGGGACTCTGCCTCCTGCTAGTGACACATGCCAGATGGCATATATGGGCTCTGCAGTGGGTGGGACCTGAAGCTCCAGTAGACATGGTCCAAATCTCGAAGGGAACTGCACAAGATCTGCAGTGGTGGCTGACCACCTACGATTGGGTAATAGGCAGACCCCTCCCCCAACCACATCACACCGTAGTGACAGATGCGTCACTCCTGGGATGGGGCAGCCATCTGGCAGAGGTGGAGATCAGAGGACTCTGGTCTCCGGCAGAATCCGGACTCCACATCTATTTGCTGGAGGTCCGAGCGATTCGCTTGGCATTGAAAGCTTTTCTTCCTTTCATCAAGGGAAAGCTGTTTCAGGTGTTCATGGACAACACCACTGTGACAAACCGGGCGGGGTCCTGGACCCTTTGTCAAGAGGCCTTGCGTCTCTGGACATGGCTGGAACAGCGGGCCATATCCCTGGCGGTTCAATGCCTGCCAGCTTCCCTGAATGCCAGGGCGGACAAACTCAGCTGTCGATGCCTAGCAGAACATGAATGGTGTCTCCATTCAGAGGTGGCGCAAGGTCTCTTTCAGAAGTGGGGAGAGCCTTGGTTAGATCTGTAGTTTCCAAGGCGGAACTCGCTTGGCAGCGCTTTTCGTCTCCAGTGAAGATCAGGCCTCCTGTTCGCCTTTCTGCCAATACTACTCCTGTCCAGAGTACTCAAGAAAATCAGGAGCGACTGTGCCCTAGTCATTCTTGTGGCTCCTGACTGGGCATGGAGAGTCTGGTATCCTGAGCTTCTCCAACTGAGCATCGAGCCTCTGATCAGGCTGTCCCTTCGGGAGTATCTTCTGTAACACAAGCAGGGGAGGGTCCTCGACCTGAACCTGTCAACTCTACGCCTTCTTGCATGGAGGTTGAGCGGCGACAGTTGACAGCATTCAATCTTCCTCCCGAAGTCTGTGATGTGATTTTGGCAGCCTGCCCGTCCCTCTACCAAGAAAGTGTATGCCTGCCTGTGGAAGAAATCTGTAAAATATTGTACAGAACGACCTATTGATCATCTTTCTGCTTCCCTCTCTCAAGTCCTTCTTTTATTTTGGCCCTTGCCCAGCAGGGCTCTGCTCTGGGCACTCTTAAAGGGTACCTTTTGGCCTTGTCTGCCTTCTTGAGGCTGCCAGATCAACCCTCTTTATTTAAATCCCCTATTGTAACCCGATTTCTTAAGGGGCTTCTACATGTGTTCTCACCTGCCCCATTCATTATGACTCAGTGGGACCTTAATTTGGTTCTCACCTTCCTGATGTGCACTCCGTTCGAGCCTCTACACAACTGCCCCCTCTGGCTGCTTTCCATCAAAACAGCCTTTTCAGTGGCAATAACTTCTGCTAGGATGGTGAGCACATTGCAGGTTCTGTCATCCAAGCCCCCTTACCTGACCATCTTCCCTCATAAGTTGGTGCTTCGCATTAGGGCAGTTTTTACCGAAAGTGGCAACACCATTCCATGTTGGACAATCAGTCACTTTGCCCACTTTCTATGCTCCTCCGCGCCCTTCTAAGGAGGAGCATCTCCACTGTCTTGACCCAAAAAGAGCATTGTAGTTCTATCTTGAAAGCACAAAAGAGTTCTGGGCAGGCGACCAACTTTTCGTGGGGTACATTGGATCAAAGAAAGGTCGTGCGGTGCAGAAGATGTCCTACTCTCTGGCCAAGAAACAGCCTCCTGAAGGCTTAAGAACTCATTCCACCAGAGCTAAGGCTGCAAGCACAGCGTTGCAACATGGTTTTCCAGTCCTTGACATTTGTCAGCAGCAACGTGTGCATCACTGCACACGTTCACTAAGTACTCCTGCCTGGACAGTCAAGTCCGCAGGGGCAACCTTTTTGGCTGCTCTGTCCTACAGGACTTCCTGGTCTAAACTTGTCAGAGTCCCTCCTCCGGAGATGGTATTGCTGGGTATCTATTCCAATGTAAGGAATCTGCGGCTAGATGTCTCTATCAGATGGACAAGTTACTTACCTTTGGTAACGCCATAACTGGTAGAGACATAATCTATCCGCAGATTCTTTACCAACTCACCCTTCCTCCCCGCACTGTTAGCGAAGGTAAGTAACTTGTCCTGCAGTCCCACAGGCATTACCTGCGGTTTAAGGTAGGCCAAGAGCAGTTTCAGTTGTCAGTGGTCCCGTTTGGCCTCACCCATGCCTTTCAGTTGTACATGAAAGTGACGGCGGTGGCCGGAACACATCTTTGGAGGAAGGGTATACCAGTCTTCTCCCACCTCAATGACTGGCTGTTGAAGGCGGGCTCGCGGCAGTCAGTTGTGAACCATCTCCAGATGATGGCGGACCTCTAACATCTTTGGGGTTCTTGATCAATGTCCTGAAGGTTCCTGTTCATCAGAGCAGTCCTAGATACCGCGCAGTTTCGAACCTTCCCTCCGGTTCAGTGTCCTTGGCAGGCATTCAGGCTATGATTCCAATGTTTCAGCTTCTTTTCTCTGTCTCATTGAGAGTGTCTATGAGACTTCCCAGCCTATTAGCCTCCTGTATCCTGCTTGTAGGCTACACCAGATGGCATATGAGGGCTTTGCAGGGCGATCTGAGATCTATACACAAAGGTAACCTGTCGGATTCCATCCAAGTTTCAGAGGAGTCTGCAAAAGACATGTAGTGGTGGCTGGTCAACTTCAGTTGGCCCACAGCATACCCCCTTTTCTACCCCACAGATAGCTAATGGTAGTAATGGATGCGTTTGCTGGGTTTGAGAGGTCATCTGCTAGAGGTGGGGGAACTGTAGATTCTGGTCTCTTGCAGAGACCTGCCTCAACCTCAGTCTGTTGGAGTTGCGAACCATTTGCCTGCCATTGAATGCCTTCCTGCCGACCATCAAGGGAAGGCTGGTTCAGTGTTCACACAGACAAGACCACTACCATGTGGTCCTGCAACAAGCCGGGCAGGTTGGGGTTTTGCGTTGTGTGCCAGGAGGCTCTGTGCCTCTGTTACTGGCTGAGCCATCATGGTATTTCCTAGGCCGTGAACCACCTGGGGGGACATTTGAATGCCAGGGCAGATGAACTTAACAAGCAATGTCTAGCAGAACATGAATGGTAGTTCAACCCTGAGGTGCAACATGGCGTCTTTCAGCAAGAAGGAAAACCCTGGCTAAATCTCTTCGCCTCTGCAGAGAATGTGCAATGTGAACACTTGCGTGCTGGAGTTCCTGAGAAGCCTCTCCCTCTGAGACTCATTCTGCTTAGAGTGAAGCCCAGGACTCCTGTATTTCTTCTCGCCACAACCTCTTCTATTTTCTAAACAAGATAAGAAAGAACCAAAGTCATCTTAGTGGCCTTGGATTTGACCAGGAGAGTGTGGTACCCAGAACTTCTAGGCATGAGCATGTGTCCTCCGATCAGGCTGCCTCTTAGGGATGGTCTTCTGTTGCAGTAGCAGGGGAGGGTCCTACATCCGGGCCTGCGCCATCTACACCTCCATGCATGAAGATTGAGTGGTGACAGTTGGTTGACTGCTTCTGACCTACCTCCAGAAGTCGTGGAAGTCATTGTAGCCGACAGGCATTCATCTACAAAACCTCTTTATGCTGGGTGCTGGGATAAATTTGTGCCGTTGTGTAGTTTCCTCCATATTGACCCATTGCATGCAAAGTTGTCAAATGTTTTGCTTTTTGTACTGTAGAATCACACACACAATTGTACGCCTGGTAACATATCCTTTATTCTGGGGTCCCCATTGGATAAGGTTAAAAAGCGTGCAAAGACAGGGGGTACTAGAACTAACCTATCTTAAGTGGTCAACATGTTTCTGCCCATAGGTGACACAATAAAGTTCAAGGGGATTCACCAGGACCAAAAAAGTGTCTGTCACTCTACTATTAAACGCTTCACACACAGTTTAGCTAGCAGAAGCACAATAGGTATGTGTACTGCAATTCGAGGTTAATTTGAGTGCAGTAATGTTAGATCTGCAGCATAGGTGAGGACTGATGCTTGAGAGCAGAGTTTCGATACATGCTCTGGCGTCACAGGTGGACCTTGACGCCTGAGGTGAGCCACCTGGATATCTACCAAGTCCAGTGCATGGCTGGTACTTGATATTTTAATCGTAATAGAAGAGAGCAACACTTTTTTGGTCCTGATGAATGTCCTTGAACTTTGAGTCACCTATGGGCAGAAACATGTTGACCACTGAAGATAAGGTAGTTCTAGTACCCCTTGTCTGCGCACACTTTTTAACCCTATCCAATGGGGGCACTAGAATAAAGGATAATTTCAGCCCACTATGAGATAGTTTTACTGACACTTTGTATCACTTTGCACCCTGGCCCTCACTCAAGAACATCGTTTTGCTCATCTTGAATTAAAACACCTCTGCTCCTCCCCTTGGGAGTTGTAGCCCACACTAGGTACCTTGCAGTTCTTGTGTGAAGAGGGAACCCAATGTTGAAGCATGTCACCTTCGGGTGAGTGAGGATTCTCTTCCTAACAGCATGGTGCTCTCGCTGGTCTTTGATCACCACATGTTATTTTAGCTTTCTACACTCGTGTTACCAGACGTACAATTGTGTGCGTGATTCTATTGTTATAGGAGCAGTCCGTTGTTGGTAGGGTTGATGCTCCATTCTGACCCTCTGCATTGTTAGTTTGCTTTTTGTACTGTCTTTCACCAGCAAGGCCTTTATATTGGCACTGTTTAAGGTTATTTACTGGCCATTTGGCTTTTTTGCGTTTGACAGACCAACCGTCCTTGTTTAAATCACCTGTTGTGTTGCTTTTTCTTAAAGGTTTAGTTTATAAGTTCCCACCCAAACCTTTGTGATGTCGCAGTGGGACCTTAATTTAGTCAGGGCTGGACTGGCTGTAGCGAGTAACGGGCATTTCCCCGGTGGGCTTCCAGGGTGGGGGCCGGCCAAGCCCTTTTCTAGGGCCGGTTTCGGTTCCCAGTCTGGCCCTGAATTTAGTGCTCACATTCCTCATGCTTACCCCATTTGAGCGGATGCCCAGCAGTCCTTGGTGTCTCCTGACTCTTAAAACAGTCTTTCTCATTGCGCTAACTTTAGCTCGTTGCTTGAGTGAACAGCAAGCGAAGTCCATTCAGCCGCTATACATCATCCTTTTCCCAGATAAACTGGTGTTGAGGAACAGAGTGGCATTTCTGCCAAAGGTTGTGACTCCCTTTCATGTCGGCCAGTCTTTCAGTCTTCCAGCATTATTTGCTGTGCCTCAATCCTCAAAAAACAAGGAGAGACTCCATTACTTGGTACCCAAAAGAGCCTTGAGTTTTTACATCAGTTGTAACAAGGACCATCGGTTGGATGGTCACCTCTTTGCGAGTTTCTCTAGGGCAAAGAAGGGTAAAGTGGTGCAGAAAAGGAGCATATTGTGGTTTATTATCCTCTAAGATTTGCTACGCATTGGCTAAGAAGCAGTCTCAGGAGGGTCTGAGGGCTCTCTCAACCTGAGCCAAGGATGCTAACACTGCGTTGGCATGGGGCGTGTCTGTTCTGGACATCTGTCAGGGCACGATGTGGGTATAAAATTCACACGTTCATAAAGCACTACTGTCTTGATAGGTGTGGTGTGAAAGGCCCTTTGCTGTTAGGTCCTGCAGGACTTTTTTGATGAGCTATTCAACAGACCCACTACCTTGGGAGGTACTGCTTTGGTATTTGTTCTCGAGGTGTAGAATCTGTGGTTAGAAGTATCCATTAGAAGAACAAGTTACTTACTATAACTAACACTGTTTCTGCTGGATTCTCTAACTGCAGAGCATTCTCACTGCTCTACCATCTCCGCATTCTGTGGAACAGTTTATTTTTCTATCTATTAAAAAGGTTTCAGGTTACACGCTGTCACATCTGTTCAGTTGTTGGACCCTCTGTCTAACAGAGCCGAGATAGAAAATGACATCAGCTTTTAGGGCTGGCACTTGTATGCGGCTCCAATGTCACTTCCGGGGTGGGACGAAGTTGATGCTGAGCCTCACAATGCCACCTGCTGGTGCACTGGAGCATTGCTGTGGAAAAATCTTTGGGTCCAGTCTGGTGCCTCGGGGTATTCGCAAAGCGAGGAACCAGATGGTAGGTAGAGTATCCACCAGAAAGGGCATTACCGAAGGTAAGCTACTTGTTCTTCTGGGCTGATGTCACTCTTGAGAGTTTCCTTTACTTCTCATCCCCCTCTCTTTCCATTTTTAATTTTCCTGTACATATTCGATTATGATCTTCTACTACTTTGGTTGCATGTTCCTCGAGGCTAGTAGTCCTCTTGACTCCTTATTCTGGGTTCAGTGACATTACATATGGTTATCTTAAGATAATAGTGGTATGTAGTATAGCAAGGTTTGTTATGGTATATTGCCAAGATGTGTGTTGTGTGATGCTATAACTGGTTTTGTTGCATTCTATGGTGATGTGGTTTTTGTACGATGTGCTGAAGTTTATTGTTTTGTGGGTGAAGTATGGTGATGTAAGTGGTGTGGGGATTTGTTGTAGGTGTGTGTGGTAGAGCATTTGTGTTGTATGAAGCTTATATTTTGTGTTTAGGTAGGGTGTTGTGTCGATCTGATGTGGTGAGGTGTGGTTTGCTTTTGCTGTGATATTATTGGGTCAGATTGCACTATGAGGGTGTCATTGCCCAGTAAAATGTAGTATAATGCGCTGAATTCTGTTATCTGAAAGAAACAGTTAGTTATATATTCCCTACCTTAGAATTACCCCCAGGCGTCAGACTGGATCCGGAGAATTTTTCGTCAGCAGTACCCCTGCGCGTCGAAAGGTGGCGTCGGTCGGCTCCGTGTTCGTCGTTGGCGTCGTGGTCGCCGGGATGACATTGCGGTAGCTACTTAGACGCCGCCCTCGCGTGCTGACGTCAGTTCTTTCTTTGTCCGCGCCAGCCAGCGCAGATCCAGAGAGAGTGGTACCTCCAGTCACTTTTTGACTGACTTTTTGACGACTTTTGTCTACACCGTTTTTGAGTCTTCGACTCCTGGTGCACGTCAGGGATGCCCGGCTTCAAGGCTTGCGGTTCCTGTAGCCGACTGATGTCGGTGACAGATCCGCACCGCGCGTGCCTCTTCTGCCTGGAGCGCGACCACGACCCCAAGTCGTGCTCCGACTGCCGGACCATGAATCCGAAGTCTTTGCGGGAGCGGTCCTGAAAGCTTCTCGAGGCCCGGCAGTCGGCTCCGCACCGCTCGAGGTCCCAGTCCCGTAGGAGGTCGAGGGACCGGTCGCGGAGCCACCATCATTCTTCTTCCAAGTCTTTGAACTCGAGGTCAGGTAAGTCGAAGCACAAGAAGTCGTCGAAGAAGCATCGTCGCTCTTCGACTTCTCCCCGTCCGTCGGCCGATGCGACAATGGATGCGGGCGGTGCCCCTCCCGTGGCCCTGTGTGCGGACCCGAAGGGTCGACTCCGGGTTTCCCTCCCTTTTTTTCGGGACCTGGAGCGACCCCTGCCCAGCTTCGTCAGTTTTACGGAGCGATGTCCGACTCCGCAGGCACGCCTTCGGACCCCACAGACTCGGCTGGGGGCCCTGGGCCTTCGACGCCTGCAGCTCCGGCATCGCAGGGTCCCCTTGGATCCAGGCCTAGATCCGGATTGGCGCCGGTCGACCTGGTTACACCTCCCCCACGTCCGCAGCCGACGCCAGTTGTGTCTCCAGCCGGCGTCGACCCCGGCCTCCATCCCGATGTAGACACGGAGCCCGACCGGCGTCGACCGACGCCGGATCCGGCGCCAACGGGTACTTTTGTGCCCTTGTTCTACCCTGGCCCTTTTAGACCGGATTGGCAGCCAGAGGAGGGTGAGGAGGACTGGGAGGGGTCTGGAGACCCTTTAACTGACCAGTTAGGCTATGAACCGGACTGGAGAGGGGAACTGGGGGAAGCCAGTGGTGTGGATACCTCACCAGACCGTGGCATGTTGTCTCCTCCTACCGTGGCTACGGAGGAGGGAGCGTCCTTTTCAGTGGTGGTGCGTAGGGCGGCCGAGGCTCTCAACCTCGAGCTACCAACAGTGGCAGTCAGGACTAACCTCCTGACAGGTGCTTCAACCGGCAGCGAGCTCTTCAGTGCCCCTGCTGCCGTTTAATGAAGCCCTGACCGATATCCTTTTGGGCACCTGGTCCAGGCCCAACACAGGGGCTCCTGTGGATAGGATGGTTGCCCAACGCCACCACCTGGCCCCGGGCGACCCCACTTTCCTCTCCCAACACCCCACCCCTGAGAGCTTGGTGGTCCAAGCCTCCACCTCCAGAGGCGCATTCCCTAACACGCCACCTGATAGGGAATCCAAAAAGCTGGACCATCTTGGGAAGAAGATGCTTTGTTCCTCCAGCTTGGGACTGCGGTCGGTAAACACCGCATGTCTGTTGGGCCGTTACACCCACTCCGTGTGGGATACAGTGGTGCAAGTGCTGCCTCAGTGCCCGGAGGAGGCCCGGGCTGTACTCTCCCGTGCAGTTGCCGAAGGGAGAGACGCAGCAAAGTTAACCATCCGCTGTGGGCTGGATACAGCCGACTCACTAGGCAGGACGATTTCCACGTCGGTAGCCCTTCGACGCTACGCCTGGTTGAGGTCGACTGGTTTTTCAGGGGATGTCCAATCCACCCTTATGGGCATGCCCTTTGATGGCCGTCACCTATTCGGTGACAAAGCTGACAACGCGCTGGAGCGCTTTAAGGACCCTCGAGCTACGGCCAGGTACTTCGGCCTCTCCAACTCCCGCCCTGCGCAGTCTGCTCTTCGCCCCTTTCGGGGATACGGAAGGGGTGCCCCGCCACGTCCCGCCCAGAGCCACAGGCCAGCGCAAGCTGTTCAGCCCCAGCGCGGCCAGGGACGTGGGAACCACCGCCGTGGTTCTGGGGGCCAGCGGGTGGGCCAGTCCACCACAGCCCCCCCTGCAGCAGCCTCCAAACCCTCCTAGTCTGACCTTTCAGGGCCACCAAACGCCAGTGGGTGGCAGGATTCGCCATCACCTCCCCCACTGGCGCACCATCACGTCGGACAGGTGGGTTTTGCAAATAGTCCGAAGGGGCTACTCCCTCCCCTTCGAGACTACCCCTCCATCCATGCCACCTCAGTACCATTGCATGTTGGAGGATCATCTGGCCCTTCTCCAACAGGAAGTTTTGACACTCTTGGCCAAGGGGGCCATCGATCGAGTTCCTGTCCCAGAAGTAGGTCGTGGTTGCTATTCCCACTACTTTCTGGTGCCAAAGAAGGACAAAGGCCTGCGTCCTATCTTGGATCTCAAGAACGTCAACCGCTTCCTCCGGAAGGAGAAGTTCAAAATGTTGACGCTAGCTCAGGTCCTGTCTGCCCTCGATCCCGGAGACTGGATGGAAGCGTTGGACTTGCAGGACGCTTATTTTCACATCCCCGTCCTGCCGGCCCACCGGCGTTACCTGCGGTTCACGGTAGGCCACGAGCACTTTCAGTTTACCGTGCTCCCCTTTGGCCTTACCAGCGCCCCTTGGGTGTTCACAAAAGTGATGGCGGTGGTCGCAGCTCATCTGCGCAGATCAGGGGTTCCAGTCTTCCCCTATCTCGACGACTGGCTGTTGAAGGTGGGCTCGCCCCAGGCTGTCGTCTCCCACCTCCAGACTACGGCCGACCTGCATTCGCTGGGGTTCTCCATCAACGTGCCGAAGTCACACCTGACTCCCTTTCAGAAGCTCCTCTTCATCGGAGCGGTTCTGGACATGACGCAGTTTCGGGTTTATCCTCCCGAACAGTGAGTCCGGGTATTTGGGCTATGGTTCCGATCTTTCAACCTCTGTCCCGGGTTTCGGTCAGGATGACCCTCAGGCTACTGGGACTGATGGCTTCCTGCATCCCGCTGGTGAACCATGCCAGATGGCATATGCGGGCTCTGCAGTGGGACCTGAAGTTCCAGTGGGCACAACATCAGGGGAACCTGTCCGATTGTGTCCAGATCTCGGAGGGCACTGCACACCAATTGCAGTGGTGGCTAACAAACCAGGATTGGGTTGACGGCAGACCACTCTCCCTTCCCCAACCAGTGTTCACAGTGATGACCGATGCATCACTTCTGGGATGGGGCGGCCACATGGGGGAGGCGGAGATCAGAGGCCTCTGGTCTCCGGCGGAGTCCGGGCTCCACATCAACCTTCTGGAGCTTCGGGTAATTCGTCTTGCACTCAAAGCATTCCTTCCCTCTGTCCGGGGAAGAGTAGTGCAGGTGTTCACGGACAACACCACCGCCATGTGGTACTGCAACAAACAAGGCGGGGTGGGGTCGTGGACCCTATGTCAAGAGGCCCTCCGCCTCTGGACGTGGCTGGAACATCAGGGCATATCCCTGGTGGTTCAACACCTGACAGGTTCGCTGAACGCCAGGGCGGACGAACTCAGCCGCAGGTGCATGATGGATCACGAATGGCGTCTCCACTCGGAGGTGGTGCAAGGTCTCTTTCAACAGTGGGGAGAGCCTTGTTTAGATCTATTCGCCACCGAAGAGAACGCGCAATGTCAGCAATTCTGCGTGTTGAAATTTCCAAGGCAGCACTCGCTAGGCGACGCTTTTCGTCGCGAGTGGAGTTAGAGTCTTCTATACGCCTTTCCGCCTATACCACTTCTGCCCAGAGTGCTGAAGAAGATCAAGCGCGACCGGGCCCAAGTCCTTCTTGTGGCTCCGGATTGGGCACGAAGAGTCTGGTATCCCGAGCTGCTACACATGACCATCGATCCTCCGATCAGACTGCCTCTTCGGGAGGATCTTGTGTCGCAGCAGCAGGGGACGGTCCTCCACCCGAACCTGTCCAGCCTCCACCTCCTTGCGTGGAGATTGAGCGGCGGCAGTTGACGTCGTTTGACCTGCCTCCCGAAGTCTGTGATGTTATCTTGGCAGCCAGGCGTCTCTCCACTAAGACGGTATATGCCTGTAGATGGAACAAATTTGTGGCATGGTGCGCAGCAAAGGCTGTGGATCCCCTTTCTGCCCCTCTTTCTCAGGTTTTCTTGTTCCTTCTTTCTTTGGCCCAGCAGGGCTCTGCTCTGGGCACTCTTAAGGGTTACCTCTCGGCCATTTCAGCCTTTCTTAGGCTTCCTGATTAGCCTTTTCTTTTCAAGTCCCCTGTTGTAAATCGCTTCCTAAAGGGCATTACTCATCTTTTCCCTCCTATTCCCTTTGTAATGCCTCAGTGGGACTTGAACTTGGTTCTTACTTACCTTATGTGCGCTCCCTTTGAGCCGCTACATAACTGTCCTCTTCTTCTTCTTACCTTAAAGACTGCTTTTCTGGTTGCCATCACCTCTGCTCGCAGGGTGAGTAAGCTCCAGGCTCTTTCTTCAAAACCTCCTTTCCTGGCTGTTCATCCGGACAAAGATGTACTAAGAACCAGACCTTCCTTTCTTCCCAAGGTGGTTACTTCTTTCCACATTGGCCAAACCAACACTTTGCCCACCTTCTTTCCGCCTCTGCATCCTTCAAAAGAAGAAGAGAGGCTCCACCGTCTGGATCCAAAACGGGCGCTTTCCTATTATTTGGATCGCACCAAACAATTCCGGGTGGATGATCAGCTCTTTGTGGGCTACATGGGCACTAAGAAAGGTCGGGCCGTGCACAAACGGACCATCTCTAGGTGGGTCGTTTTGTGCATTAAGGCTTGTTATTCCTTGGCAAAGAAGGAGCCTCCAGTGGGGCTGCACGCCCATTCCACCAGGGCGACGGCAGCTACTACTGCTTTGGGACGAGCAGCCCCCCTTATGACATCTGTCAGGCAGCTACATGGGCATTTCTGCACACGTTCACTAGACACTACTGCCTGGACTGCCAAGTCCGGAGAGACGGCTTCTTTGGCCGTTCTGTTCTCCAGGACTTTCTGGTGTGAACTTGGTTCGCAGACCCACCTCCGGGGTTGGTATTGCTGGGGTATCTATTCTAAGGTAAGGAATCTATAACTAGCTGTTTCTTTCAGATGAACAAGTTACTCACCATCGGTAACGATATATCTGTAAGAAACATAGGTTAGTTATAGATTCCTTACCGCCCCACCCATCCTCCCTGTTCTGCTAACTGATTTCTAGGGTCAGGGAATCCCTTTCAGGGCCCTAGCTTTGTGCACCAGTGGTCAGTGTCTTGCATGGCTCTGCGCTTCTGGCGTGGAATGTTGTGTAAAAGAACTGACGTCAGCGAGCGAGGGCGGCGTCTAAGTAGCTACTGCGATGGCATCCTGGCGACCACGACGCCAACGACAAACGTGGAGCCGGCCGACGCCACCTTTCGACGCGCAGGGGTACTGCTGACGAAAAATTCTCCGGATCCAGTCTGACACCTGGGGGTAATTCTAAGGTAAGGAATCTATAACTAACCTATGTTTCTTACAGATATATCGTTACCGAAGGTAAGTAACTTGTTCATTGTAAGCAATTTACAAGGAGGCCTTTGACACAATACCGCACATTATTTTAGTGGGAACCTGTTGTGTGGTGCAGCGATCACGGGAAAAAAAGACCTCCTAATTCCCAAATAGTGAATGATTTCACTTAAACATTTACAATACCATTTCCAGAGATCACTCGAAGGGGACGGACGGTCGTTTTGATCGCGCACTACTGATGCGGTGGCCAACACAGGCCTGAAATATTTAAAAAGGAATAGCTTTATTTGGGGTATTGAACCCATCAAACCTCAACGAAGTAAGCAGAACGAGAATTTGATTTTGTTGAACATTGGAGACAATACATCTATTATATGAAAATATCACGTGACTGAGCCCTGAAGAAGTCCTGCAAATTGACGAAACGCGTTGGCTACACCGTGAAGAGAAAAAAAGAATAAATGATTATTAGAAAACTTTACACGTGTCTCCATAAAGTTTTTGGGATTTCACTTGATGAGAACAATGACCGTAGCAAATTAATTTATGTCTGCAAATAAGTGTGCGCTGATCATTTTTTTGTGAATGTGTTCATTGTGTTGAATGAAGTGGGGGGGACTGTATTATATAAATTCTTGTATTGTGGTGCAAGTGAAATGTGGTATTGAATGCTGTATTATGAAATTCTGATATATGGTGTGATGCGGTCAGACCGGTAAGCTTAATGCAGTGCTTAGCATTATAGTGCATCATACCCTTAAAGATGTTGTGAAGAGCTTTAATTGACATCATGTTCCTGAGTATCCTTTTGGAGTGCATGGTTGAAAGTGTTTTGGTTAGTTAGGTTCAAGTGGGTTCTATTGGTTTGAAGTGTTTGAGATTTGCAAACATGTTCTAAAGGTGCTGCAATTAGGTTGCCAGGTATGGGGTTTGAAGACTATTGTGAGAATAGCGCATTGTCACTTTTGGCTACTTCCTTTTTTTGTATTTTTTTTTTCTATTTAGCTTCATTTGTCCTAGCAGTTACGTGCATAAAAAGTTATTTATGTTCTTTGAAATTTTAGGTGGTTGTCAATTATTTCTACTCCAGCTTCAGATTTCCATATCTTAATTAGTAGGTCTGCAGAGTTTCTGCCTTTGCAAGTCTGTGAATGAAGAGATAGAAGTGGGTTCAGCTTAGGTCAAAGAGACCTGGTGGTGGTATGGAGTTTATGTTGAAGCTATAGAGAGATCCTTAGCTGTGGACAGTACAATGAGCTATGCCAGGGGTCACCAGCCTTTTTTGTTATTAGAGCTACTGATGTTCAATGAAAATCATCCTGTGCTACTATTATTATTATTAGTATTGTAATAGTGACCACACAAGACACAATTATATTTGTGGTCACTCAATGCAATATTTCCAGCAGTAATCACCTCAGTGCATTAGGCAAAGTTGCCAACAGTATTGTAAAAATGTCTTTGTTAATTTGGAATGCCTCTGCATGGTTAATACCTGTTGGCCATAGCCGCAATGCCCCTGACACTAAGCTAACAATATTAGTAATAAGTCTCCCCAAAATAAGCCTCCCCAACGCGTTATGACTTATCACTCCAATATCCGCTTTCAATATATTTTGAAAATTCAACCATTTTTCTCCAAACATCAGCTAATGAGTTCTAAAAAATACATGCTTGTCAATTTTGGTGCACATATATTAATTTGCTAAGTAAAAGCTTCAAATTCAGTAGAATGGGCTGCACACAGGAGAGTGACACAGTAACTGGAGGTAGCTTGCGAGTTACTCGATAGATAAGCCTGAGCTATGCACAGTGCTTTGAAGGAAGGTGGTTTGTCTTGCCACAGGCAGCCAGTGTAATGATTGAAGGGCTGGTGAAATTAGAGTCCAGATATGCAAGTTATAGATTTGTCCCACAGCTGCTTTCTGGAATCTCTGTATCTGAATCGCATAGAGAGAGGCTTTGAAGTATATAACTATGGCATGGTCTAGACTGGAAAGTATTAGTTTGAGGTTGGTTTGTACGCTTTGAGGGAAACCTGGGCCAGGGAAGAGAGTCCACTTGGTCATCTCTTCAGGCAAAAGGATCCACTGGTAACTTGATTTACTTGAGGCGTAAGCGAGAGCTTAGCATCCATGATTGCACCTTACTTGATGTGGTGGTTTTTGTAGTACAAAAACCTTTTCACGTGGCAGAATCATTTAAAACCGGTCTGGGAGAGTTAATCTGAGGACATAATTTTATGTAAAAAAAATACGTAAGAGGAAATATTCCCAAAATCGCAATATGAGACTGGTGGACTCAATAGCGTCTCATGTCTTTTTATTATATGTAGCAGTGTTTTTTTAAATAAGCAAAATAATGGATATTATAAAGCAGATTCACTAGGAGGTGCAATGAAATATTAGTGCAGATGTTGCAGTGACAAATGAAAAATTTGCAAAACCAACAAATCCAATATATACAGTTAAAAAAAAAAAAAGGGTTTCATATCCTTTAGGCAGCACGAGAAGTTGTAACAATACTACACCAACAGTTTTTTGGCGTTATTCAAAACCATGTTTGCTAAGAATCCCCATTATATGGCCCAGGTATAAGGGGATTGGTAAGTGCGGGCAAAATATATGCGAAAGGATAAAATATATTTGCCTACATTTGCCCATTTTCTAGAGAGAATTCTAATGACAGGGAAAAAGGAAACAGTCCTTGAAATTAACTCCACAATTTGAAATGAAGCTTGTGATCACACTCTTAAAATAGTGCTTGGTGAAAATTGCAGAAACCTGCAGCTTTATACACAATGTCTGATCTATAATATCCTTACATATCTTCATAAATGTAAACAAGAGATCACAAATTCATGTCCCTGATGTCAAGGCTATGTAGACTGGATCCACATTGTATGTACTTTCCCAGTTCTAATCTATTAGTAGCAGGTTCTTATATAACATGACCAACTGTCTAGGTTTCGATCTAACACCTGATGCAGTCTCAGTATTCGTAGGCTGTTCCACCCACTTAGAGATTCCACCTAAAGGAGTGCATTGATGGTTGTTTATAACTACGTTAATCACTAGATCTGTGATTGTGGGCTCATGGAAACCTAAATAGCCTTCTCAATTTCAGCTATGGTTAGAAACAGATAGTTATGTCCTGCAAATTTTTTTATTTTAAAGATATTTGTGCTATACGCATTTGAAAACATGAAGATATTTGTTATTACAAAATTATGTTTTATTCAGGTGTTTTGCAAAGAAACAAGATTCCAAAACATGGAGTATTTTAAATTGTGTAGTTCAAATGTATTAAGAAGGCTTACATAAATGACAAGCATTGGAAGTACTATTTGTGGTAATACAGCAAAACATAAGAATATGCAAGAACATTTAGTCAACTATGTAGATACAACTACAGTTTCAATGCATAAGTATCTTCTTATGAGTGAAATCATAGCATTAGTCTGCAAACGTGGCCACAAACGTGGTCAGGCTCTAGCTCTAGAAATGTCCATTTAGTTCATTCTTAACTTTTTCAAGGTTTTACACCCACTGCTGTTCTCTAGGAAGTTGTAGGTTGGATAAATCACAGCATCTTTTTTGTTTAGGATATTCTACTTTAACCATAGTCCATTTTAAATCCGATACAGTATTTCAATGTTCCACAAAATGTTGCCCCAGGGTGCGTTTTCAACTCTACAGCGGATTCTGCTTTTCTGTTTGGAAATCCTTGACCCTCCCTTGATCTTCTGGCTTGTCTGTCCAACATGTAGTAGTACACTTAAGTACTTGCATAAATGGCATTGGTTGGGTTACAGTTCAGCATAGTAGGCATAGTGTGTTACATTGTTATATAGGAATTATTTTGTTAGTTTGGTCACATGGCAAGCTATTTTGGCCAATAGTGGAAGGGTGGTAGGTAGTCTGTTTACAATAAGCCAGTACCTCATTTTTTTGACAGGCTTAGTTTGGGCGGATGTTTTAAAACCCACTGCTCAATAGCTAGGAGGTACTGGCCAGTGGCACAGAAATCGTAATCAAATGAGGTTTTAAGTGTTAGTATCATTTGTTGGACTACATTCAGGTAGGTATATTGTTAAGAGTTTTTGGGCTATATTACAGTCATGAGAGAAAATTGTCCCCATTGCCTATTTGTTTGCTAAATTATATGTTTTAGTCACTCAAAGATGTGGAATGCTGAGCTAATCCCAAATTTAGCGTATAGTGCCCAGCCTGAGATGGGTCATTAGAAGTCCATATTTTATCACACTGCAGTTATTGCGCCTCTTACGGCACTTTTCACTTGTTTCTGCTATCTTCATACATATTTACTACTAATTAAGGTTGTGAAAGTATGGTGGTGTTATATCATGTTGTCTGTTGTGATATGAGCAGTGTGGTTTGCTGTAGAATAGATTTGTGCATTTTATGGAGTAGTGTTGTTAATTTCGGTTTTGTGTCCTGAAATTTTTATTCCATGGTATAATGTAGTGACAGGACAAGGTAGTGTGGTGTGTTGATTGTTTTGTGAGTCATGGTTTTTGTGTAGTGAAGCGTATTGTTGCATTTGTATAGAACTTTCCTATACTTTGTTAATGTCTGGTATGTTATATAATGTGCAACAGTGGCAGTTTGTGCGCTGTGGTGCAGGTATAAGTCTCTCATATAAGGTAACATTAATGTTTTTTAAAGGCCAACCTGGCGCTCGTTGGTATTTATCAGCCTAGTGACATGTTCATTGTTCTTTGGCTGATTGTCTCGTGGACTCCAGTCTACACCTTTGTGCTTGTTTATTAATATCCTTATTTTCAAGTGTTTCCTTGCCCTGACAGCATTTCTCTCTTATTAAGATTTTATCAAGCTTGTTGTTTTGAATTTGCATTTTATTTCTCCCAAATATTTTCTGTCCCAGTGTCTCTTGTGTCTGTAAACTCATTGTGGGTGTATCAATGCCAGTAGTCCATTTGAACTGGTTCTACATCTGCTTGCCTCCAATGTCAGTGTACTGAGATGTTTTCATTGATTTGTGGATCAGTGGTGTATGTATGTCGGGGCCTTTAGATTCCCTGGAGTGCTTGGCATTGGCTAGAATCCACTATTCCTATAGGTCAGTAGAGTGGGTATAACCTCTAATTCTTCTGTGAGACTTCCTAGCCCCTCCAGTGCAACTCTGAGGGCACGCAGGCAGTTAGATTAACTCTTATGTCCATGCTAGACATTTGATGGTTGTATGGGTGTGTTGTGCTGGACCGGTGGTTGTGTGCAGTATGTTGTGGTAAGGTGCACTTTAGTGTTGTGAGGTATGATGTGCATAAATCCCACGAATCGTTTCCGCTCAGGATGTGCTGGTGTGCTGCACAGGTGCCTAAAATAACAAGCATTGGCCAAACCAATAGGTCTTGCCTATGCAAGAGCTATTGGCCTTGCCAGTATGTTTTAGCGATGTTGTACACCAGAGTGGCTGCTGTTCAGCATGCCTGAAATTTAGTAGGGTAAATTAGAGTGGGGTACAGTACAGTGGAGTGGCGTGCAGAGGAGTGAAGTGGAGTGTCATAGTGTAGCGTACAGTGTAGTGAAGTGAGTAGATTGGCATAGAGTGGAATGGAAGAAAATTGTGGAGCACATTGTCAGAGTTAAGTAGAGTGTCGTAGAGTGGCATGGAGTGGTATAGAGCAAAGCAGAGTAGCATGAAGAGTGTTGCGTAGAATGAAATAGAGTGGCGTAGAGCAGAGTAGTGTGTCATAGAATAGAGTGGAGTAAAGTGGCATAGAGGGAGTTGCGTAGAGCATCGTGAAGTAGTGCAGAATGGCGTGGAGTAGATGGCTGTAGCGTGGAGTGGCATAGAGTGGAGTAGAGTGTCAGTGTAGCAGAGTTTAATGGAATAGAGCATCATAGAGTGGAGTATCATGGAGTGGAGTGTCATGGAGTGTAGTGTAGTACAGTGGCCTAGAGTGAAGTGGCATTAAGTACAGTGGTGCAGAGTAGATTGGCGTAGAGTGCATTGGTTTTTGAGTAAAGTGGTGTCGAGTCCAGTGGCATAGAGTGCAGTGTTGCAGAGTAGGGTGGCATAGAGTGGAGTGGCGCAGGATGCAGTGACGAAAGGTTCAGTGGTGCATAGTAGAGTAGTCTGGTTGAGTGCATTGTTATAGAATAGAATAGAATAGAGTGGAGTAGAGTAGAGTGCAGTGGTGTGGAGTAATGCAGAGTAGAGTGGAGTGGGGTAACGTGGAGTATGCATGGTATGGTATTGTAAAGCCATTACAGACCACACATCTTCAATTAAAATGACTAGTACATTTTCACTCGCCGTAGTTTACTGATAAAAGTATACAGCGCACAAAAGGTAATGTGTGGAAATGTCATCCCCCAATGTATTGATTTGATCGTCAGCTTAGTTCATTTACAGACATTAAACTTTTGTCGTGTGTTAGGGAAAAAAATAACATCTGTACAGCCTTCCTCAAGCAGACCCCCACAAGCCAGCATGATTGTCACATAAATACTCTCACTTTCAAGCCAGAAAAATAAAAATAAACACCAAGCTCCCTGGAAGACATATTCTGATATTTGACCTCTGTCTTTGAATGCACAGCAAATGTGACATAAGGACAAGCTTTAAAGGCCTGTTTACAGAACTTGAGTTTGTGGAAGAATACAGTAAACAAGGTTTGGGCAACGGGAGGGACGAACTCGAGTTGGACAGCCTAAAGCAAATAAAGCCAGCAAATAGAAAGTCAGAAAATGTGAGTTTTGCAGCATGAATCCTTTTCTGGATTCACATGCTGTGCATTATTCCGCCATCTAGTGGTTGGGTCCAGAATTGTCGGTTTCCTTTTCTTTCTTTTTTTCGTAGGCATAGTCGACCACCATTTGGTGCTAGGTCTGTCCGTTGTGTGACGTCAGACGGCACCCTGGAAGTTCCTGTGCGTGGTAGCCATCTTCAGATTCTGTTTTCAGCCGTTGGGTCTGGAAGCATGGGAATTGGCTCCAAATGTTTGGAGAAGATTCCCGAACATTTTGGGATTTTTGGCAACAAAAAAAAAAAAACTAAGAACGACGAACAAATAGGTATCAGAAGGGAAAGGTCCTCCGATAGCAAAACCCGTTGGAACACCTCACTACGCATTTCGACTGAGAAAGTGGCATGGAAGGAGTCATGGGGGGGGGGAAAAAAAACTTTTACGTTTTGCCCACATTGCCACCACAAGTTTACACAACGCGATCCCCACGAGGTCTGTAACCTCTGCCTGCCATGGGACCACGGGGACAAGGCCTGCAAGTCCTACGCCGTATTTGTATCGAAGAACTCTCAAGGCCCGATGAAAGCAAAGAGAGGAACATCATTCGACAGTGTCCAGCAGCCAGAAGCAGCACGAATCGCTGAAGAACTTGGGCCTACCAAGAGACGACAATGAACAGGTTGCGGCTGCAGATTCAGCCCACCGAGGCTCGGACGTTGAAATCTTCAAGGGGGACTCCGAGAAAAGACGCACTGCAAAGAAGACTACCAAGTATACCGAAAAGAAGGCAACAAAAACAAAGAGAAGGCAGCCCAGGCACGTAAAAAACGACGACCTGGGGTCAGCCGCAACCAAAAGAATTCCACGGATCCTATACGAGGGATATTGACAAGGGAAAAGCTCCAAAATCGACGAAGACCAGCTTCGGTTGAGAGGCCCCGAAGGATAACACCAAACCTTCGGAGGCGGAAACCACCGCACCAAGAAAGAGGACATCCCTGTCGAAAGATGTCAAAAGGGCCCTCGAGGTAGAAAGGAAAAGACGGTTAGAGGCACAAATGGCAGCACTCCTTCAACAGAAGGAGTTCGACGAGACACTAAAGGCAGGCAAAGGGAGTCACTCCAAGGGTCGATAAAAAGTACAGACCCTCCACAAAAGACCCCAAATATATACAAGGGAACACAGTGGCAAATTCCGTTATTGTCACCACAGCGCAGAGAAGGTGCAACGCACATTCATCCACACGGCCACCCCCTGAAAGGGAAAGTAAAAGACTGGATATGGTGGGGAGAAAGATGGGGAGAGAGAGAGAGGCAGCAATACAATGGTGTTTCGCCAATTCAAACACTCTCCTTAACAGATATGGGACAACATCAAGGAAATAATTAATAAACTCCCTGGAGAGGACAAAAAAAAGGGCAAAATATATCATCCAAGAGGGGAAGAATATAGCAAATACCCGTCTAAAGTCAGCCCTAGATTCAGCCGATGCAGACACATGTGCACAGGTACTACCCTCAGAAGACGCACCTGTCTCAGAATCTCAGGCTTCAAACAGTAGGTACAAACAACTATCATTAATGAGCCATTCACAGGAGATGCTTTGGCCACAAGGTGGATGAGTCCTTACAAAAGATCAAAAAGGACAATGAAGCAGCAAAAGCAAGGGGTGCCCTACAATTCAGATGTACCTTCAGGAGAAGAGGAGGCAACTTCAGAAAACCAGCAGGAAAGGGGAGTGTTTGCTGCAGGACAACAACAGCAAACGCAAGGCAGCGGAGAGCAGTTCGGATTCCAATCATGGCAACAACAGCCAAGGCAGCTCTTTTGTGGCAGAGGAAGAGCAAAAGGACAATCCTCCAGAGGAGTAGGAGCAGGCTCCAAGTGAAGCCCATTACTCTTAAGAATGGGAAAATATCGCCACAGACAATTGGATCTTAAACTTTGTGCACCACGGCTATTGCATAGAACTAAGAAACTTACCACCACCAAATCCCTCAAAGAAGAAATGTTTTTTTTAAACTGAACTTTTGAAATTAAGGAAGAGATAAAGGAACTCTTACAAAAAACAGGCGATAAAGAAGGTACCAGCAAGAGAGCACAACAAAAGAAACTACTCACCTTACTTCACCTTACTTCTTGATACCAAAGCAAGATCTCATATTAAGACCAATATTGGATCTCAGTTTCGTAAACAAATTCATTCGTACGCAGCATTTCAAGATGACAGCCCTACAAGAGGTAATCCAACTCCTGCAAAAAAGAGACTACATGGCAACAATAGATTTAAAAGATGCCTATCTACAGATACCCATGAATCGGCGACACAAAAAGTACCTCAGATTCATGCACGAAGGCACACACTACAGTTCAAAGTCTTGCCTTTCGGAATAAAATCTGCACCAAGTGTTTTCACAAAGTGCCTAGCTGCATTGGTAGCATTCCTAAGAAGAAACGGAATCCACATCTATCCTCATCTAGATGACTGGTTGGTAAAAGCAAACTCAGAGCAAAAATACCTTCAGAAGGCAATCGAAACCCTGCAAAGACTGGGTTTCTCCATAAACCTAAAAAAGTCAACGCTAAAGCCAGAACAGGAAAAAATCCTCCTAGGTGCAAGACTGAATTCCAAGGTGGCACGGGCATACCCGACCCAAAGGAGGATTCAAGTAATCCAGAAGCAAACTCGCCTCTACCAGAGGGGACAGTCTCTGACAGTGAGGACGGTGATGAAACTAATGGGCATGATGGCATCAAGCATTCCCCTCATCACCCATGCACGTCTGCACATGCACCTCTACAGGAATGGCTTTGCAACAACTAGTCACAAACCACCGGAAGTTGGGAAGATCTAGTGGTCGTAACAGAAAAGGTGCAGAAGGAGACAATGGTGGGCATCCAAGAACATAACACTATGCAGACCTTTCCAGACAGCAACTCCCTCAGTGACCATTGCAACAGATGCATCTCACAAAGGATGGGGAGCGCATACAGGAAAATTAAAAATACGGGGCCAATGGAACAACTTAGACTCCAAAAAATACATCAACTTCCTAGAGATGAAGACCGTGTTTTTAGCACTAAAGGCCTTCCAAGCACACATTGCAGGGAGGACAGTATTGATCCAGAAGGACAACACCACAATGTTTTACCTGAACAAACGAGTAGGAACAAAATCATTCATCCTAAGCAAACTAGCTCAGGAGATATGGCAATGGGCTACACCAAGGAGGATCAATCTGCAAACAAACCATCTACCAGGGAAAGACAACACAGAAGCAGATCGGCTCAGCAGACAGAACAGCAGCTCACTCGAATGGGAAATAAACCAGAGGAGCCTTGAAAAAATATTCAGACTCTTGGGCACCAACTATAGACCTATTCTCAACAGCCGAGAACAGGAAATGCCAATCTTTCGTCTCCAGGTTTCAACACCACCTATCAGAAGGTAATGCCCCGTCACTAAATTGGTCAGGGACATTTGCCTACGCTCCCCCTGCTCCCACCCCTCAATTCCTCTACTACACAAGGCCAGGCAACCAGGGACAAACCTAATCCTCATAGCCCTGCAATGAGTGAGGCAAATCCGGTACTCAAGTCTACTTGAACTGTCCAAGGGACAAATGATCAAATTCAAATACGAAAAAGACCTCCAGTCCCTATGTGGAGTTCAAACACTGTGCTGACACAGCTTATGACAGAACCATTCGAACCAATGCACAAAGCAGAACTTCGGCATATCACAAAAACTGTCTTCTTAAAAACAATATTGTCACTACGAAGAGTAAGTGAACTACAAGTATTAACTATTGAGGAACCATACATGCAAATCCACAAAGACAAGATAGTTCTAAGAAAGAATCCTCAGTTCCTACCTAAAGTGGTGAGCAAACTTCACACGAATCAAAGCATTCAATTAGCAGTTTTCTTTAAAAACCCACAAACACAACTGGAAAGAAGCCTTCATACCCTCGATGTAAGAAGAGCGCTGCTACATTATCTACGGGAGACAAAACAATTCCGTAAGGGGAATCAATTTTTAGTCCCTTACGCAAAGTCCAGCAAAGGTTCATAGAGCGCATTCAAAAAGAAAAAAGGGTGCAACCCTAGCGTTTATAGCAAATGTACCAATTGACACTATATGTGCGCCTCTACATGGGCCTCCCCACATACTTTCACCAAGCATTACTGTGTGGACATACAAATGACAAATGAAGCACACGTTGGACAGAAAGTACTTCAACACCTATTTGCAAATTCTTCCACATCTCGCTACACAATCTCAACAAGAAGGTGAAAAAAGAATCCGAAGATGGCTACCTTGCACAGGAACTTCTGGGGCGCCGTCTGATGTCGCACAAGGGACAGATCTAGCACCAAATGTGGGACTAATGGCTTCAAACACTCACATAGACCCAAACAGCATCCTCACCAAAACAAAATAACAGTACAACACAAAAGCATATTAGTACAACAGTCCACTCCACCCCGGACCTTTAACATGTCAACACAAAAACATAGCAAAATAGCACAGTATATCACAAGCACAAAAGACACAGCTTTATTACTTTTCCGTTTGGAATGAATATTGTGTTGATTTGTTACTGACATGTTGATTAGTTTAGGTAGATGTTCGCAAGTTTGCTTGGGGTGTTCTAGTGTTTTATGCCATTCAATTAGCTCCACATATTGCATGTCATAGCAGCATCTTCTTAAGTCATAGGCCTACCCATTACAACATATCCTGTCATAGAGAGGTCACGTAAAGCAAGAACTTCAAGTCCCCTTATTTATGAACATTTTTGACAACACTGGACTGCTGCACTCAGTGTTGGTATGGTGTGTCTCTGATTGGTCGAAGGATACTAGCACCTGCATTTCTCTCGTTTTGAGCCCCGTTATAGGTACCACAAGCCCAAGTGCCATATCATTGCTTTACCTGAACTAGGAAGTAGGACATGATCAGTCCTCTGTTTAGAATTAATGTTTTGTTGATTTATAACTTACACATTGATAGGTACAAGCACGTTTTCTCAAGTTTCCTTAGTTGTCCTTGTGTTTTATACATGTCAATTAGCCTCACATATTGCATAGTATATCTACATCTGTTTAAGTCATAGCCCTACCCATTACAATATATCCTTTCATAGAGAAGTCACATAAAGCAACAAGCATTGGCAAAGCCAATAGGCCTCACCTATGAAAGATCTATTGGCTTTGCCAATGTGTTTTAGCCATTTTGTACACCAGAGTGGCTGCTGTTCAGCATGGCTAAAAGTTAGTGGCGTGGAGTATCGCGACGCAGAATAGAGTGTCGCGCAGAATAAAGTGTTGCGCAGAATAAAGTGTCGCGGCGCAGAATAGTGTCGCGGCGCAGAATAGTGTCGCGGCGCAGAATAGAGTGTCGCGGCGCAGAATAGAGTGTCGCGGCGCAGAATAGAGTGTCGCGGCGCAGAATAGAGTGTCGCGGCGCAGAATAGAGTGTCGCGGCGCAGAATAGAGTGTCGCGGCGCAGAATAGAGTGTCGCGGCGCAGAATAGAGTGTCGCGGCGCAGAATAGAGTGTCGCGGCGCAGAATAGAGTGTCGCGGCGCAGAATAGTGTGTCGCGGCGCAGAATAGTGTCGCGGCGCAGAATAGAGTGTCGCGGCGCAGAATAGAGTGTCGCGGCGCAGAATAGTGTCGCGGCGCAGAATAGAGTGTCGCGGCGCAGAATAGAGTGTCGCGGCGCAGAATAGAGTGTCGCGGCGCAGAATAGAGTGTCGCGGCGCAGAATAGAGTGTCGCGGCGCAGAATAGTGTGTCGCGGCGCAGAATAGTGTGTCGCGGCGCAGAATAGAGTGTCGCGGCGCAGAATAGAGTGTCGCGGCGCAGAATAGAGTGTCGCGGCGCAGAATAGAGTGTCGCGGCGCAGAATAGAGTGTCGCGGCGCAGAATAGTGTGTCGCGGCGCAGAATAGTGTGTCGCGGCGCAGAATAGTGTGTCGCGGCGCAGAATAGAGTGTCGCGGCGCAGAATAGAGTGTCGCGGCGCAGAATAGAGTGTCGCGGCGCAGAATAGAGTGTCTCGGCGCAGAATAGAGTGTCGCGGCGCAGAATAGTGTGTCGCGGCGCAGACTGGAGTGTCGCGGCGCAGACTCGCGGCGCAGACTGGAGTGTCGCGGCGCAGACGAGTGTCGCGGCGCAGACTGGAGACTGGAGTGTCGCGGCGCAGACTGGAGTGTCGCGGCGCAGACTGGAGTGTCGCGGCGCAGACTGGAGTGTCGCGGCGCAGATTGGAGTGTCGCGGCGCAGACTGGAGTGTCGCGGCGCAGACTGGAGTGTCGCGGCGCAGACTGGAGTGTCGCGGCGCAGACTGGAGTGTCGCGGCGCAGACTGGAGTGTCGCGGGGTGGCGCAGAGTGGTGTAGAGTGGTGTAGAGTAGAGTGGCGCAGAGTGGCGTAGAGTGGAGTAGAGTGGCGCAGGGTGGCGTAGAGTGGAGTAGAGTGGCGCAGGGTGGCGTAGAGTGGAGTAGGGTGGCGCAGGGTGGCGTAGAGCGGAGTAGGGTGGCTTAGAGTGTTGTGGAGTAAGGTGGCGTAACGTGGAGTAGAGTGTTGTGGAGTAGGGTGGCGTAACGTGGAGTAGAGTGTTGTGGAGTAGGGTGGCGTAACGTGGAGTAGAGTGTTGTGGAGTAGGGTGGCGTAACGTGGAGTAGAGTGTTGTGGAGTAGGGTGGCGTAACGTGGAGTAGAGTGTTGTGGAGTAGGGTGGCGTAACGTGGAGTAGTGTGGAGTAGGGTGGCGTAACGTGGAGTAGAGTGTTGTGGAGTAGGGTGGCGTAACGTGGAGTAGAGTGTTGTGGAGTAGGGTGGCGTAACGTGGAGTAGTGTTGTGGAGTAGGGTGGCGTAACGTGGAGTAGAGTGCTGTGGAGTAGGGTGGCGTAACGTGGAGTAGAGTGCTGTGGAGTAGGGTGATGTAACGTGGAATAGAGTGGCGTAACGTGGAGTAGTGTGTTGCAGAGTGGAGTTGGGTGGCGTTACGTGGAGTAGAGTGTTGGAGAGTGGAGTTGGGTGGCGTAACGTGGAGTAGAGTGTCTTGGGGTGTTCTGGAGGTGCGTAGAGTATAGTTTGGGAAATGGCAGAGAGGGTGGTAGAGTGAAGTAAAGTAGCGTAGAATGGAGTAAATTGTCGTAGAGTGGCATAGATTGGAGAGGATTGTCGTGAAGTAGAGAGCCAAAGAATGGAGTGGCATAGAGTCGTGGAGGGAGTAGAGTGGAGCAGGAGAGTTGTGGAGTGGTGTACAGTGGCGTAAACTCGTCTAGAGTAGAGAGTTGTGGAGTGCACTGCTTTTACAGACAACACATATTCAATTCAAATGACCATTACATTTGCACAGGCATACCGTTTTACTGATAAAATTAAGAAATTTTTTGAATGGAATGAAATGCTGCGAGAATAAGGCCATTGACAAAGTAGTTTGAGAAAATACTGTACAGTGAACCACAACCGAATGCATCTCCCACGGTGTCCCTTTAACCAAAGGCAGAGTTAACCATAATGAATGTTGATTTCAGCTCCTGCCTGCCCCAATATCAATCAGCAGCATACATCTGCATTTCTTTGTTTAGGACTCAGAGCTGGTTTTCACTGTTTTGAAGGGTGATGCCCCTGTATTGACTTGACACAGGCCATTTTTTATATTGCTTTGTGGGCACCCCCTGGCCTTCTAGACCGGGATTCAAGCAACATGCACCTATCTAGTCCTGACTTCCATTTCCCCAATGGTGGGGGTTCCGTGCTTTTCCAGACCCCTGCTATATTTCTTTTTGCCAGCGCTAGCCATAACAGCACAGCCCTGTACTAGTACGAGTCTGTTTCTGTGTGATATGGAATAAGGCTAATGTTGGGTCTCAGGGTAGGGTCCAGCCCAGTGCACGCCCCAGGCACGACAGCATCCCCTCCCAGAATGGTTGCAGTCGCCTTCACTTCCAAACTGTGTGGAGACGATCCTGTCTCTGTGCTGCATCTTAAACAGTGTGGTGAGCTGATAGTCCCCATTCTCCAAAGCTTGTTACGGGTGTAGTACACCCTGTGGAGGTATTTCCACTGCACAAGTCTGTACTGTGAGGCAATAGCAGATTCCCAGAGGAGGACAGTGCCTCGCTCCAATCCTCTTTAGAGTGTTGTCTCACATCTCCCTTCCAGGGCGCCCCCATAACCAATCAAAGGAGTCACGCGAATTTATCACTAGCGAGCGATATATTTGGTAAATTTGGTGTTTGGTCATTTTGTCTAACAGAAGTTTAACCTCTGGGGGACTGTAATCCAGCATGTCGGTGAGCCTGTCACATAAGGTCTAATTGCGTGCCGCAGCTGTAAATGCCTAAAGAATTGCATGTGGTGTAGGTCAATTTATTCGTATTGCCTGACAGAATATCACCCAACTTGATATCCCATAGTTATTGTATCCCATAGTTTAAATCCCGTTTAAATCCCTGGAGATTGGAGACCTGTGGTACCAGGGTCCCTCTAAAAATGGAATTTCTTTTGTGAGGCATCCCTTCCATCCAAGGGCCCTTATGGATATTCCATATTCAGAGTTTCACAGTCGTGGCTGGTGGTAGATTTCCGGGAGGCTTTCACCCATATAGCAAGTGTTTTAGGGGAGTGCTTGGCATACCCCATTTTTCAGTTGCGAATGCTGGGTCCATCTGTGTCAAACCACCATTAATTCACTATGATGAGGTGTGCCGCCCTATAGGAGGAACTCATGTCTGGCGTTTCAAAGCCGCCATCGTACGTAAATTTATAGCATTTGGAAAGGGCAACTCTTGGAGTATAGTGGTTCCAAAGGAAGTCACGGAAGCGACTTTTGCCTCTTGAGGGAGTATTCTGGCAAGGGTTATGGCCAGTTCTGAAGTTAATAAACCAACCGGGGAATGGCTATAATTTTGTAAGTGGCAGAACGTCCCAGAATGGACAGCGGTAGTGCTGTCCAAAATCCCAAGTCCCTGTGTAAACGATCCAGCTGGGGCTCGACATGACGCTCCCTGCCACTCTGGAGTTAATTGTAACGTACACCCCATGGTATTTGAAACCGCATGTCAGAAAATGTAGCTCAGTTGCCCATTGAAGGGCGAATGGTTGGAGGCCATGGGGTATATCAAGGATTTCGCTCAATTGATGGAGAGTCCTGAAAAATTGCCAAAACTCCAGGCCTATAACCAGTGCGTCCACTCTCAGCAACCCTGCTAGTGGTTCGATCGCGATGGCAAACAGTAGGGGTGACAGAGGACAGTCCTATCTCGTCCCTCTATGTATTAAGGACTGGTATGACACAGAACCTGACCCGTAAATCTGTATACAGGAGTCTTCTCCAAGAAATAAATCTAGGCCCTTAGTTCAGTTCCTGTAGGAGGTAAAAAAGATAATCACTTTGGTCCGAATCAAAGGCCTTATTGAAGTCCATCATGAGGAGCACATACGCCCCAGGTAGACTATCAGCCAGAGCATTGTAAACATGTCTATTGTTACGTCTCGAGGCCCAGTGTGGTATAAAGCCTGATTGATCAGGATGGACCAAAGTAGCAAGTATCGGCATTAGTAAATTAGCTAAAGTTTGGGCCCGCATTTTGACTTTTATATTTAAGAGGGATATGATGTGGTAGGAGGAGGAGTAACGGTTGGGGTGGGGGGCGTTGAGAGAGTCCGGGCTTAGTATTGATTAGTATTGATCGTATTAAAATATTTGTTTCCACCACACTTCAGAATGACAAAAAAAAGTGCTTCATTTTTTGCTTTCCTAATTCTGATACGTTCTGAAATATCTACACAGTTAATTTGCAGACAATTTTGATGTGTCCTGGAAAAAAGCCTTTTCTTTCTCAAAAAGATTGTCACATAAATCATCTCACTTTGAGTCTGAGAAAGAAAGGTGAACACTTGTGCTTATTTTGAACTGGTGGGGCCCACTGGCAGTCATTTTTAGGGGCAGACACTTATTTGTCCTTATCAGATATTGACCGAAGGAAAAAAACACAAACCGGAAAGGAGGAGGAACAGAAAGACGGAAAAGCATCACAAAGAGAGAGTGCAGGGTCAGGCAAGAGTGAGATAAAGGGGCAGAAAGTGTCTGGACATGCATTAAAGAGGCCTACGTTGAATTTAACACTATGCAGCTTCGGTATTTGGTGTGCCAATATTTAATAACACCGACTGCTGTCTTCTGAGCAGTGCTTTGGGCACTGACACAAATTATTTTACAAATTAAGTACTGAAAACACCAAGCTCCCTTGGAAAACAGTGCCTGACATTGGACCTCTGTCTTGGAATGCACATCAAATGTGACAAGATAAGAGCAAGATTTAAATTTAAAGGCCTCTTATAGAAACAAGCACTCGTGGAAGAATACATTTAATAGGCAATGCTCCACGGGAGGGTTGAACTCAAGTTGGACAGCCTAAAACAAATGAAGCCAGCAAATAGAAAGCAAGCAAATGTGAATTACAAACCACAAAGCCAGTGGTAAGCAATGGGTGAAATGCATTCTTAAGGAAACTTTCGGCATATCCCCAAGAAGTTGTTAGTAAACGAGACAGCTGGGCTGTCTGGTAGGATACGACCGAAAAACTATAAGTTCTCTTATTTAATACCTTTTTGTGCAAATATTGAGAACAGCAGTGAGCATATTTGGATCCCTCTTACAGTGGTATGTTACAGAACTGCATTTCCTCTGCTACCTGCTACAGGAAACCTCTTGGTTCCTCCTGCTATAAAGGAAAAAAAACCCAGTTATTATTGATGCTCCCTAGTATCATACATTAGGGAAGGGTTTTCAACAAACCATTAACATTTAAAGCACTGATGCCCAGACTACAAAAGAAGTATAGGACAGCCAGGAAGATGGCTATGTCACCAGCCTCAGTGTCTGCCACCAAACAAAGATAGTAGAAACCTGGAGGCTGTGGAGAAGAAAATGGAGTAGGATGCAGCCACCCAGTGGCCAGTCACAATGCCCTCCTGGAAATAAATGGGGGACCTTATGTGCTACCTGCCCGAAGAATACTAGAAGAGGTCCAAGGCAGTAATTGAGGAGGGCAGGACATCACTAATTTGTGTCTGAAATCATTACTAAATTCTGAGGATACAGCCAGCAAATAACTCTCCTCAGGCACTGTACTGCAAGGCTACCGCGCCAGACCACATTGAGGATCACTCTAGTTCCAGGTGCCCTACTGACTGGCTGCAAGCAGATGGCATGTCCTTACGCGGATATTGCACAGCTCTCTCCTCTGCCTTCTCTATTCACTGCAGACTAGCCTAGCACTGATTTTGTTTTGTGTTACCAGGACTGATACATAATTGAGGGTAACAGGACTGACTACCTACCTGTGCACAACAACAGCAGGTTTTAGTTTTTAGGTCATGCCAAGGCAGCACTGTCTCTTCGAGTTATGCTGTATTCAGGTATGGGCTTGAAGCTCCGCCCGTTTTTCGCCCATCTTTTCAATTGGCTCCTGTTACTGGCCATCCTAAATGGTTGCTTTTGATTCGTGAATGGGCTTAGTAGTCCCTCCTTAGTACCGCCCTTTCTGCTTTAGTAACCTTCCATGAGGACTGGCCCTTTTACTTGTGTTGGTACTCATTAGGTTTCATTTACGGTCTGTGAGCACTATTTTCTTAAATCGCAGTCCTGCCTCCAGGCACCATGCTGTAGGTTTCAGCAGGGCGCCCGCTTTTATATTTTTCTATTAAGTAATGGCAGCCGCTTGTGATTGTGGCTCGCCCAACTTTCAACTTTGCAGCACGGCACAGGCGGCGTGCTGTGCTGCTTACCAAAAGCTTAAAATATTGAAAAAATAGACTTTGACGAGCTGCGCCTTTCTTTTCTTCGGAGCGGCTCGACAGTCTATTTTTTCAATATTATATGCTTTTAATAAGCAGTGCGGCACAGGCGCGTACTGCGCTGCTTACCAAAAGCTTCCAATATTGGAAAAATAGACTTTGGCTTACTGCGCCTTTCTTTTCATCGGCTCGCCTTGCCAAAGTATATGCAATAGGTCTGCCATTTCTTAGAGTTGTAGTTATTGGCATTATAAATGCCAATGTTTTTTTACCTAGCCATGTTGCAGTACCATATGAGGCCAAAAGAGGTCCCATGGGACCTCTTTTGGCCACATATGGTGCTGCACCCTGCAACATAGCTAGGTAAACAAGCATTTGCAATGCAATAGGTCTCGCATTTGCAAGACTTTAAGCTATTGTAAATGACAATGCATTTTATTTATGTCTTGATTAATAACACGTAAATAAAAGGCATTGTTATTTACAATGCCAATAGCTAAAACTCTTGTAAATGCGAGACCTATTGCATTTCAAAGATGCAGCCGCCATTGTCCCGGGCTGCTTGGAAAGTGAAAGTGTGCATGGGGCGCTGAATGTTGCAGGAAAGCATGTCGTGCCTGCAGTAGGTGAAACTCATTAAAGAAAATAGTGCTTACAGACTAAATAAGACATACTGTGTAACAAACGAAGTAAAAGGGCCAGTCCTAATGGGAGGTTACAAATGAAGACGAGGTGGTATTAAGGAGGGACTAAGAAGCCTATTAACGAATCAGAAGCCAGCCTTTAGGGAGGACAATGACCCAAGCCAATGACACATATGGGTGGAGAGTGGGCGGGGCTTCAAGTCCATACTGGAATACAGCATTCCTCGCAGAGCAACGCATGCGCTGCCCAGGCTCGACCTAAAAACATTGACATATATAATGCCAATAACTCCAACAAAAGCGCGACCTATTGCATTTGCAATGCTTGTTGATACCTAGCCTTGAAACAGCTCCAGGCCAAATCGCCAGTGAATTGCAAAACCTGTGTTGGCTGTCCACTCCTCAGTGTGTTTTTGAAGTTTATCATGTGAACAAGAAACCAGAGACCAAAGAAAAGTGAATTAATTGTGTAATGTAAACTAGAAAAAAAATGTACATTAAAACTGATGGTGGGTCATACACCTTTATTCAACTGTAGTTCAGTGTGCCCTACCAACTTACCAAGAGTGCACTTATGCACCAACTAGATACCATAAAGGGTAAAAAATAAATAAATTGCACTTCGTATGATACAGTGCCTTGAAGGGCCTTCTAAATCAAACATTATTGCATGCCAGTTACAGGCAGTCACAAGTTCGGCCTAGAAGTAGACCAGACATTAGAGAGCTTGAAAAAAAGCCAATGGCACCGTTAAGGCCATGGAAGCTTTGCAGACATTCAAGTCTTCCTTTAATAGGGTTGGTATAATGGACAAATGAGGACATAGGAGACCACTGTACACTCCTCAGGTTTAAAGGCAACCTGCAAGGGAGCCAGTCAGCCAGGCTACAAGTGGCAACCACCTCAGCAGTCAAATACATTGTTTGAGGTGTGGCAAGACGAGGTAACGCATTTATGGGACGAGCTCCACAGTCCTCAAAGTAATTTGAAGCTTCTGACCTTCCCCAAACACTTCTCACATGTAAGGAGGAGTATATGGGACATCCTAAACATTTGAGAGTCCATTACCACAGACAAGTGGGTGCTAAACCTAGTAAAACCTTGCTATTGCATAGCATTTCTCACAACAAACCTACAGTACCATGAAAACAACAAAGGTACAGAAAGGACCAGATACAGATACGTCCGACAGAAGTACAAGAACTGTTACAAAAATGCAATGAAAATAGTACCCCTGCAGAAGAGGAACATAGGGGTGACTCTTATCAACTGTCTGGTACCAAAACAAAATCTGTGTGGCCAGTCTTGTCCTGCGATTGGTGAACAGATTCACAATATCCAACGGTTCCAAATAACAACCCTTCAAGAAGTCATATTGTTTCTGGAGGAGGACTACTTGGAGATTATAGATTTAAATGACTCCTACTACCACGTATGATACATCCATCTCACAGGAGATATCTGAGATTTGTGATGATGGGGGTACATTTTCAGTTCAGAATGTTACCTTTTGGCAGAACTCTTCTCATGAGTGTTTACTAAGACACTAGCAGTGGTAGCAGACCGTCCCAGAAAACAGGATATTCTCATCTACCCTTCCCTGGATGACTGGCTGGTAAAGGTGAGCTGTCTCGAACAGTCCCAGAGATGAAAAAGGTTTTCCTGGGAGCAGATCTGGACACAGTGAAAGCAATGGCATACCCTACTATGAAAAGGGTTCTTAACATTGAAGAACCAAGCTCCCTTAACCACACCTCAGTCTCTGATGGTGAAGCCTTTTATGAAACCGTTAAGGTATGATGGCTTCTTACATTCATTTGATTCCAAATGAAACATGAGATTGCATCTGAGACCCGTTCAGGCGTGTTTGATACATCGATGGGCATATTGGCGGATCTTGTAGTTGTAAAATACGTCGACAAAGAGATAAAATGGGGGAACATAGCAAATATGTTGATGGGGAGACCATTCACAACACCTCTTCCGTAACCCATTTATTTAGAAAGTTTTGTATAGCGCGAACGTGACCCTCGAGGGTATCAGAGCGCTTTACATGGAGATAACACGATTAGCACTTGGTCTGATCAACATGCAAACATATGCGTGAGAGACAAACAAATCAACGATTAAGAATAGGCTAACAGTGGTTGGAGTAAAATAAAGCCAGTACTAGGCAGGATAGTCTACATAAGAGTTTGCTATCTGAATCTATTCAATGTCATCGATATGTTGACTTAGGGTAAGAACTTAGTCAGTAGATATGATTTGGCTTCTCTTTTGAAGGAGTAGGTGGAGGAAATTAGGCGAAGGTCCGGCGGTAAAGAGTTCCATATCTTGGGAGCGACAGCCGGGAATGCTCTAGCCCCAGTTTTCTTTTTGTGGTTTCGTTGGGGTTTCAGCAACAAGGTGAGCGCACTTCGTGAGGATCTGCTGCCTCCTGATTTTTCTAGCTTTTGGGCCAGGTAACTGGGGGTGTTGAAGTGTAACGCTTTGTGCGTCATGCAAGCAATTTTCAGTTGGATTCTTGCTTCATATGGTAGCCAATTTAAGGTTTTTAGGGCTGGTGAGATGTGTGCATTTCTTTTAGTTCCGAGGACATGTCTTGCTGCTGCATTGAGAGAGGCTCTTAGTGGTGCTAGTTTGTATTTAGGTAGGCCACATAGTGTGGCACTACCGTAATCCAATCTGGGTAATACTAGGGCTTGGACCTATCTTAACTGATGCTTCGCATGTGGGCTGAGAGGGACACAAGGCACAGGTCAATTTAAGGTTGCTATGGTCCACTTGGGAGCCACCCAGGCACATCAGTTACCTACAGCTGATGACTATTTATTTGGCATAAACGTTTTTGTTTGACAATCTGACAGCTCAGGTTCTGACAGACGACACAATCTCCTTTGTCTATCTGAACAGTCTATTGCACTCTCTCATTCTAGCACAAAGCTTTTGCAGGTGGGCACTTGCAAGAAACCTTCATCTGGTGGCAAACCATGTACCAGGAGTAGAAAATGTTCACACAGGTAAATTAAGCAGGTGAACAACAGCTCTCACGAATGGGAACTAAAATAAACTTGGTAGAAGCAGTACTCTAACATTGGGCAATTTCACAAATACCTATTTGCAACAGCAAAAAACACAGTGTCAGTTCTTTGCATCCAGGCACTACAATCCAGAGTCACATGGGAATGCACTGTTGATAAATTGGTACAGCATTTTTGCTTATGCTTTCCCCTTTATACAACTGATTCCACTAGGCTTGGAAAAATACAGGATATCCAGCATGCCTTTGATTGTAGTGTTTTTCTCACCTGATGCACATTTCTCAGGAGATTTATGTAAAAATACCAATACACCAGGATATCCTCATAATGCAAGGGGGAAAGGTTTTACACCTGGATCCAAGGAGCTACAGTTGACGGCATGGCTCTTCAGATAGCTGAATTCAGTCACTTGCAAAGACCACAGAAGACATTTTATATCATAAGGAAGCGTGTAAATCATCCACCAGAAAGTGTTATACCTTGAAGTGGAAGCGGTACCTTGTGTGGTACCAACACAGCAATCTCCATCAACAATGCTGATGAGACAATAGTCTTGTACCTTACACACCTTGTTGTCCACAAGCAGACTTATGCCTGCTTAGGTGTGCACTTATCAAAAATTGCAGCAGATGTTACAGGTTTGCACATGAAACCGATCTTTGCTATTCTAGTCATTGAAGGTTTCTGAAGGTGCAAAAAAACTTTTCCCTTCATGTACAGTTCCTGCACCGCAATGGAATTTACATTTAGCTATAGCAGGCCTTATGAGACCACCCTTTGGGCCCATGCACAAAGCTTCACTCAAGTTCCTTATGAAGAAGACAGCCTTTTCAGCGACAATGAAATCTCCGAGAAGAGTAAGGATAATTTAATCATGAAAACAGACCCTAAATCCCTACCAAAGTTAGTTTCACAGTTCCCTGTCAGTCAGGCCATTACCCTCCCTACTTTCGTCTAGATCCAAGTAACACAGCAGACAAAATGCTTCACAACCTAGATGTAAGGAGGGAACCAGTTGTATTATATCAAGGAAGCACAGAACATCAGGAAAATCACAGTTATTTGTAGGACACAACACAGAGACTGAGCACAGGAGTGACAAGGAATACCATTGCAAGATGGTTAGTGGAAACCATTCGGCACTGTTATCGAATGGCAGAAAAAACACTGGAGGAGAAGCCAAAGGTGTATTTCACCAAGAAGATGGGGTCCAGATTAGTATTCATGGACAATGTCTTGCTACGTGCCATCTGCAAAGCAGTCACACGGTATGAAGGATACACATTCATGAAACAAGATACAGAAGAGCACAGAGGCAGCAGTGGAACAGTGGGTACTAAAACACTTGTTCTCATGCACTCCCTCTTCAAGTCGCTGTCACAGGGAAGGTAATCTCTCTACTTAATGCACAGCATATGAATCTGGAAGTCAGTACGCTGCAAAAAAAGCTTGTCACTGACCTGTAATAATGGTTTTGCATTATAAAGTTCTAGTAAATTCACATGCGGACTCCCCCCAGACCCTCCCCCGCCCCCCCAACCGCACCTCTCTAATGAAGGAGGGTATTGGAGGAGATACTATTAAAAATAAAAAGTAATAAGAAAATCTTAAGATATTGGTCCTGTTCAGGGGCATTGTGGGCTTACTGTCGACAGCCTATTGAGACTCCACAGATGTCAATACCCTGCAAGATTAGGAAAACGTGTTATAATCCAGCCCTGTAAGAAAGTGCCCTCTTTTTGCATGGTTGCCCCCACTGTTCGCCAAAGTGCTGATGTACTTTGACTGAGTGTGCCCTGGGTTCCTGCCAAACAGGTACCCAGGACCTAAGGTCTTGCCTTAAAACTGCATTAAGACAAAACCCAATTGGCACTGTTTGGCCATTGTTCAGTGGCACCACAGGGCACTGTGGCCACAAAAGGCCTCTAAGGGCTGCAGCACTTATTGCGCCACCCCTAGAGGCCCTGCATGTGTATATATATATATATATATATATACACACACACATTCTCTCTCTCTCTCTCTCTCTCTCTCTCTCTCTCTCTCTCTCTCTCCCTCTCCCTCTCCCTCTCCCCCTCTCTCCCTCCCCCTCTCCCCCTCTCTCCCTCCCCCTCTCTCCCTCCCTCTCTCTCCCTCCCTCTCCCTCCCTCCCTCCCTCCCTCTCTCCCCCTCTCTCTCCCCCTCTCTCTCTCTCTCTCTCTCTTTGGTGCAGAACAAACTGAAGAGTCGACATGGCACACATCCCTGTGTGCCATGCCTACAACCCACTGCCCTTGCATAGGTCAGCCACCCCTCTAGCTGGGTGCACTATACCAGTTGAGGGTACAGGTGCATGAGCCCTGTACCCCTACAGTGTCTAAGCTAATTCTTAGACATTGTAAGTGCAGTTATGCCATTAAGAGTATATGGTGCTGGGAGTTTGTCTGTGACTGGGGGGGAATGTTTGCCATACAACATTCCGTCCATCATCTTGTGTGTTTTGCATTTCGCCCTAAGTGGGAAGGGTATGCCCAGACGTGGGTCCCGTGCTCACTACGCCACTGGAGTCAAGCTATCCTGGCTGATGAGGGCTGATAGCCCGAAACCGGTCCTAGGATGCTTGATTCCGGTCCAGGGAAGACATGGCTTGGCAGTTCGGTCTGGACTGTTCCCATGAGGCACAGGGTCAAGACTGATTTGCATATGGCTATGTCTGAACTGGGGTGGCGTGGTGAAGCAAAATAACGATGGATTAAACCCAGATCTGTGACTGGGGGTGAATGTTTGCCAATGTGCAACATTCCGTCCATCATCTTGTGTGTTTTGCACTATACCAGTGTCTTAGCCAATTCTTACATATTGTAAGTGCAGTAATGCCATTAAGGGTATATGGTGCTGGGAGTTTGTCATTACGAACTCCACAGCATCATAACGGCTTTACTGAAAACTGAGAAGTTTGGTATCAAACTTCTCAGCACATTAAACCCACACTGATGCCAGTGTGGGATTTAATGAAAAATGCGCTCAGAGGGCATCTTAGAGATGCCCCCTGAAAAACGACCTAACACTAGTGTCCAGGCTGAGTGGCTGCTAACCAGCTGCCACCGCCAGACATGTTTCTGGACTCCTAGGTCGAGAGCCTGCTGCTCTTGGGGGTCTGAAACAATGCACATCCTGGGACGAGGTGCCAAGCCTCCTCTCACAGGATGGGCAGGGTCCACGAAGGGGAAGCTTCAAAGGCTTGCTGCCTGTGTGAGCTACCCTAGGGGCACCCCTGAACCTTGACTGAAACTAAGAAGAGGACGACACCCACTGGCTTGGCCCCATCCCTACCGGCCTGTCCCACCTCGAACCTGCTCCAGCGAAATCCCGGTGTGTCCTGCAGCCAGCACCCTCAAGAACCCGGAGGACATGCCCTGCCTTCCAAGCCAAAGACTTTTTCTCCCGTGAGCACCGGATTTGCTCACCAACAGACTCTGGCCGCAGCCAAAACCGCAAGTCTGCACCTGACGCCCACGGCCCGAGTTCGAGTGGTCCAACACCACGAGGAGGTCTCCCTGCGATCCTGACCTGAGATCTGGTGATCTCTGACCTGCCTCGAATCTCCAAACGACGCCCACAGTCTCTTTCTGGAGGATCCCCCCGACCGGAGCTGGTAACAAAAACCGGACGCCTAAAGACACCCCTGCACCTGACGTCCCATGGCCTTGGGTGGCCCAACCGACGGTGTCCCAGCATCCCCAGGCATCCCAACTTACCTCTCTTACTGGTGGTCACCTCCAGAACATCTCCGACCCCGAGCCTGCTTTCTTTGTTGCAACTGGAGAATCCCCATTGAAATCAACAGGGCACACACGCCAAAACAGTACCCTGCACCCAGCCGCCCCTGCGCGGCGGCGGCTGTAGTTTGGGAGCTAACTCTGATCCCCCTTTGCCCTGAGCCTAACACCAGGAGCTTTGCTCCCACAACCTTGTGGCCTGCTCATGAGCAGCCACCAACCGGAGGCCCCCTATCGGATAACATTGGGCCTCAGCACTATGCACCTGACCGCCCTAGTGCCGCTGAGGGTGCTTTGAGAGTGCATCCTCGACCCTGGGGGAACCCTGGTTCTAACCCCAGAATATCAACTCCCACAAACTTGTACTTACCTGTAAACCGATAACTCCATTTCCTCCCATAAGATTGCATTGACTGGTTTTCTTGAAAATTGTTGTAAGTGTGGAGTTGGTTTGTATGGAACATTGAAAAACTGCATATGTACTAAAAGTGAATTACTTACCTTTTGTCTAGGAGATGTCTCAGTGTGATATCTAGGCATATCACACAGATTAGCAAAAGTAATCTGAAAAGTAACTGAAAAGTAATTTCGAAACTTTGACTTACCTGTAATTCAATCAACTGCATTTGAACCTGCATTCAATTGTAAAACATTGCATAAGATTTTGCTAAGCATTTATTTCACTTACCTGCACCTGGCTTGGCTTGGTTCTAGAAATAAAATAGCTTAATAATATTTTTAATAAAAACAAATTGGTCTGAGTACAGTCTTTGAGTGTGTGACATCATTTGCTGCCTGAGTGTGTTCAACAAATTCTGAAACACTACCCTCTGATAAAGCCTTACTGCTCGCCCACACTACCACAAATGGAGAGTAAGGAGCCATCTACTTTTACCTCTCCCTACCTTTAGGGTGCCACTGGACTCTGTGCACGCTACACCTCATTTTGGTATAGTATATATAGAGAGCCAGCTTCCTACAAGCACCTCTGAACCCAACGATTAGGTGTTGGTATTAGACTTTACTCTCTAAAAGCTTAAAGCGGAATTAGCAGGTGACTCAATAAGAGCTTCAAGCTGTGAAACCGTTGTTACAGCAAATAATTATTTTTTAATGTATCATACCCGTCACAATTTGGGTTCTAACATTTCCACAGCACAGAGTCGGCCTTGGTTGCTGTCACGGACTAGATCAGATGTTAGCTGGATGCCAACATTCCTTTCCTGCTCGTGTTGTTGGATTTATCCGCAACATTTGATACTGTTTGTCATCCCAGGTTGATCTATAGTGTGCAGGAAATCGGAATCCAGGGCTTAGCATTACCGTGGCTCGAGGATTTTCTTACCAACAGAACCCAAACTATTACCGTTGGCTCTTATAAATCCTGCACCGTGCTATTGGTCAAGGGAGTGCCACAGGGCTCCTATCTTATCCCTACCTTATTCAACATCTATGGGTTCCCCCTTGCTAGGATCATTAAAGACGTTGGGTTTGAGGTAATATCTCATGCTGACGATACGCAGCTAATAATCTCCTTTGATGAAGGTCTGGCCAAACAATGTTTCTCAGCCGGGATAAAAGCAATTGCTGACTGGATGACAGAAAACTGCCTGCAGTTGAATGCTGGTAAAACTGAAATCATGTTGTTTGGCAAGGCCCAACAGCTTTGTCCTCTGACTGGTGGCCTTTAGAACTTGGCACAGCTCCAATTCCCAAACAAGTAGTCAAAAACCTGGGTGTCCAATTGGACCAAACTCTCTATGTAGGAGCAAGTCTTGTCTACCATCTGCATTTGCTTCTACACTATGCGCCTGCTGAGGAGAGTTTTCATCTTTCTCCCTCTTTCTCTAAGGAAACGTCTGGTACAGGTGCTGGTTATTAATCGTTTGGATTACGGCAGTGGCTTAATGGCCTCTGCAAATGAGATTTTATGTAGACTCCAAGTGGTGCAAAACACCGCCGCCCGACTCATTTGCTATTTTCCCCCTCTTTGCATTCGCTACATTGGTTACAGTCCATTAAAGGATTATCTTTAAAATATGTTGCCTGACACATAATTCCCTGATTGGGAAAGGGTCCCAGCTACTCATCTTCTAGGCTTTTTTTTTCTGTCGCCCATCTAGACTTCTTAGATCTAGTGAGAAAGCCTTGCTGATAGTATCAGGGGTCAGAAGGACCCGTTCAGGGGGCAGATCATTCTCTTATCTAGCCCCTTTGTATTGGAACAGGTTACCTCTGCATATTCAAATGTGTACTGAACATAGTCTATTCAGAAAATCACTCAAGAACGCGCTCTTCTAATGTAGCAGTCTCTGCTTTCCCTGTATTTTTTGCTGAGCCGAGATGCACCTCCCGGGGTGATTAGTGCGTGTTGTATATTATACTAACATAACATACACTGTTGTTGTCCAGTGTTTTGACACGATTTGAGATTGTGGGGGCCTCCATCAGTCTACTTAACATTTGTGGATACAGCTCAAGAATGGAAACTACATCTGGCCAGGCAGTCCTTTGTAATCTGTTTGACTAATGCGTACCCTGCCTCATACTGTCACCATCTTCTCAGCACGCTCTGTATTGTAATGTGTTTTTTTTTTTTGCAGCATATTTTGGTGATTATTTTTGTCATACTCCATTCAGAAGATCTGTTGAACTTTATTTGGACCAAGGAAGGTACCATTCTGTGGGTGCTCAGGGTGGATTATGGTACGAGATTAAGTCCTCACCCCTCCTGCCCCACTCCCCTTTTTAGGTCGAGCTTGCAGGTAGCGCACATGCTCTGTCGCTTGTTTTTGGGGGGGGGGGAACTACTCTAAAAACGGGCTTTTAGTTCACTCACTACTTACCATTTGTCGGCAACATTATATCTCTTCCTTGCTGCTTTTTAATACTGCAACGCGTGAGGTGTCACTTGCTGTGTCACTTCTTTTTTCGGTTGAGCCTGGGCAGCGCATGCGCTGCTCTGCGAGGCATGCTGTATTCAGGTAGAGACTTGAAGCTCCGCCCACTTTTTTCATTGGCTTGTCATTGTCCACTATAAACTGTGGCTGTTCATTGGTCAATAGGCTTAGTAGTCCCTCCTTAGTACCTCCTTGTCTCACTTTGTAACCTCCCATGGCGACACCCCGTTACGTGTGTTGATACTCGGTAGGCTTTAATTACAGCCTCCGAGCACTATTTTCTCAAATAGCTTTGTCCTGCCTGCTGTTGCAGGCAGGACACGCTCTCTCCTAAAGCTTTTTAAAAAAAAATTATAGCACTGGCACCGAACGCATTTGCAATGCAATAGGTCTCGCATTTGCGAGAGTTTAAGCTATTGGCATTGTAAATGACAATGCCTTTTATTTATCTGTTTTAAAAACAACACATAATTAATTAAAAGGCATTGTCATTTGCAATGCCAATAGCTCAAACTCTCGTAAATGCAAGACCTATTGCATTGCAAGTGCTTGTTTTTCTGTGGTGCGTGTACCAAGTACAGATTGATTTCTCTTAATTAGTGTCTGTCCGCTGCTTGCGCTGTCACTGAGGTACTATGTCTTCTTCTTTTTTTTATATATATAAATATAATTGCATTTTTATATAGCACGAACTCCACCTGACCAGAAGGTAATGCAGCGCTTCACATGAGCACCAGTTACATAACACAAAAACACAATTGTTTTTTAGGTCTCGCCTACCCAGCGCGCATGCGCTGCATAGGAGGAGACCTCTTGAAATCGATTCGCTTTTTTGCCCAAAAACGTGCACGCTTTGCATTGCTTTCAATGGCAACGCATGCACGTTTGGCGATTCCCTTGCGGGAGTGAGCTTTGGCGACATCTGTTTGTAATTATCTTGCAAACAGATGGTGCCCCTGCTCGCTCCCGCAAGAGAAACGCGGTGTGTGTCTTTTTTTTTTTTTTGCTTTTCGCTCGTGCCGTGAAGCAGTTCTGCTGACTTCCGCCTACCCCGCCTGTGCAGTCCATTTGCTGCCCGCCGTCGCCGCTGCTGGTTCTATCCTACTTAAAGCCCCGGTCGGATAAAGGTTACATTGGCACCTCTCCGTGCGAAGTCAATTTGGCACATCAGACTTTACATCGGCTTACATATAAATGATTATTTTAACATATGCTTTCTTGGGTTTAGTAGATGGTTCAAAGCCTTTGCAAGCTCACCAGTTGTACAGCTTCACACTTTCAATCAACTTTCCCAATTTGGTAATTCGCTCTGACAGATGAGGGACTAACGACAGGAATTGTAAAGCAGTTTTGTTCAGCAGCATGGCGTCTTATACGTTACTCTTTTATATTAAATAAGTTAGCGCTCTAGCTTTTTTGTTAGTACACTAGTTACAATTAATCTTTTTGTGATAGGAAGCAGGGGAAGCACAGAGAGGAGGTGGAAGCTACAAATGTTAAACGCTCGCCTCTGCAAAGTCGTTCTTTTAAGTCTAATTAGCGCTAAGGAAGCAAGGTGGTGACAATACGAAATCTGCCTAACAATTGCCTAAGGCCACACTAAAAATGGCGCCTGCGTGCTCCCGTGGCGTCGCTTCGTGGTGTCATCGCGCCACTTGCAGGGCATGGCCATGGAGAGGAAAAGTTTGTCAGTGAGAGTGAGGGAAGTGAGGGCGCTGGAGCCGTACGGGTCGCCTTCTTGGTCTTTTGGGAGCGGCTGGCTGAGGCGCCACAGGCCCCGGGCCGGGCTCTGGAAAGGCGCCTGCTTCTGTTTTTAATTTATACACGTATCTACATTTTTAAAATTCGGGACCGGTGAGGGCGGCGCCTTCTGGAGCTCTAACCCTTCAGACATCTCCTGAGACACAGAATCGGCAGCAGTGATGACGGAAGAGTCCAGCATTAGTGCCCTGCCTTAGTGCCCTGCCTTAGTGCCCTGCCTTAGTGCCCTGCCCTGATCCATCAACAGGGATGATTATGAACTTCAGGAGGTGATCGGTGAGTGCAGGCCCTGACCCCTCCTTCACCCTTTAATACCTCACAAAATGTGTGACAGATCCCACAGCTCTGTTAGTTGCCAGGGCCCCTCTACACTCTTAAACATGGGCTTGTGACAGCCCATGATAATCCACTGTAGACTGCCTAGGTTTGCCACGCACACCTACAGACATGGGCTGGTTGTTCTCAGATTTACATCCGTGCTATCCGGCACACATACAGTTAATGACAGTTCAGAGTGCCCCCCCCCTTTTCTGGCCTGCCATGCTCTGTGACCTCAGTAGACACAGCCCGTGCTGACAAGCGTTTGCTATAATAGTTCTAATTCACAGGTCTAGTGGCAGGCTCCAAAGCCAGTCTGTGACCATGAATTTCTGTGTCTCACCCCTACACACACATGAGTTGGTGATGGGTTAAATAGCTTTCTTGGTGCTGGCAGGCCCTGCTACCACCCCCCCCCCCCGCCCCATACACACACAAGTTGGTGACAGTCCACATTGCCTTCATCTTTGCTCTTAAGGCCCTATCCCTGCACACAGACCCATGGTATGATGACTAGTCATGTTACCCCCAGTCGTTTTGTAAGACCCAATCCCCCCTCAACATTAAAACAAGATTGAGCTCTTCCAGTTCCACACACTTCTGTTAGGGCACTTAGACCCCCCCCCCCTGTTTTAGTAGGTCCTAACCTCATAGGTCTCAATCCTGGGAAAATAAGTGTCATAGCATAACATTTCAGAATACATCTCTGCAATCATGCAATGAAACTGTTGGTAGTGACAGGTCTGGTGTCAGTTTTTCCCGACATACACAAGCCACTGAAAGACTCAGAGGCCTGCTCTGTTCTACAAGTCCCTTAGCCCCAGAACACTCAACCAAGATACTTTAACAAAACATGCCTGTTCTGGCAAGGTTTAATCCTCAACTCATGCACACACATGCGCTTGTGACAGACTCCAGTATTCATTTCTGCTATAGAAAATAGCCCCCCCATAGCCCTCTAACTGGTCTTTAACAGTGCAAAGTCGCTGACGTGCTACCCACCCCTCCCCACCAAATGCAGAAGCCACAGAGGAAAGAAAACATTTTAAATTCTTGGCTACTGCCAGCATTTCTCCCAAGCACTTCTTGGACAGTTATAGGTTCCAGATCCTGTACTTGTGCTATTAGGACCTGATCACACACCCCTAAAATATATTGATGAAAGAGCCTCTTTCTGTGCTGCCTGGTTGTGCTCTTTTTGGACCCATAAACGGGCAGAAGCAAGCCCCAAAGCTCCTTTGTTTTGTTGATGTCTACTCTATAACCACACTTCTCTAAACAGGTGCAGCTTATCTTATTTCTGTAAAGAAAGGATTGCCGCAGACTCTTGCTGTCCAGTCATAGTTTGCCCATCGCAGTTGAAGAACTAAGAGACAGCTGAAGAACCCCTTTCTATCCTTAAGTGTGTATTCTCTACCAACAACACACACAGGATCTAGTGACATGCCCCAGAGACCTTCTGTGCTGTTAGTGTCGACTGCCCTATTTAAACATAGACTAGTGATAGTCCTCACTTCATTTCTGATTACATCTTCACACAAGCCCATACTGGCTTGTGATTTGTTCCGTAGGTATGGGATGACAAGGCCTCCTTTATTCCCCTCTATACTACAAGAGTTTAATAGCTCACCTCATCTCCAAAGAGATTTGGTGGTAGGCGTCAGTCCTGTCATTCAGTCTGTCTCGCTGCTTTTGAGTCTGCTCAGTACTGACACACCTAAATAGGCACAATGTCTGGCGCCCAACGCTCTAGTGACTTAGGTTCGCCTCTATTGGAGTACATACGTATTAGTCATATCCTCAATACCCCACATTCCCTTAGTTTCCCTAGTCTTTTGCTATCCCCTCGTCAAAGAGGGGCTGCTTAAAATTTCTGCAGTGTCTGCATATTCCCCAAAGTTCCAGAAGAATCGGTTACCCTTTGAACTGGGAAAAGTCCTGTGAACCTGTCAAATACTATATGCCATGGCAGTCTGTCAGCTTCACCTTCAAGTGCTCCGTGACAAATCTGGGAAAAGCCCTAAGAATTAACTCTTAGTCCTAGCATAGCCTTCCTCCACCTCACACAGGACCCGTGATGAGCCCACACGCCCCTCCTTCGCTAACAAAGTTTGTGTGCTGTCAACCCTTGGTGCGCACAGAAATAAAACAAGCATTGGCATAGCCAATAGGTCTCGCATTTGGGACCTTATAAGTGTTTAGCCATGCAACAGGTGATGTTGTTGCACCAAGGATATTGTGCTGGATAACTAAACACTTATAAGGTCCCAAAGGCGAGACCTATTGGCTATGCCAATGCTTGTCATTTTTTGTTGGGCACGGGGAGATTAAGTGATTTGGCTAGAATCGCAGAATGTTGAGCTGATGTTTAGACTCGAATTTGGTTTTAAACAGCTATGGTAAAGTTTGGCACAGCTTCCGTTCCTACCACAAGGAAGTACAAGGACGGTTGAGAACAAGGAGCAGTCTGCTGTTCTAATTTTATTGACGTTACTCCAGGTGTACACCTTTCTTGTTTTAAGAAGTGGTTTGGTGTATCACAGCATTCTTTCATGTCCTCTTGTTTATGTGACGCAAAACACGATAGAGCTAAAAGCATAAGGTACAAACCTGACTTATTACGTGATTTTTGTGTTCTTTTTAAAGTTTATTTTATAAGTTGTTACGACTTTTCCTTGGCAATGTGAATGCGCTTAAAGAAGTGGGCAACTAAGAGGATGTTAAAGCAATACGTGCGTTTGTTAATCCTTGACCTCATGTGACTGCAAACTGAAATGCGGACGGTTTTGGTAGTTCTATATCGAAAAGTGATCAGTAAGAACACTGTGTGTGCAACAAGTGTAAAAACAGTGACAATAAATGACAAACGTGAAACCGTATCCTATGGCGTTACAAAATGTTTCAAATGTGTTGAGTACTGTCAAGCAGTGACTCCTCCATTCCTGTTCACTGTGATGGAATCATGGGCTACCAATCCTGCTTTATCTACTAAAGTTGTTTATATAAGAACTGAAAAATGTTATGCTTCTGCTATTTCTGCTACATAAACAACTTTTAGCAAATGAACGAACACATTGTTAAGAATGTGCCCAAATCATAAAAAAAGTTACTACCAAACTGCATTAGTGAATTGTGAAAAATAGAAAATACAACAAAAGCACAAGAACCAAGCTCCCTCCTGTCAGTTAAGCTACTGAGGCAAAGCGGAGGGAGTGGACGTTTACTACTGTCCATATCACAAGGACGCGTGCTGTAAGTCCCGGTGCACCGATGAAGGGAATTGGCTTCTAAACATCTTTAAACAATCATGGTCTATCAAAAGCCTTCTGTTTCCTCTTGCAGCCCTTGATGATTCTAATGCGTAAGCCAGCAATTCTTTTCAATAACAAGCACTGGCAAAGCCAAACAGGTCTCTCCATTTTGACCTCTTGGCTTTGCCTATGGTTTTTATCCACGCTGTACTGCACCCCCCACAGCTGAGTGCAAGGGGAGGAGGGACGTACGCAAGGGAACGGTTCAAAAACACATGCACTCTAATGAACTGCTTCACAGAAGAGTAGCATTAGTAAAGCCAATAGGGCTCACCTGTGTGAGATCTAGTGGCTTTTGTCAATGTTTTTTTTAATCCATGTTGTATACCAGTTTAGCTAAAAATAAAAAATAAAGTGCTATGACATGATCAATGCAGGTCTCTTTATAGCGCTTTTATTTAGCGCACTTTTATTTAACTTTCAACCATGCTGCACAGCAGCCACGCAGTGGAAACGGGATTTACAACGCGGACGGAACCTCTCGTTCAGTTACCGTGCAATCGTTACCACGCTTGCCTTTACCACCCATATGCCTTTATGACGCATATGCGTGGTAAAGGCAGTCAGCGCTCTAGATTCAGAGTGGATGGGCGGGGAGAGTGAAAGGAACAGGAAGGATCGGGACAGGAAGGATCGGGACGCTGCTTGTTAAGTAGGGCTGGGGGCCGAGTTTTAGGGCTAAGGGCGCGGGGTGGGGGCAATTTTTACATCTGGGTATCCGTTTTAGGGCTACGGACGGGGCGGCCGGGGTGTTTTTAGGGCTGGGGTCGGGTCATTATTAGGGCTTGGCGCGCGGGTTTCAGGGCTCAGGACGGAGGGGGTGGGTGGGGGCGTTGAGGCATTTGTTTTTTGGCTGGGGGCCGGTTTTGGGGCATGGGGGGCAGGGGTTGGGGTATGTTTTTTGGCTCGGTTTTACGGCTCAGGGCGGTGTCGTTTTTAGGGTGGCTCGTATTCATGGCTTGCGTCTGGGTTTTAGGGTGATGGGCTGGGGTGTAATCTTTACCACGCATATGCCTTTGCCAATCATGCTTTATAAAGAAATCTGTTGAAAAGGCATGCGTGGTAAAGACGCGGTCGTAGTAAAGACCGTGTTGTTAAGGCATGCAATATAATCCCATGCGTGGTTCTGTCATACAACTGCCACCACGCAGCTGTACAACATGGGAAAGAAGACATTGACACAGCCAAATAGCTCTACTAATTGGGTTTCAATGTTTTTTAAGCCATGTTGTAGAGCTGCGTGACATCTGTGCTGCATGGTTGAAAGTGTGAATAAAAAAGCAATGGCCGTGTTATAACCCTTTTTTTTATACTTTCAGCCAAGCTGCTGTACAACATCACAATCGACACTGACAAAGCCAATAGATTTTTCAAAGACAAGACCTATTGGCTTTGCCAATGCTTGTTCGATCTGGCGTTAGCCACAACCTTTTAATTTTACTTTAATGATCTAAATTAAATATTGCTTTCAGCCAGCCCTCTTCATCAATTGAGTGTGTAGCAAAGAAGGGTGACAACCCAAGTGCCTGACGCCTCTTAAACAGGGCTGTAATCTCGAGTTTAGCTGACTCCCCCCATGTGAGGTTCATGCCCCTACTCCCACAGACAGAATCGTTTTGAAAAGGTTATAGGAAAGTCAGTATAGAAGTGAATCATATATCTGAAAGTAGTCACTGTTGTTCAACTGACGAGTACAAAAAAGTTTGTGTTTTTCCTCAATAATAATAATTTTTTCCTGTAGTTTATTATATATGTGGTTCAGTCAGTATGCTATGGACAACTAAGGCCAGCCAACAAGTGTTTCGCTCTTATAGCGTGTAGGCCTGGATATTTCTCAAGGCTTGAAGTTAGTTAGAGCTATTGGCCTGCGGGAGTGGGAAATAAGGTGTTATAGGAGTCTAGGAAGTAATTTTGCAGCTTGAATTTTTTCTGCATTCATATGCTATGCATTATTCCGCCATCTAGTGGTTGGGTCTGTAACTCTTCTTTTGTACATTAGTCGTTCTCTTTCCTCCTTTTTTTTGTTGTTGTTGGACGTCGACTGTCCTCACCATTTGGTGCTTAGTTAAAACTCTCCTGACTTCAAACGCCCCTGCCCTGAAACTAGGCCTGGGCGATGAACTCCGCTCCGCTCGTGGAGTTTTCTGCACTCCGCGTTACGCGGAGATCGCGGAGTTCCCAAAAACTCCGCTTCGCGGTGCGGAGCGGAGTTTTTTTTCCTCGCTCGCGTTCGTCAACGTCAAGTTGGGGACCGCGAGCGAGGAAAAGCAACCTCCTGGCGAGATTTTTCCTCGCTCGCGATCGTCAACATGAAGTTGGCGAGCGTGGGAAATCAACATCCCGGCGAGATTTCTCAACGCGGGGGGTCAGGTTTCTCATTGCGAGTGGTCGCGTATGCTCGTGACCGCTCGCGTTGAGAAACTGCCCGTTCCCGTTGAGAAAGCTGCCGCTCTAGTAAAAATCTACTCGAGCGGCAGAAAAGGAAAGCTTGCGCTGTGCATGGTGCCGTTCGCAATGATTGCACAGTGCGGACAAGCATCCGGCACTGTGCAATCACCGCGAACGGCATTTTTCTATCATACTCCGCCGCTCGCTGAGCTCTGCGTAGTGCGACTGAGTTTTTTATGCACTTCGCGGTGTTCCGCGTAGTGCAACTCCGCGAACTCCGCCCAGGGTTACCCGAAACCTCCACGGGCGGTCGCCATCTTCAGATTCTTTTTTCTACCGTTGGGTGTGGAAGCATTGCTAAAGGCTCTCCAATTGACGAAAGAAGAAGGTTATACCGAAGGTTCGTCGAAGACAACATCAAAGTTCTGGAGAGAAACTGTTGATAATGTGATCCAATTTGTAGAAAATCCAGTCAGGTTCTTACATCCTGTGGAGAAGTAAGGGGAGTATGAGACGACACGTTGGAGGAAGACCAGAGAATGCACGGGCAGTGGGTCCCCTGCTCCGAGTGATATGAAGAACACACATTTTCGCTTTTGCCCGGAGTGTCACCACATGTTTACCCAGAAGGACAATCATCAGGTGTGCAACTTTTGCCTACCAAGAGACCACAGTACCGGCACCTGCGAGGCCTACGTCAAATTCAAACCGAAGACTTAAAGAGCAAGGGGGAAACAAAGGCAAGCACACTACGCCATGAAGGGACAGAAGGAAACTCCGTTGCTGAGAGACCTGGGTTTGTCGAGTGAGGAGGAGGACAACATAGCTGATGGAGCCATGGTCATCAACGTTGAGCGAGAACACAAAAACATAAAGAGAAGCGGCCACAAGTAACGTTAAAAAAGCAGTGTGGGCAAGTCTCGAATAATATACTCTAGAGCCCCAAAAAGCTGCCGCGGCGCCAAAGTTCTTGCCAACATAAGGCAAGCCGAAGTCGAAAAAGGTTCTCGGGTCCCACACCAAGCACACCGCAGGTGGACGTGCCGCTGAAAAGACGCTGGCGTTGAAGGACGACCAAAGTCGCGAAAAGGCTAAGAAAGGGATAATTAAAACACCAACACCAGAGGCCTGGACATTGAAAAAGAGAACGACGCCCACACTTGACACCAAAGAGCGTGCAATCGAATAAAAGAAAAGGCTCCTCAAGGACGAAATGGCAATGATCAACGAAATAAAGAACACATCTCTCCGAGTTTCCCGAATTCCGTCGAAAGCTTAAACGGATCACACACAAGAGGACAAGGATTTAGGGGAACCGGAGCCTCCAATGACCCCAGAGCCATAGAAAGAAGAGGATAAAGAGAAATTATACAAGGAAAAGGACCCAGAGTCCCAGTACCTGTTTCATGGTATTGGTGATATTGCCATGTACACCCAACTAATAAAGAGGGCTGCAGACAACTAAGGTATTCAATTGGAGAAGTCGCAAAAATGTTTTTTTACTTGACACTGCTACTCTCACCGAGTAAGAGTCAATATTCGCCCCTGCTCCCGAGCATACTGGACCAGGGGAGAGAGGCCTTCAAGGAACCTGCAGGTCGGTGACACCCAGGGCCGAAAAGAAGTACAAACACTCCTCGATGGACCCTGCATACATTGGAGTTAATATGCTGGCGGATTACATCATCACAAAAGAAGGGAAGAATATCGCCAACACCTGTTTAAAATCAGCACGCCTCAAGAAGACAAATGATGGCAGGTGCAACCCTAAGAAGGCATGCATAGCTGCGGGTGTCGGGCTTCAAAGTGAAGTTCAAGCCAATATCATTAGCACCCCTTTCAACAGGGAGTACCTTTTTGGGAGCGCAGTAGACAATACTCTGCAGCAGCTGAATAAAGATAATGATAAGGCACAATCGATGGGAGTACTGCAAAGACAAAGAAGTACACCTGCTAGAACACCGGTGGGAAGAGGGGGCTTTCAAAGTGCTACTGCACACCAGAGGTTCCAAAGTACAACCCAGGGCAGACACAACAGTGGCAGTACCAAGCACCACAGAGACAGGCCTTTCAAGGGCAGACGAGAGACAGAGCACAGCCACCAAGAGAGCGTCTGCACCAGCTAGCAAGTGACTCAGAAAACCAAAACCCCCAACTACACACAGCACCTATGCTAGACTTCCGTTTCTTAAACAAGTTCATAAAGACACAGAAGTTCAAAATGACTTCGCTTCAAGATGCCATTCTGCAGCTTCAGCAGAGAGATGATATGGCAACCATAGACCTAAAAGATTCATATCTACATATCCCAATGAATCACAAGCACAAAACATTCTTGCACTTCATTATTGACAAAACACATTACCAGTTCAGGGTGCTGCCATTCGGAATAAATTCAGCGCCCAGATTGTTTATGAAATTCTTAGCAGCAGTTGCGGCACACCTGAGAAGGAAAGGAATAGACGTGTAACCTTACCTAGACTACTGGCAGGTAAAGGTGAACTCGCTACACAAGTGCAGCAACAGCATAAAAACAGTGATGGCGACATTCCACAGACTGGGGTTTTCCATAAACAAGGAATTATTGCCACCCACACCAGAACAAGAGAAGCTCTTCCTGGGAGCAAGAATCAACACAGCAGAGGTGAAAGCGGACCCTTGCGAGAAGAGAATTCTGGCAACAACACAAGAAGCTCGCCAGTACGAAAGGGTCAGTCTCCAACAGGGAGTACTGTAGGGAAGATGCTGTTAACAATGGCTTCCTGCATACCTCTTATACCATATGCAAGGTTACATATGAGACCAATACAGGAATGGGTCCAGAGCCAGTGGTCACAAGCTACGGGGAGTTGGGAAGATCTAGTGGTTGTCACGTAGTGAGTACAGGAGGAAATGGCGATGGTGTAACAAGACAAATATAACTGGAAGAAAATTCACATCGCCAACAGTGACCATCACTACAGATGCCTCACATATGGGTTAGGGAGCTCATCTGGGGAAGCTCTGGATTAGAGGGATCTGGAGACCAGAAGAGGCAGTTCAACACACGAACTTACTTGAGCTAAAAACAGTGTTCTTATCCTTAAAAGCCTTTCAGAAGCAGATGTGGGGAAAATCAATACATATTGGAATAGACAAAACTACGATGTTTTACCTCAGCAAACAGTCCTTTGCGCTATCGAAGCTAGCACAAGTGATTTGGAGATGGGCCATCCAAAGAAAAATAAACATAACTGCGATACATCTACCAGTAAAAGATAATGTAGAGGCGGACAAGCTAAGCGGACAGGCATCCACTTCACACGAGTGGGAGTTGAATTGGGCAGTAATTGAAAAGGTGTTCAGAAGATTGGGGTCACCAGAAATTGGCCTTTTCGCAACACCAGAAAACACGAAATGCCAATCCTTTGTGTACAGGCATCCACACCGACACTCCCTGGGGAATGCACTGTTGATAGACTGGTCAAAGAGATTTGCTTACGCCTTTCCACCTATCCCACTGTTACCATTAGTAATAAACAAATGCAGACAGTCACAGTTGACTTTAATACTCCTTGCTCCACAGTGGGCGAGACGGATCTGGTTCTCAGACCTAATAAAGATGGCACACAATTGCAGAGACTACTAGGCTTACAAGATCTGCTCTCCATGAAAGGGGTGGGGAGATTCTTAATCCCAGATCCGAGCACACGGAGTCTAGCAGCATGGCTTCGGAAGACATAGAGTTCGGACACCTAGGACTTCCAGAAAAAGCAATAGCGGTCCTCAGAGAATCAAGAAGACTGACAACAAGGAAATGCCACACAGCCAAGTGGGAGAGATACATAAGGTGGTGCAGAGATCTGACCCCTTTCAAGGCAGGACAAGAGGCACTACAGTTATCAGATACCTCACACACCTGCTAGACAGTAAGCTAACCTATGCATCACTAAAGGAGCATCTGGCAGTGATAGTGGCCCTCACAGGGGGATATATAGGAAGAAGCTTCTTCACTACACCAGTGATCAAAAGATTTCTGGAAGGGGCCAAAAGAGTAGCCCCACCAAGGAGTGCACCAACACAGAACCTAAATGTAGTGCTGACCCAACTGTTGAAAGAACCTTTTGGCCCACTCCATAAAGCCACCCTAAAATTCATCACAATTAAAACAGCCTTTCTAATTGCAATGACATCTCTCTGTAGAGTAAGCGAGTTGCCGGCATTCACCATTTAGGAACCATACATACAAATACACAAGGACAGAATAGTCATGAGGACCAACCCACGTTTCCTACCAAAGGTCACATCCAAGTTTCACATAAACCAAACAATCCAAATACCGAGTTCTTTCCAAGAGCCAAAGTCTAAGGCAGAAAAAGCGCTACATACACTAGATGCCTGACAGCCGATAATGTATTATATGGAGAAAACTAAGCCAATCAGGAAAGGAAAACAACTCTTTATATTATTCTCAGACAGTAACAAAGAAAAAACAGTCACTAAGAACACCATCATAATCCAGATGTGTCTAATACTGCTGGCATACAATTAGAGACTAAACCAAGAGCTAATTCGACACGTAAGAAGGGAGCTACAATAGCCTTCCTGGCAAATGTTCCGTTAAATTACATATGTATGACAGCCACATGGTCGTCAGTACACACGTTCACAAAACATTACTGCATCGACGTGCAGATGAACAGGAAGGCACAAGTGGGACAGAGTACCGAAACATTTGTTTACCAGCTCAACTTCATTTCCAACCCAGCCTCCACAGTCAAGAAAAGCTCTTTGTGAATCCAGAAAAGGTTCACACTACAAAACGAAATGATTACTTACCTGTAGGAGTAGTTTTGCAGCTTAAAGAATTTTCTGGATTCACATGCGACCCATCCGCTGCCCCAGGAAATGAGGGGAGTGGAAGTTAACAAGGGACTTAAGGAATATACAGACAAGAGGAAGACCACGAAACACCAAATAAACAGATAGTCGGGTGGGGATAAAAGAATCTGAAGATGGAGACCACATGCGGAGGCTTCCGGGAAAGGGGCATCAGGAGTAGTTGGTTTAAGCACCGAATGTTATGGACAGTCGACCGCAACCCTTCCCATAAATAAACAAATTGGAAAGAGAAGGACGTTTGTACAGGAGGAGAGTTCTGGACCCAACCACTAGATGGCAGGACAATGCACAGAATGTCAATGAAGAAAATTCTTCTAGCTGCAAAACTACCCCTACATGTAAGTAACCATTTTGTTTCCTAGTTGGTAGCGCAAGTCGGTGCATGCCTTATGCACAATGTGCTGGCTCAGGGTGGGTCATCCCGTGTTACTGGTGTAACGTCTGTAAAAGCTTTAGTAGTCGGATGTTGAGGTGAATATTAGAAACTTAGTGTTGAAAGTATTATCTGATAGAGACGTCTAGGCGCAGATTGGTTACCCTTGAATTTCCCAGACATCAGACTGGATCCATAAGATTTTTCGAGCAGTACTTCTGTGCGCTGGTAGGTGGCATTGATCGGCTCTGCGCCTGTCGTCGGCGCCAGAGTGACTTCGCAGTACCTGTATAGGTGCCACCCAGGCGCACTGACATCAGTTCTTTTCTTTCCGCACCAGCCAGCGCTGATTTGTGACTTTTTGTAGACTGTTTTTTGAGGTTTCCTCCTGGTGTGTCAAGGATGTTGTCATGTAGGACAGGTTTTTTAAAGCCCTGCGAAGCCTGACACTGGGTGTTTACAGTGACGGATCCGCACCTTGTCTGTCTGTGGGGCCTGGAGCGTGACCATAACTCCAAGTCATGCTCTGATTGCTGGGCCACGGTGCCAAAGGCTTTGAGGGAGCAGTCCCTGAGGCTGCTAGCGGCCCGGCACAAGACTCTGCGGAAGTAAAGGTCCCGGTCGAGAGGAAGGTCCCAAGATCGTTCACGTAGTCCGAAGTCCTCACCGTCCCATTGGAGATCGTCGGGACATTCAGGTAAAAGGCACAAGAAGAAGAGTAAGAAGTCAAAGCGCTCTTCAACTTTTCCTCGTCCATCAGCTGAGGCGACGAAGAAGCATTGGCAAACCCATGCCTGGATCTTCTGAGCCTGTAACTGGGTTGGCTCCGCGCCTACCTGAATATCCAGGAGCCGGAGTGATCCCCGCCCAACTTAAAGAGTTTTATTAGTCCCTGCGTTTCATATTTAGGCTGTCCGACCCCATCGAGGACCCTTCAGGCCCCGCGGGGTTGGGTCGGGGCTAATCTGAATCTGCGCTGGGGTCTCCGTCCCCAGTGGGCTCCCATGGATCCGGATCGGTACCAGTTATACCACTTCAACCTTTCACCATGCCGACGCTCCCGGCATCCACCGGCTTCGTCAGCCCCATTATAATTCCTGAATCCGAGATGGAGCCAGAGGGATGCTGCCGATTGCCGGCAGAACCTTTGTGTCCTAGATCGGATCCTGAGCCCTATTCCTACAGGCTAAGCTTCAAGGAGGAGTGGGAGGGGTCACTGGACCCTTTAGAGTACCAGCCATATGAGTCCCAAATGGACTGGTGTGGGGAACTGGGTGATGCCAGCGGACTGGATACCTCTCCGTAACGGGGCATGCTTTCTCCCCCTACCGTGGCTACGGATTTTTATGCTATGTTGGTGCCAACAGCAGCTGAGGTCCTTGAGCTTGTGCTGCCCTCGGTGGCTGTCAAGACTAATCTCTTGACTGAGGTGCTGCAACCAGGAGTTTCCCCCTCAGAACTCCTACTCCCATTCATCCTTCTGGGAACCTGACCCAAGCCAGCACAGGGGCTCCTGTAAATAGGATGATTGCCCGTCGCCAACGCCCCGCTCCTGGGACCCAAACTTCGCCGCCCAACACCCTACCCCGGAGAGATTGGTGGTCAAAGCTTCTACATCCCAGGGCGCATCCCCTACCGCACCCCCGGACAGGGAATCCAAGAGGCTGGACTCCTTCGGGAAGAAAATGTTTTCTTCCGCCAGTCTGACGTTGCGGTCTGTGAACACTGCTTGCCTATTGGGCTCCTATTCCCACACACTGTGGGATACGGCTGCGCAAGTGCTTACGCAGGTCTCGAAGGAGGGACGGGCCATCTTCTCCAAAGCCGTTACTGATGGGAGAGATGCAGCAAAGTTCATGATCTGTTGTGTTCTGGACACGACCGACTCGCTGGGCAGAGCGGTTTCCTTGAGGGTGGCCCTGAGGCCAAGTCTGGCTAAGAACGACTGGATTCTCGGTGGATGTCCAAGCTTCCCTAATAGACATGCCCTTTGATGGCACCCGTCCCTTTAGAGACAAGGCAGACTTGGCGCTGAAGCACTTCAAGGGCACGGGCTATGGCCAAGTCCTTAGGCCTTGGCTGCCCCACGTCCCCAGTCTGCCTTTCGCTGCTTTCGTGGCTACGGAAGGGATTTTCAACTGTGCCAACCCTATCTCAGCCACAGAGCAGCGCAAGCTTCTCAGCCTGTGCGTGGCCAAGGGCACGGTTCCTACCGGCCTCGTGGGTTGGATAGCTAGCGGTCTGGTCCAACCACCACCCCCATCGTCCGACTGGGCTTCTCCCTCCCTTTCGAAACTGCCCTTCCCTCCATGCCTCCATCTTACGACTTGCTGTCTTGGACAAGGGAGCCGTAGAGAGGGTTCTAGTGCCAGAAGTAGGCTGTGGTTTTTATTCCTGCTACAAGGACCATCGTCCTATCCTAGACCACCGTGCCCTCAACCTCTTCCTCAAAAAGAAGAAATTTAAGATGCTCACGCTAGCTCAGGTCTTGTCTGCCCTGGATCCAGAAGACTGGATGATAGCGTTGGACTTTCAGGATCCCCGTCCTGCCTGGCCACTGACGTTATCTGCGGTTCACAGTAAGCAATGAGCACTTTCAGTTCTCCTTACTCCCTTTTAGCCTTACCAGCGTCCCTTGGGTAATCACAAAAGGGATGGCGGTGGTTGCAGCTCATCTGCAGAGATTAGGGGTATCAGTCTTCCCCTATCTCAATCACTGGCTCGCCCCAGACTGTCGTCTCCCACCTCCAGGCTACGGCAGACCTCCTGCATTCTCTGGGGTTCACTATCAACATGCTGAAGTCACGCCTGACTCCCTCTCAGAAGCTCCCTTTAATTAGAGCTGTTCTGGACAAAGTGCAGTTTTGGGCTTATCCTCCCGAGCGGTGAGTCCAGGATATTCAGGCTATCATACTGATGTTTCAGCCTCTATCCTGGATTTCGGTGAGACTGACTCTGGCTGCTGGGTCTCATGGCCTCCTGCATCCTGCTGGTCACACATGCCGGATGGCATATGCCGGCTCTGCAGTGGGACATGAAGTTCCAGTGGGCGCAGCATATGGGGAATCTCACTGACCTGGTCTAGATCTCTGAGGGGACTGCAAAGGATTTGCAGTGGTGACTTAACGAACCGCGATTTGTCAGAGTCAGATCCCTCTCCTTTCCCCAACCAGATCTCACAGTAGAGACAGATGTGTTACTCCTGGGATGGGGCGGCCATCTGGGAGAGGTGGAGATTAGAGGACTCTTGTCTCCGGTGGAATCCGGACTCCACATCAACTCGTTGGAGCTATGAGCATTGGCATTGAAGGGCTTACTACCCTCCATCAAGGGAAGGCTGGTACAAGTGTTTACGGACAACACCGCCCCCATGAGGTACTGCAACAAGTGGGGTGAAGTCGTGGACCATTTGTCAAGAGGCCCTGCGTCTCTGGACATAGCTGAAACAGTGGGCATTTCCTTGGTGGTTCAACACCAGGCAGGTTCACTGAACGCCAAAGTGGCCGAATGCAGCCATCGACGCCCAGCGGATCACGAATGGCATCTCCAGTCGGAGGCGGCGCATGGTCTTTTTCACCAGTGGGGAGAGCCTTGGTCAGATCTGTTTGCCTCCTCTGAGAACGCGCACTGTCTGCAGTTTTGCTTGCTGGAGTTTTCAAGGCGGCACTCTCTCACAGACGCTTTTTTGTCTTGAGTGGAGCTCAGGCCTCCTGAACGCCTTTCCGCCCATACCACTCCTGCCCAGAGTTCTCAAGAAGATCAGGAACGATCGGGCCCAATTCATCCTTGTGGTTCCGGATTGGGCACTGAGAGTCTGGTATCCCGAGCTACTGAGCATGGCCATCAATCCTCTGATCAGGCTTCCCCTTCAGAAGGATCTTCTGTAGCAGCAGCAGGGGAGGGTCCTCCACCCGAACCTGTCAACTCTCCGACTTCTAGCATGGAGATTGAGCGGCTGCAGTTGATAGCTTTCGACCTTCCTCTCGAAGTCTCTAATGTTATTCTGGCAGTCTGGGGTCCCTCCACCAAGACGGTATATGCCTGCCATTGGAAGCGATTTGTATCATATTGTACAGAAAAGTCCATTGATCTAATTTCTACCTCCCTTTCTGACACTTACTTGTTATTCTTAACCTTGCCCAGCAGGGCTCTGCTTTGGGTACTCTGAAGGGTTTTCTTTCTGCTCTGTCTGCCTTCTTGCGGCTTCCTGACCAACCCTCTTTATTTAAATCCCCTATTGTACATAGATTTCTGAAGGGCCTTGTACATATGCTCCTCCTTCTCCTTTTATTATGACTCAGTGGAACCTTAATTTGGTCCCCACATTCTTGATGTGTGCTCCTATCAAGCCTCTTCACAGTGTCCCCTGCGGATGATCACGATTAAAGCAGCTTTCTCGTGGCTACCCAGAGGGTTAGCGCGTTGCAGGCTTTGTCATCCAAGCCTCCCCTTTTCTCGGTTTGTCAGGGTAAACCGTAGTGCTGTGCACTATGGCCTCTTTCTCCAAAAGTGATCACACCATTTCATGTGGGCCAATCTGTCACCTTGCTCAACTTCTATGCTCCTCCATATCCTTCCAAAGAAGAGGAGCGACTCCAACATCTGGACCCAAAAAGTACATTGTCTATTCTACCTTCGGAGCTTAGGGTGAATGGCCAACTCTTTGTGGGGTATGTTGGGGCAAAGAAGGGTTGGGCAGTGCAGAAGCGCACCATCTCTCGATGGGTTGTACTCTGCATCAAGATCTGCTACGCATTGGCAAAGAAGCGTCTCCTGAAGGCTTACAAGCTCATTCCACCAAAGCTAAAGTTGCGACCACTGTTTTGGCATGTGGAGTTCCAGTCCTACATATCTCTCAAGCAGCAACGTGGGCATCCCTGCACATGTTTACTAAACATTATTGCCTGGACGGTCAGGTCCGCAATGATGGGTACTTCGTCCTTTCAGTCCTGCAGGACTTCCTAGTTTGAATTTGTCCGCAGACTCACCTCTGGGGATGGTATTGCTTGGGTATCTATTCAAAGTTAAGTAATCTGCCTCTAGAAGTCTACATCAGATTAACATATTACTTACCTTTGGTAACGTCTTATCCTATATCTAGCTGCAGATTCTTTACCGACTCACCCATCCTCCCCGATCCGTGGACACATTATTAGGATCAGGGCTGATCTCTTTCAGGGCCCTAGTTGGGACACACCAGTATCAGTGCACTTTATGGCTCCATGCTTCTGGCGTGGAAAGTTGTGAAAAAGTAACTGACGTTGGTGCGCCTGGGTGGCACCTATATAGGTACTGCAACGTAACTCTGGCGCAGATGACGCCGACGACTGATGCTGAGCCGATCGGAGCCACCTACCGGCACGTAGGTGTACTGCTCGAAAAACCTTATGGATCCAGTCTGATGCCTCAGAAGTTCAAAAGTATGGTATCTACTGCTAGATATTGTCTCTACAAGGTAAGGCGTTACAGATGGTAAATAACTTGTTCATCAAAGTGGCGGCCACTGTGGTCCCAATGAAAGTCACGGTACAGTAGTCACAAGGGCACGGATCATTTGTGATCATTTTGTTTTTGCGCTGAGGTGAAAGTGCTAACCTAGGTGAAAGGCAATCGTAGGTTACCTTTTGCCGTAGCTGTTGTGTTTAGTAACTGATTACAAAGTAAGGCTTGGGGCATTCTCTTGGGATGAGATGTCTCATTGGCTTGTCCAAACCAGAGGAGATAAACCTTTATGTTCCTTTTCGTTGTGATGAGATCCACCTGCCAGGCTTTACAGATAACTGTATATTGGATTTGGAGTGATCATGTCACAGTTTCCTCAGTCAATACCACAGTTGAGCTCCATCTATGCAGGGAGCTATTTTATGTTGCTTTATCTTTCTATTTCATTCTCCCTATTAGAATTTTGCTTCTGATTTACCTGAAGAAAAGAATCGCCCCATCATGAGTGGCTGTTACAGCATTAAAATGTTTCCCACCTGTGGGACTGACCAGCTGTTGATTGCAATATTCACATGCTTCTCCGGATGGGAACTCCCGTCAGCACTTTCTAAGGGATAGAATGTTCCATCCACCAGATCAGACAGTTCTGCTGTGTATTTTCAGCACTTCCGGCTATCAGCGGCATCAGGAAGTGTCGAGCCTTAGCAACACCTGGCCTTAGTAGCCCCTCGGCCTGCTTTGGCTCAGCCTTTCTGGTGTTACCTGCCTTAAACTAAAAGGAGAATGTTTCATCCCAGGTGGACATCTCACTGCTTTTAGGCCCGACTTCTAGGATTCTCGATTATGAGGCCTTCAGGAGAAATGTTGCTCTAGGTTCTGTAAAACAATTGTTCAATAAAACTGTTTAAAGTTTTTTGGACGTGGGAGAACATGGCGGCCGCTAGTTGAGCAGCCGCTTGCTCCCCGGAGGCACTAGCGTCTCGAGCTAAATGAGGGGAAGCGGAGACCCGGCATACCTGCATTAGAGATATTTTTCAATGTGCTGAACAGTTGGCCTTCGTTCTTTCTTGGTTCTGTTGCGTTCTCTTTCCATTCCGCGGGGCATGTGCTGTGGAGCCTCGGCGCCCGCTGTTTTGTTCCACTCGTCTCGGTGGGTGCTGGCCGCCCTGGAGCTGAGGGGCCGCAGAGCAGTGGCTCGAGTGCACCTCCGTGTCAGCACAGGCAGCGGCAGCACCAGTCGAGCCTTCGCCGTCCTGGAGCGGGTTGAGACCGGAGGGGAGTTCGACGAGGGACGGAACCCAGGCTGTGGCGTTTCTCCGAGGTCCCCCACGCATTTACAGCTGAAGGAGCAGGTACAGGGGGCCCAGGCGAAGCGGGCGAGTCCATCGCCCCAGGTGGATTTAAGCACAGTGCCCTTAATTAAGGGGTTGAAGAAAGGTAGGAGGCGCGGGGGGGCTACGCATGGGCCAGTAAAAACAAAACCGGATAATAAAGGTACTAAACAGCCCCCGGAGGAGAAATCTGGCATAAGTACTATTGGGGAAAATCAAGAAAAAAGTACTGTTATTAGTGTAGATGCAGAAGCTAGCTGTTCTCCCTTCCAGCGGTGTGAGGTTAAAGGGAGGACCATTAAAGCAGGAAAGGCTAAAGGCAATCCTTTGGATCTTAAAGTCAGAATCACTCCCTCATTAAGGACATATTTTAAAGTACAACCACCAGTATTAGATATTGTGAGGCAGGGTGAGGCCCTCAGAAGGGGATCAGTAGGCCTGCCTGTTTTTAGTTCCAACATGGAGGGGAAGTAGGTTGTTTGCGGTCCCCTGCCTATAGTATCAACTCTAGCTTCAACTCTAACTACCGACAGTAGTTTAACAGGGGCCCGAGTAAAGGACAGGATACTGAAGGGCAGAAGGACTTGGCATCACTAGGGGTGGAAGCTGGGCATGACGCAGAGGTGGAGGTGGGCAAAGGTCCCAAAGATTATGAAACTAGGGGGCCATCAGTGGCTTCTCTTGAGGCTCTTTTTTCCACTCTCTCGGCGGATATCAAAAAGGGGTTTTCTGTTTCAGAAGCCAATCAAGGAGAGATTAGGAATTTTTGCGAGACATTGGAGAAGAAAATTGATCTCCTAAATAATAGAATTGATACCTTGGAGAATACAGTAGGAGAACTGAAAGATGACCTTGGAGCGGCAAAAGCTGACATACTGTCTCTCAAGAAGGAGGAATCGGTTCTTCGAGATAGGCTTGAGATGTTGGAGAACAACTCCCGAAGAAGCAACCTTCGTATTTTGAATGTCCCGGAGGGAAGGGAGGGGGATGACCTCAAATCCTATATGATTTCACTTTTAAAAGAATCATTGCAGATGGAAGAGTCAGAAGAAGATTTGAGGAAGGACATACAGAGGATCCACAGAGACCCCTCTAGAAGAAACCCTAATAGAATAAAGCCCAGAAAAATTCTCATTAACTTTCATACCTACTCCCTGAAAGAAAAGATCCTCAATATGGCTTTAAAGGGGAAATCATTGAAGGCCAGAGACTTTTCATTTGAAATACGTTCAGATCTGGCCCGAGCTACCCTTGACAGGCAGTGGGAGTTGGGCAGGAAGCTGGATGATTTTAAGAAGCTTGGGGCTGTGGCTCAACTAAAATTCCCAGCGACTTTGAAAGTTATGTATAATAACAAAATGCACAATATTAGATCGGTGCAAGAGGCAGATGAGTTATTGGGAAGTCTGGGGAAGGGTGAAGTATAGTAGATAGGCCTATCTCTGGAGATTGGGCGCTCATCTATGCTAACCATCTATGTGAACAAACATAGTAGATTTCACTAGTAGGGCTTTTCAAAATATACACTCTTCTTTTTTCTCTTCTTTTTTGGTTTTCAAAAATAGTATTAGAGAGGTAGTTACAGACCCGCTATATAGGGATTTATATGTGGATACTTAGTTAGTGGGAGTTAAGGGCCGGGCTCAAAACCTTTCCTCTTTCTACTCTCTTTTCATTATTATAAAGGGACTGCACGGGTGGCTCCCGAGGAGCAGAAACTGGACTTCACTTGTCCAGGTAAATGAGGGGGGGGGTTTCTCCTGGGAGGGGTTTGTTGGGAGGGGGGGTTGGGTGCACGGGGCGGGGAGTATAGGGGTAAAAAATAAAAAAATGTCCTCATTCACCTTAATGTTTGTTCGTACTGCCTTAGTTGTGTTGCGATTGGTCTGGTGTTGGTTCCTTCTGCGATTCATCAGTCTTGTAAATCTTGCATGTACCTTTAAACCCCCATGAAGACGATCCAGTTTTTATCCTGGAACGTTAATGGCCTGCGTGTGAAAATCAGAAAGGTAAAAATTTTGCAATATATAAAAGACTCTCCCGCGCAGGTCATTATCCTTCAGGAAACTCATCTTTTGAAGGAAGAGATCTCTGAAGTATTTAAAAAGCAAAAATGGGTGGATCATCTAATCTGCTCTAATCAGAGTGCCAATATAAGGGGTGTTGCTATATTAATCAAAAAACAAGCAAAAGCCCGCATTCTAGTTTTTCTGGTTGATCCACGTGGCAGGTGGGTCATTGTGAAGGCGATCATCTCAGGTCATCCACTTACCTTGGTGGGCTATTATGGCCCAAACCAAGATGACCCCTCCTTTCTTAAAACTATTTTTTTGAATCTCCTGGATTATTCATACCCTGTGATCATGGCTGGTGATTTTAACATTGTCTTGAATCCGAAATTGGATAAGTCAGCAAGTAGTAGAGCTAAGGTGCCCTCTAGATCTAGAATGTACCTCCAATCCATGATGGCACAGACGGGACTCTGTGACATCTGGAGAGATAGATCGGGTTCTCGGCTGGGTGTCTCATACTATAAAAGTAAATATGGCTTCAAGTCGAGAATCGACTATATTTTGGTTAGTCATAGCTTGCGGGGTAAGATTAAGGATATCGGATATCTAACTCCCCATCTGTCCGATCATTCAGGAGTATGGATGGATCTTGTCCTGGCAGATGGTCAGCAGCCTAGTGGCTGGACGTTTGATCGGACCCTACTTCTCGATGGTGAAGAGATTAAATATTTATCTCAGGAGGTTGAGGGTTTTTGGGATGTCAACGTAGGCACTGCTGCAACTTTGGTGGTTTGGGATACTTTAAAGGCCTTTTTAAGGGGCATGATCAAGAGCAGGGTCTGTTTTAGGAATAGACAATATAGAGAAGTGTTGGCTTGCAAGGAGACAGAGTTGAAAATAGTAGAGTTGGGTCTGAATAAGGAGACGGACTCTGAGAAACAGCAGGAAGATGTGGTCAAATTAAGAAGATTAAAAGATCAGTTGGATACCATCCTTCAGACTAGGGTTGCACAAAGATGGGAGGCGAGTAAGTTTGCCCACTTTGAATATGGAGAAGGTGCAGGCAAGCTCCTGGCATGGAAGGTGAAGTCTGATAGGATGCGTAATCTGATCAAACAAATTGACAACACAGGTGGGGTTACTACTCTGTCCACAGACGAGGAGATAGGGGAAGACTTTTTCGATTTCTTTTAGGATCTGTATCAAGAAGATAGCCCGGTGGATAAAATGACGGCTATGGAGTGGCTGCATGGGAGTAAGCTTACCCCTTTGAATTTATTTCAGCAGGAGGACCTAGAGCAGGATATCTCTCAGGAAGAGGTGAGAATGGCTATTCTTGCCTGTAAAAGTGGGAAAGCTGCCGGCCCAGATGGGCTGCCAATAGAACTTTATAAATCCTTGGGACAGGTGGTAATTCCCATTTTGGTACAGCTTTTTAATTAGATCTTATCTGAAGGTGTGAGGCCTCCAGTCTCATGGGGGGAAGCTACCATTACTGTGATCTTGAAACCGGGTAAGAACCCAGCCCGTTGTGGGTCTTACAAGCCCATTTCGCTGCTGAATGCAGATTATAAAATCTTTGCCAGGATTCTGGCGGGTAGGCTGGGCTCGGTCGTTGGAGATATACTCCACACCGATCAGAAAGGTTTCGTTAAAGGTAGGAATTTATCGGACCTGACCTATGATTTTATCGGGGCAATAGATCTGGCCACAACCTACTCGTTCCCCCTTGCTACAATAACGTTGGATGCCACTAAGGCTTTCGACAGGGTCAACTGGGTGTACTTATCTGCAGTTATGGAGAAATTCAATTTGGGGGAAAGTTCTGTCGTGCAATCCAGCTGATTTACCAAGATCCGTTAGCTAGACTTTTGGTAAACGGCAGCTTGACAAGACCTTTTAAGATCACTAGGGGTACTAGGCAGGGCTGCCCTCTTTCTCCCCTCCTCTTTGACCTGTATATTGAGCCTTTTGCCCAGCGGTTAAGAGAGGAGGCTAGCATTTTACCATTTAAATATGGGGCTTGGGAGAGAAAGGTTGCCCTGTATGCCGATGATATTTTGGTCCTTTCCGCAGACCTCGCTAGGACCTTCCCTACGGTTATAAGGTTGGCCAGAGATTTCGGGCAGGTATCCGGTTATGAGGGGAATGCTGAGAAGACTGAGGTCATGACCTGGAATCTGGCAGGGTGTCGGCATCAGACCAAGCGCGATATGAGATATTTGGGGGTTAAAATTGTTCAAGAAATCGATAAGATCTCAGCCATTAACCTGGCAAATGTTTCAAAGGAGTGTAAAAACTTATGAAATCCTGGGCACACCTCCCTTTAACCATTCTAGGGAGGATTAACTTGGTGAAAATGGTGGTGCTCCCAAAAATCACCTTCCTTTTTAATACCATTCAATTACACTTTGACACTCGAGATATAGTTAAGTTACAACAGGCTATTAATTCGTTTGTTTGGGCATATGGAGGTACCAGGATTGCCTGGAAGAAATTGAGACGCAGGAGGGAAAAGGGTGGACTTGCACTGCCGGATTTGCAATACTACGCATGGGCCTTTCAATTATCGCATTCCAGGATGCTTTTAAAAACTCCGGACAACACAGGGGTGGGCGCCATGTTTTCTGCAATGATAAAGGGGGCTGGTCTATCTATGGAGGGATTCCTGTTCAAGTTTGGAGAACCAAAATTCTTCAAAAAGATCAAGCTAAAAGTCCTGCAGGGAATGGCTAGAATATGGGCCAGTATTAAAAGGTTGACGGGCCTAAATTACTTCTCAAACCGGGCCCCCTTGTGGGACTCACTTGGTGCACCAGATTGCCTGAAGGACAGGTTAGCTCTTCCACTTAGAGCAGCAGGATTGAAGACGTGGGGAGACCTTGCTCATGAGGGCATGCTTCTCTCCTGGTCATCATTATGCAACAGGGTGGAAGAGGGCTTGTCTAAATTCAAATACATTCAGTTGCAGAGCTGGTTCCAAAACTTGAAAAACCCATAGGAATAGCTAACACTCTTGAGGAGCAGCTAGTCACAAGGCCGATAGGAAGGAAGGAGGTCTCCTTCCTGTACTGGGCTATCGAGGAGGCAGTGGATGGATATTTTAAATTGGCTGAAGAACTGTGGGGGGGTCTTATACCAAATGAACAATGGGAACATCTGTGGCAAACATCCTTTAACATCTTGTTTGACATTGTTAAACCAGCCTGGCTTAGGAGGAACCACTTGTTCACGCTTCACAGGGCCTATCTATCTCCGTTAAGGTTGACTAAAATGTCGAGGGGGCCTCCAGTTAGTTGTAAAAAATGTAATATGGAGAGAGCCTCTGATGTGCACATGTTTATGGAGTGCCCGGCCATAGCAGATTTTTGGGAAAGAGTGGGGAACACCATCACGGACATTCTAGCCCTCCCAATTCAAATAAATCTCATCTTGATAATTTTTGGAATATCCAGTGAAATTGTAGGCCATGCTAGATCTTTTCTTTTCTATGCTATACTGCTGGCCAGGAGGGAAATATGTAGGAGATGGGTAGAAGTTGTTCCTCCTCTGCACTGTGACTGGCTGTCCTCTTTGCTTTCGACATCTAGGAGAGATCTCTGTAGAATTCAAGGCAAGAAAAAGAGAGCACTATGGGATTTCTTACTAAATTGGTCCAATGCTTAGGTTTGGGAGACTTGATGGCCCTCTTCCCTCTTTTTTTTCTTGTTTACTTATTTATCAATGTATATGTATCAATATGTATTGATATTGATTTATGAGAAAACTTTGGTCCAATGATTACGCCTTCTTGAAAACTCTTTAGGCTGTGCTGTTGGGCAGTCCCAGTTTTCCCATCTGCTCTTTGCCAACATCAACAGTCTCCAGGGTCATCTGGACCAATTGGGAGAGTGACCTTCCCCTTTATTATGGGGTTAGTGTCATCCAAGCCTGCTGCAGTGACGGTAGGCGGGGCACTTCCTCCTGGTCCCCATCCAATAGCCTACACCTCTTTGTGATCGAGTAACGGTACGGGCGACTCGTATGTTCACTAAGGTCTGAGGTGAATGAGGATTAAAAAAAATAAAATTAAAATAAAACTGTTTAAAGTGATAAGTCTGTGTACTGTATATGTTGAACATTAAACTGTATTTACCTTGTGAGGGCTTGCTTTGGTCCTCATTTTCTGTAGTACTAGGCAAAGACAGACTTTGATTCTAGAGCGGTTAGTTTGAGTTTTCTTTTTTGTATTAAGAAATACTTTCTGGTGTCTACTTGACAAACTATTATGCCTTGTCGGTTTGTTTTTCTTGACTCCTCCTTGTTCTTTTCTTTATCAAGTTATATTAAGTTTGATCCTATCTCCCCTGTAAAGGTATTGATGCAAGTACTTTTTTTTAAGACTGTCCTTATCTGAAAGGAGTATCCGAAAGAGTCATGTATTCGTAGAATGTGTATAGCATGTAGCATGTGTTGGCTGCAGATACACATGCTCTGCACACTCCTGCCATCTAGTGTTGGTCCCTGACTCTACAAGTTGTTGTTCTCAAAGAAGTCTTTTTTATGGCCGATGTCGTGTCTCCTCCTCCTCAAAGTATTGTGCATGTTCAACGGCTCTACTGTTGGATTGTTTTCCGCCATCGGGCTTGAATGGACTGCATCGGGGCTCCATAGTTTTGAGATGGCAGCAGAGGCGGAATTCTCCCAAGACTAATCCCACTGCGAGGATGAGCTACACGCCGAGGTACCGGTCAGACACCAGCCCCCACTACGTTGCCTCCGATGAAGACAGCGAAGGGGCAGAGTCGGACGTGCAGGTTGGTGATGATGCGTAGCAGACTGTGCCTCCAGGGAAGGGGCCCAGAATGAAGACAATGCCAAGGGCCGTGAGTACAATTGCCCCACCCCATGTTAAGAAGATCTTACACAGCCCTCTCCCTAAATGCCACAGCCCTCTGGCTCTGGTTGACACCGTGAGCGAGCCTCAGAGCCGAGAAGGGACCAAAATGTTCTCGATCCCAATCGGGCGACAAGGTCAACAGGGAGAGAGGAACAAGGCAACCATCGGTACCGAGACAGACATTGACCTCGACACACAACTTGAAGCCGACAAAACACAAGCAAAAGGCATCTGCACCAGACAAAGAATCGGAGTCGAAAAAACGCTTGCCATTGACAGGTCCAGAGCAGACTTCGACAAAGGACAAGGAACAATCTTCCATGCCGAAGAAGACCTTGCAGACCCCGTCACTAAAAACAAAGACGCCTTACTCGACAGCATCTACAAAGACGCCAGTGAAGCAGGCATAAATGACACAAAAGCAACCCAACAGGGAAAAGAGGGCAATGTTTTTGAAGGACTGCACAACATTATGCAGAAGAAAAAGAGCCACCCAAAAGCTAGGTTCAACAGTAGGCTGTGTCACAGCCACTACCCAAATGGGTAGCAACAGAGCATAGGGCCACAAGCCCCATACCCATTAGTCGTCCTCAATCCCCTCATTCAGGGTCACCATCACAATACAAGAATATGAGGGAGGTGAAGAAAGGCCTGAACACGAGCAATTAGATTACTACACAGATTCACAAAGGGATACTCAACAGAGCCCAGACCCATGGGATGACTATGATGTTGTCCTTCCAGACGCAGACATAGAGCCTCCAATTCCAAGTAAGGCAACCCCACCAGATGACACCTCCTCATACCATAATGTGATACAAAGAGCAGCTGATTATCATAAACTGCACATGCACGTAACAGAGGAGGAGACGGATTTCCTAATGAAAACATTTTCAAAAACAGGTCAAAATCAAGACTACTTACCCCTAAGATTGAGAGAAAGTACTGGCCTTTCCCATTGGACCCACTATATATTAAGGGACACCCTACTGCAGACTCCCTAGTAGTCACAACTGCATGAAAAAGATCGGCATCACAAGGCACACAGGAAGCTCCTCCTCCTGACATGGAGAGTAAGAGAATTGATGTCTCAGGGAAAAGGGTAGCAACTAGCCTTGCCAATCATTGGTGCATCGCCAATTCAGTGGGCCTTCTATCGAGCTACAATAAGGCAACCTGGGATAAAATGGAAGATCTATTGCAACATCTCCCAGATCAATACAAGAAAAGAGAAGACTTCTTGCAGAGGGAAAACAAATTTCAAATGCAACCATAAGGTGTGCAGACACAGCAGCCAGCGTAATCAACTCTTCTATTATGTTATGTACACATTCGTGGCTCCGCATATCGGGGTTCAAACCTGAGGTGCAAAAGCACATTCTCAATGTAGTTTTGATGGCAAACATCTTTTTGATCCTGAAGTAGATACTCCACTAGAGAAAAGCAAAAAGGACACAGAAACAGCAAAGTCAAAGGGAGCCTTGCAGTCTATTAGCCACAAACAACAATCTTCTCGCCACTTCCAAGTGAGAGAGTAACCTCCAAAAATAACACCCAAGAAAACCCAAGCTACCAACGACAGCAACAGCAGTACCACCAACAGTCAAGAAGAGGCTACTACCAAGGTGGTTGCAAATTCAGAGGCAGAGGTCGAGGTACGCCCGCAATGCCAGCCTCAACCAGCAAGTATTGACTTACCAACCATTCTCCCTGAACACACATCACCTGCCGGGGAAAGACTACAGCAATTCCATCAGCTGTGGCTTGAAGGAACATCAGACTAATGGGTATTAGACATTGTCAGACAAGGATATTGTCTAGAACTAAAAAAACAACCACATAATATCCAAACCAAGAATACACAACCATAAACCACAGCATTTACATCTGCTAAAGGAAGAAATAAAAGCGTTAGTACAGAAAGGGGCTATAGAACCAGTCACACTGAAACATCAGAGAAAATGAGTATGCTCCCAATACTTTCTAATCCCCAAAAAGGATGGCACGCTACGTCGTTATCCTAGACTTGCGTCCACTCAACCAATACATCCTATCCGAACACTTTCACATGGTGACACTATAGAATGTAATACCACTACTACAGGAAGGTGACTACATGACTGCACTAGATCTTAAGGACGCATACTTTCCTATACTAATCCATCCGGCACATCGTCGATACCTGCGGTTTGTGGTAAGTAGATGCCACTTTATTTTAATTTTTTATATATTTTTTTTATTGAGTTTCAAGTTTCATTAGGAACACAGAGTTTTCAGAACTATAACCACAACAAGTGGATGCCACTATCAATTCAAGGTGCTACTATTCGGTGTAACAACAGATCCACGTGTGTTCACAGAATGTCTGGCAGTAGTAGCTGCAAGCCCAAGGAGACAGAACATACATGCTTTCCCTTACGTAGGCGATTGGCTGATCAAGAGTTCCAGCAACCATAAATAGCTACAGAACACCCAAACGACTATCAACCTTTTACACAGACTGGGATTCACAATAAATGCAACAAAATCCCATCTGCAGCCGCTCCAGATACAACCATACCTTGGAGCAATACTCAGTTCGATAACAGCAAAAGCTTACCCGAATCCACAGAGGGTTCTCAATCTCCAGGACCAAGTGGATCTTTTTCAGCCACATCGTCGCCTAACAGTCAAAATAGTGATGTGCCTTCTAGGTATGATGGCTACTTGCATAGTGATAGTACCGCTTGCTAGACTACATATGAGACCCCTACAAGAGTGCTTAGCATTACAATGATCACAAGGGGATGGCAACATGAAAGTTCTAGTGTTGGTTTCACCCAAGGTCCATCAGGCACTACAATTGTGGAACACACAAACACACAACAAGGAAGAGCCTTCAGGAACACAATCCCTCCTGTGACAATTGCAGCAAATGCATCACTCATGGGTTGGTTGGCGTGCTCACATGGACAACATCACAGTACAGGGTCACTGGATAGCACAACAACAGACATTTCATATCCATGTACTAGAACTTAGTAGCCATACAACTGGCTCTCAAAAGCATTCCAACCCAACATATTAGAAAAGAATGTACTTCTATGCACAAATAATATGACTGCGATGTATTATATATAGAAGCAAGGAGAGATCCACTCATTGCAGCTATCCCTACTAGCACAAGTAATATGAAAATGGGCCATCAAACACAGAATTCACCTCCTGGCACAATACATACCAGGAGTAGACAATTCACTAGTGGATCTACTAAGCAGGACGCAATTACAGGTACATGAGTGGGAAATCCACACTCAAATCCTACAAACATACTTCCAACGGTGGGGGACTCCCAACAATAGAGCTGTTCTTCACTGCACAAAACGCAAAATGCCAAACCTTCGCAGCCAGGCAACCACACCCACTGGTCAGGGATATTTGTTTACACTTTTCCGCCTCTCCCACTCATCCCATTTGTGGTCAGGTAACTCAAAACATCATTAACAATGATACTCATAGCTCCAACATTAGCTCAACAACCATGGTGCACTACCCTGCTGGAGCTCTCCCTAGTACATCACGAGAAGCTTCCCAACATTCCAGATCTTCTCTCACACACTGGGGGCAGAGTCAGACACCCTAATGTACAACAACTCAATCTTGCAATCTGGCTCCTGAGGTCATAAAACTTAGATGCCTTTAGTTACCTCAAGAACGTATAAATATTCTCAAAGAAGCCAGAAAACAGAAAACCAACCACAAAGAATGTGTTATGCAACAAAATCGGAACGCTTTGTACACTATTGTGCAGCATAGCGCATATACCGCATAAACTCTTCCTCACCTTCTGAAAAAAACTAGTATGTTCTTTATTACATCCACAGAAATCACATTTGGCATACACATCTCTAAAACTGCATTTGGCAGCAATTGCTGCATACCTGCAAAATAGGGAACATCAATCTCTTTTTCGTATTCCAGTCATAAAGGTGTTTATGGAGGGACTTAAGAGTAATTCCACCACGTACACCCCCTGAAACCTAAACATTGTTCTATCGAGATTAATGTCCACACCGTTTGAACCCATGCATAACTGCGAAATACAATTTCTAACATGGAAAGTGGTTTCTTGTTGCAATTAACATCACTACGCAGTTAGCTAAATGCATGCACTCACTATAGAAGAACCTTACTTTCAAGTGTTCCAGGACAAAGTTTGCTACGCACAAAACCAAAGTTTCTGTCAAAAGTTGTATCACCTTTCCACTTAAATCGAACATTAGACTTACCAGTTTTCCGCAGAGAGAGCGTTACATACATTAGATGTCAAACCTGCCCTAATGTACTATGTAGAAAGAGCAAAATCATTTAGTAAAACACAACAGTTATTTGTGGCATTTTCAAACCCCTGGAAAAGGAATCCCATCTCAAAAACAGGAATTGCAAGATGGATAGTAAAATGTAAACAAATTTGCTACATCAAAGCAAAACTAACATTACCTACAATGCCATGGGCACATTCAACAAGGAAAAGAGCATCATGAGTGGCCTTCTTGAGAAATATCCCTCTAAAAGACATTTGCAAAGCGGCAACATGCACAAATGAAAACACTTTTACTAAACTCTATTGTGTGGATGTACAATCCAAACAACAGGCTTTAGTGGGACAGACAGTTCTTCGCACTTTATTTCAGGCAAATACACCACTCATGCCTAAAGCCACTGCAAGAGGAGTACTGCTTTACATTCTATGCATAGCATGTGTATCTGCGGCCAACACATGCTACTAATGGAGTGTGTTACTTACCCTGTAAGCATCTATTCGTAGCATGTAGTGCTGCGGATTCACATGCACCCTTGTGCCTCCCTGGAAGGTATTAGATGGTGGCACATATTCACAACATTTACAGCATGTTCAACAGCATACAGCTAACTTAGCAGACTATATCCTCACTTGCCTTATGGCGGGAAAAAATAAACTAAGAAAGGAGCAGTTGAACAAGTGCAATACCTCGAGGAGGAGGAGTTACAAAGCACGACGTCGACCATAAAAGACTTCCTCAAGAACAACAACTTGTAGAGTCCAGGCCCAACAATAGATGGCAGGAGTGTGCATAGCATGTGAATCTGTAGCACTACACGCTACAAATAGATGCTTACAGGGTAAGTATATTACTCCTGCTCTGATCAAACTCCTTGTGCTTGCCAGGGAGGTTGGGATCGTTTGAACTCACTTGCCCTTTTTTTTATGGTCTGGCTTAATAGAAAAGCTGTCGCCAGACAATTATGTGAGAATCATCAGGAGAGGGGCTTTGGTTCCATCTACATGTTGAAAGCCAGGAGTACATGTTTTGATTTGGCAGAAGTTGTGTGCTTCCACAAAAAAAGTGCTTGCCCTCTGCACAGCTGTGATCATTTTGTTTATTAATCCAGCTGTCTGAGCTTGAACTTTCCGGGGCACACACATGCCATTACAATGCTATTAAAGTGTCTTGGGTAACTAGATAATTGATGGTGTTTTTCTCTGGCAGCAGCACAGATGGGATGAGAGCAGTTAATAAAATGCATGGAGTTTTAGGTCTGGCTTAAGAGTTCTTTCATAGGTTGACCTATTGGCATACCCAGTGCTTGTCTTCTATTAGACTGCTTTGTATTTTCGTAATTCCCAAGTCTTTATTCTTCAGTTGGCAGTGCTATCTCTCCAGATTGGATGTTTGGAAAACTGTCTTTTTATGTTGGGAGTTAAAGCCCTTTGAAGCTGCTTTGAAATTGTGGTCTTGGGAGACTGGAATGCGGTAGCCAGTTCTCACTGAGGATCCATTTCCCTTGTAGTTTACCCACTGCAGTTTTTTCTCTGCAGTGTTGTGAAGGACCTGTGCCCGAACGCCTCAAGACCTGCTTCACTAGAGGTAAAGGCAGCTTATTCTACTTCCTGTTTTCATCAGTAATTTGCTTCAGCAAACATCTCGTTAAAAAAAAAGATGTATCCATGGGGTCAGACCCCAGATATGATCCTAACTGTATTGGATCGGTCCCTCTTATGTATGCACCTTTGTTTCGCCCCATAAAAGCCTTGTTATTGAGAGAGAAAAATTACTTGAAATATGTGCCACTGAAACACAGAAATGGAAGACCAGAGCCACTGGCTTTTCAAATGGTTCGGAACAAAGATACAAGCTCTACCGGCTTAATCCTGTTGTTTACTGTGATACCAGCAACTCTTGTTAGCACTTGGTGTTTTTTTTTAACCGGTTGCGTGGACTTCTCATGGTTCATGCATTTTGGCTTTTATCAGCAGCTGAGAATTTGCATTTTGCAATTATCCAAAACGTATTATCATTTTGAGATATTTCTTGTTGTCTGCAGACTGCTTCCTCTCTTTGTCACCATAGAATGCTACCAGTTGACAAAGATAATTCTTACCCTGCTCATTCCATGTGTACTTGCCTCTTTTATATTGGACCTTTCGATTGTTAGACGTTCAAAGCAGTACTCTTGTTGTTATTCTCCCCCTGAAGCAGTTTACAGTTGCAGTACTTTGCTGGGATTTTTTCTTTTGGACAATGCTGGACCTGGAGTTTGCCACAGAATAGGGGCGATATTGTAATTATTTCTTATTTCTTTTTATTGTCTTATACAACAAAATTAAACGTAAGACAACATATCAAACATCCCGATATTGTCCTTATTAGGTAACTTCATGCACTTTTAGGTCTGACCTAAAGACACCCTAAATGTATTGCTAGCCTCATGTCATGAAAAAGAATCATAAAAAATAGTTCATTTATATTTAAATTTATAGTTGCTCTGGGTCTGCCCTAAACCTCCATTGGTCTGTTCAATTGCCATTTATAATCTGTTTCCGTCCAACACAGCATCCAGGATGGGGCAGCGGATAAGCCATTGAGAGCTATTGGCTCTCTTGCACTGTGAGCGGCGGCACAGCCTGATCATATTTGCACATCCGCCTAAACTGAATTGCACTTTAGTGCTGGGGCAGGAGGGCCAATAACTTACCTTGGTAATGTTTGTACATTCTTTATCTTTTTTTTTCTTTTGCTATTCTTGTGAGTTTAATCTATTTCTTCATGTTACTGTAATTCAAAGCCCAAAATACCTTTTCTGTTTTCCAATAAGAATAACTTTCCAGTTATGTGCATTAAAACTAAAAGGCATGTCTAACCAATACTTGCTCAAAGTACACCTGCTTGCCAGGAAGCGCCAGTGTTCTATTAACGTTATATGCAATAGTCATTTAAAAATAATAAAATGCAGACTTATGGCCACCATTGCACCACCTTGCCAAGGCTAGTCTAATGCTTTTTGTTCCTGATGAGACGTGCAGAGGCTGAGAATGTGGACAAATAAATATGAGGTGAATCAGTCCATGGAATGGGCATTAGTCTTGTGCCTCAATGACCCCGACGGTGGTAGGGTAAAAGTTCCTAGTTTTTTTGGTATGTATGTGTTAATGCGATCAGTTAAATGTCTTAATTCAACGTAGCTCTCATTTCCATCAAGTAACTTTATAACATCATTGAGCCCGCCTGACCGTCGGGTTATATCGGATATGCCATGTGTTAAAAACTAAACGAACTCAGAAACTACAAACTGCTGTCTCGAGGGTAGAGTATCCTTGTGAGCAAGGGGTTCCTCCGGGCCGTTGCCCCTCGGCGGGGGAGAGAGGGTAACCCTTCCTAATCTAGTTTGAAAAAAATAATAATCCTACAATATGGTGTCATTACTGTGGTCGTAGATTTACTCTTAATGAAACTTAACATGCGTTGGAGGACCATTTACTTTTGAGACCTCAGTCAAATAGTTATTTGTCATTCACGTAGCGCAGTCAAGCTTTGTTATGACATTGCAACACATTCATTTGTCCGGGTGAGTTTGTGTTATTTTAATGCCTCCATAGCAGACTGGAGTCTTCTTCGGTTTGTTTAGTGGTCCGTGTGTTGTCAACCCCGTGCAGCTAAGGAAGGGCACTGTAAATGTACAGCCCCTGTGAGTGGACTGGAGCGTTTAAACCTGCGATCTGCAGGAATCGTAGCTTGGTCTGTGTGTTGGATACATCAAAACATGTGGTTTTGTCCAGAAAAAGGTAGGTACGGTAACCTAGAACAAAACATGTAATCCTCACATTCTAAAATGGATGACTAAGAGGTTAATGTCACAAACGGCACTGCCTAGGGAATGGGAGACTTGCTGGTACTCACTTAGTAGCCAGTGTTTTATTAGTGCGCTCAATCCTCCAAACTAAATGCAAGAGGGTGCGATTGTTGTGCCAGTGTGCTTGGGGAGTGGCAGCTTGCTTAGAAAGGTTATTCAGTTCTGAGTCTGAACAGTGGCGTGAAAAAGGTTAACCCACAGGTAACTACTACTGTAGACGCAGGCGCGCACCCTGCAAAGCCCACCGCGTTTCTCTCATGTACATAGTCCGTTCATGATAAAAGCCGAGAAGGTGTAGATAAGCCGGAGCCACCTGCGAACCATGCCTCTACTTACAGACCAGTGCTCTGGCAGTTTCTAGCCGATATGTCTAAAACCAGATTATAGTGGGCCCTAAGGTCCAGCACTGTTCCCGCTCTTCCGATCATACTCTTCCAGTGATGTCTCCCCCCCCCTCCCCCACTGTATTCTCTACTGAGCTAGAGTAGAATAAAGTGCGCTGTAATATGGGTGCTGAAGGCTCCCCCTGCTGGGCAAAGAGGAGAAAGCAGGCTAACGATTTTCTCATTTAACCATATTAATCCGGGGAGTCGTGTAATTGGATTCAGTAGTACTTCATATCTGAAAGAGACACGTTAGTGACAGATTCCTTACCTTAGAATATCCCCAGGCGTCAGGCTGGATCCGGAAAGTTTTTGCGTAGCAGTACCCTTGCGCGTCGGTAGGCGGCGTCGTGCGGCTCTGCGTCCGTCGTCGGCGGCGTGATCGCCGGGATGACGTCGCGGGCAGTACTTAGACGCCGCCCCTGCGCGCTGACGTCAGTTCTTCTTTTTCCGCGCCAGTAAGTGCAGATCCGGGAAGAGCAGTGCCCTAGTCACTTTTTGACTACTTTTTTGTGAATTTTTTCACTGTTTTCTTCTACGAGTCTTTACGACTCCTAAGGTGTCGTAGGGATGCCCGGCTTTAAGCCCTGCGAGGTCTGTGCCCGCATGATGTCCATCACGGACCCGCATCTCGAGTGTCTCTTCTGTCTCGGCCGAGACCACGACACGAAGTCGTGCCCTGACTGCCGGAAACTTCATCCGAAGGCTTTGTGGGAGCGGTCTCGAAAGCTGCTCGAGGTCCGGCAGTCGGCTCCGCGCCGCACCAAGCCCCGGTCACGGGAGAGGTCGAGGGGCCGGTCGCGGAGCCCCCATCGTTCGTCGGAATCCAAGTCTTCGCGCTCCTCTGGTAAGTCGAAGCACAAGAAGTCTAAGCGGCGTCATCGCTCTAAGACTTCGCCTCGCCGGTCTCGCGACTCGGCTGAGGCCCCTGTCGGCACCGTCCCCGCGGCCCCGGACGTGCCTGTCGAGTCACCCCCGCATTACCCGTCCTTCCCGGTTTCGGGGGCGACTCCGGCCCAAGTACAGGAGTTCCCGTCGGCCATGGCCCGCCTCTTCGGGCCTCAAGGTCCCTCCGGTGCGCCTTCGGGCCCCGCGGGCCCTGATGGGGTTGCTCCGGCGTCGCCGTCGACTCCGGTCCCAGCGTCGCCTGTCCCACCAGCCTTCATCCCGGCCTCGGCTCCGGCCTCGATCCCGGCTCCGGTGGTGCCGCAACCCCCATCGACGCCGGTTGACCTAACCACGCCTCCGCCGACGCCGATGTCCCCGATGCCGTTCCTGACGCCGTCCGGGGCTCCGGACGGCGTCGTTCCCCGGTTCTCTCCGGCTCCGGACATGGAGCCGGACCGACGTCGCCCGACGCCGGTTCCGGCGCCGATGAGACCTTGGGTCCCTAATGTCCCTCCTCCTCCATATTATGAACCTGAGGAGGACCAGGAGAGCTGGGAGGGGTCTGAGGACCCTCTCACACAACAGTGCGAGTTTGACCCGGACTGGGTTGAGGAATTTGGGGATGCCAGTGGTCTAGACACCTCCCCTGACTCTGGCATGCTGTCTCCTCCCGTGGCTACGGAGGAGGGGGCTAATTTTGCAACGGTGTTGTGTAGAGCTGCTGGAGCCTTGAATCTCCAGTTGCCTACTGTGGCCGTCAGGACTAACCTCCTGACAGAAGTGCTTCAGCCGGCGGCCTCCTCTTCGGAGACTGTGCTGCCGTTCAATGATGCACTCACTGACGTTCTTTTGGGTGCCTAGTCCAAGCCCACCACAGGGGCTCCTGTGGATAGGAACGTGGCCCGACGCCATCGCCCTGCTCCGGGCGACCCCCTGTTTCTCTCCCAACACCCCACCCCTGAGAGCTTGGTTGTCCAAGCCTCTGCCTCCCAAACCGCCTTCCCTACCGCCCCTCCGGATAGGGAATCCAAGCGCCTGGACCACTTTGGGAAGAAGGCTTTCTCTTCCTCCAGTGCTGGCTTGCGGTCCGTCAACACCGCTTGCCTCTTGGGCCGATATACCCACTCCCTGTGGGATTCGGTGGCGACTGTTTTGCCGCAGTGTTCTGAGGAGGTCCAGACACTGCTTACCCGCGCCATTGCGGAAGGGCGAGATGCGGCTAAATACACCATACGTTGTGGCCTTGATACCGCCGACTCGCTGGGCAGATCGCTTGCAACGACGGTGGCGCTGCGTCGACACGCCTGGCTGAGGACCACTGGTTTTTCGGGTGATGTCCAGAATACACTCATGGACATGCCCTTTGATGGAGTCGGTCTTTTTGGTTCAAAAGCAGACCATGCGCTGGAGCGTTTCAAGGACTCGCGGGCTACTGCCAAGTCCCTGGGCCTTGCTGTTGTGCGCCCTCCGCTCACATCTGCTTTTTGCCCCCTTCGTGGCCACGGAAGGGGCGCCCAGTCACGTCAGCAGCCCGGCCAACGGCCCGCGCAGCAAGCGCCTTCGCGTGGCCGAGGACGTGGATACCGCCGTGGCGGTTCGGGCAACCAGCGTGCGGGTCAGGCCACCACCTCCAACCCGTCCGCGGCCTCCAAGCCCTCCTAGTCCTTCCTTTCAGGTGCACAGCACGCCAGTAGGGGGCAGGGTCCGCCATCACCTTCACCACTGGCGTCCCATCACCTCGGACAGGTGGGTCTTGGACATTGTCCGAAGGGGCTACTCCCTCCCCTTCGAGACCACCCCCCAGCCATGCCACCTCAATTCCACCGCATGTCAGGGGATCACTTGGTGCTTCTGCAGAAGGAAGTCACGGCCCTCTTGGCCAAGAGGGCCATCGAGCATGTTCCGACCCCAGAAGTAGGACGTGGTTGCTACTCCCACTACTTTCTGGTGCCCAAAAGGACAAGGAGGACATGCGTCCTATCTTGGACCTCCGGAACGTCAATCGCTTCCTCCGGAAGGAGAAGTTCAAGATGCTCACTCTAGCTCAGGTCTTGACTGCCCTCGACCCTGGAGACTGGTTGGTAGCGTTGGACTTGCAGGACGCTTATTTCCACATCCTCGTCCTGCCGGCCCACCGGCGTTATCTACGGTTCACGGTAGGCCTCGAGCATTTTCAGTTCACCGTGCTCCCCTTTGGCCTTACCAGTGCCCCTCGGGTGTTCACGAAAGTGATGGCGGTGGTCGCAGCTCATCTGCGCCGGGCAGGGGTTCCAGTCTTCCCCTACCTCGACGACTGGCTGCTGAAGGCGGGCTCGTCCCAGGCAGTCGTCTCCCACCTCCAGACTACGGCCGAACTCCTGCACTCGCTGGGGTTCTCCATCAATGTGCCGAAGTCGCATCTGATTCCTTCTCCACAGCTCCTTTTCATCGGAGCAGTTCTGGACACGACGCAGTTTCGGGCCTATCCTCCCGAACGGCGAGTCCGGGATATTCAGGCTATGATTCCGATCTTTCAGCCTTTATCCTGGGTTTCGGTACGGATGACCCTGAGGCTGCTGGGCCTCATGGCCTCCTGCATCCTGCTGGTCAATCATGCCAGATGGCATATGCGGGCTCTGCAGTGGGACCTGAAGTTCCAGTGGGCGCAGCACCGGGGCAACCTGTCCGATCACGTCCAGATCTCGGAGGGGGCTGCACAACAGTTGCAGTGGTGGCTCACGGACCGGCAATGGGTCATGGGCAGATCCCTCTCCCTTCCCCAGCCAGAGCACACAGTTGTGACGGACGTGTCCCTTCTGGGATGGGGCGGTCACATGGGAGAGGCGGAGATCAGAGGCCTCTGGTCTCCGGCGGAGTCCCGGCTCCATATCAACCTTCTGGAGCTCCGGGCGATCCGACTTGCACTCAAGGCATTCCTTCCCTCTGTCAAAGGGAAGGTTGTGCAGGTGTTCACAGACAACACCACCGCCATGTGGTACTGCAACAAACAGGGCGGGGTGGGGTCGTGGACCCTCTGTCAGGAGGCTCTGCGCCTCTGGACATGGCTGGAACATCAGGGCATGTTCCTGATGGTTCAACACCTGGCAGGTTCCCTGAACGCCAGGGCGGACGAACCTCAGCCGCAGGTGCATGATGGATCACGAATGGCGTCTTCACTCGGAAGTGGCGCAAGGACTCTTTCTACAATGGGGAGAGCCTTGGTTAGATCTATTCGCCACCGAAGAGAACGCGCAATGTCATCAGTTCTGCGCGTTGGAATTTCCAAGGCGGCACTCGCTCGGCGACGCTTTTCGTCGCGAGTGGAGTTGCGGTCTGTTGTACGCCTTTCCGCCTATACCACTTCTACCCAGAGTGTTGAAGAAGATTCGGCATGACCGGGCCCAAGTCATCCTTGTGGCTCCGGACTGGGCTCGAAGAGTTTGGTATCCCGAGCTACTCAGTATGAGCGTAGATCCCCCGATCCGTCTGCCTCTTCGGGAGGATCTTCTGTCGCAGCAGCAGGGGACGGTCCTCCACCCGAACCTGTCCAGCCTCCACCTGCTTACGTGGAGATTGAGCGGCGGCAGTTGATTCCTTTCGACTTGCCTCCCGAAGTTTGTGATGTGATTCTGGCAGCCAGGTGTCCCTCCACTAAGGTGGTATACGCCTGCAGGTGGAACAAATTTGTGGCATGGTGCACAGCAAAGGCTGTGAACCCCTTTCTGCCCCTCTTTCTGAGGTCCTTCTGTTCCTTCTTTCTCTGGCCCAACAGGGTTCTGCCCTGGGTACCATCAAGGGTTATCTCTTTGCTATCTCGGCCTTCCTCAGGCTCCCTGATCAGCCCTCTCTTTTCAAGTCCCCTGTTGTTAACAGGTTCTTAAAAGGCATTACACACCTCTTCCCTCCTGTTCCGTTTGTGATGCCTCAGTGGGACTTGAACTTGGTTCTTACCTTTTTAATGTGCGCTCCCTTTGAGCCTCTACATAACTGTCCTCTTCGTCTTCTCACTCTGAAGACAGCCTTTCTGGTGGCCATCACCTCCGCTCGGCGGGTGAGTGAGCTCCAGGCTCTATCATGCAAACCTCCCTTTCTGTCTGTGCATCCAGACAAGGTTGTTCTTAGGACGCGTCCGTCCTTCTTGCCAAAGGTGGTTACTGCCTTCCACATTGGGCAGACCATCACTTTGCCTACCTTCTTTCCGCCTCCGCATCCTTCCAGAGAGGAAGAGAGGCTCCACCGTCTGGACCCAAAACATGCGCTCTCCTTCTATATCGACCGCACAAAACACTTCCGGGTGGATGACCAGCTCTTTGTTGGCTACGTGGGCGCCAAAAGGTCGGGCGGTGCACAAACGAACCATCTCCCGCTGGGTTACCTTGTGCATCAAGGCCTGCTATTCTTTGGCTAAGAAGGAGCCTCCTGTTGGGCTGCGTGCCCATTCCACCAGGGCAACGGCTGCTACCACGGCTTTGGGCCACGGTGTTCCGCTGCAGGATATCTGTCAGGCAGCTACGTGGGCCTCGCTGCACACGTTTACAAAGCATTACTGCCTTGACAGTCAGGTCCGGAGGGACGGCTTCTTTGGCCGTTCTGTCCTCCAGGACTTCCTTGTCTGATCTTTGTTCACAGACCCACCACCGGGGTTGGTATTGCTGGGGTATCTATTCTAAGGTAAGGAATCTGTCACTAACTTGTCTCTTTCAGATGCACAAGTTACTAACTTGTGTAACGATATATCTGTAAGAGACAGTAGTTAGTGACAGATTCCTTACCGCCCCACCCATCCTCCCCGTTCTGCGAACTGATTTCTAGGGTTAAGGACATCCCTTTCAGGGCCCTTGTATTTTTCAGACACCTATGTCAGCTTCTTGCATGGCTCTGCGTTCCTGGCGCGGAAAGTCGTGTACAGAACTGACGTCAGCGCGCAGGGGCGGCGTCTAGTACTGCCCGCGACGTCATCCCGGCGATCACGACGCCGACGACGGACGCGGAGCCGCACGACGCCGCCTACCGACGCGCAAGGGTACTGCTACGCAAAAGCTTCCGGATCCAGCCTGACGCCTGGGGATATTCTAAGGTAAGGAATCTGTCACTAACTACTGTCTCTTACAGATATATCGTTACACAAGTTAGTAACTTGTGCATCAATGACCAGGTGCCGAAGCGCTTAGGCTTTATCAAAAAACTGGGTGTGTGAATTCGAAACACTAATGCATAAATGGCTTAGGCTGGCACTATTCTCTAGGTGATACTTGGTTAGAACTGCGTTTGTAGTGTCGCCCGTTTGGGAAGATTCAGCATCCTGGGCTGATCTGTTTTGTGTAGTATTTCGTTGGGTCTTATGCTGTGTAATGTGCTTATCATTTGGTTAAACCGTATGCTTCTACTTTGTAGGACTTGTCGGGTTCCATAGATGACCTACCGATGGGTGCAGAGGGAGCGTTGAGCCCCGGAGTGAGCACGTCAGGGATTTCCAGCAGCCAGGGGGAGCAAAGTAACCCTGCACAGTCTCCATTCTCTCCTCACACCTCACCCCACCTGCCAGGAGTCCGTGGCCCTTCTCCTTCCCCTGTTGGTTCTCCAGCAAGTGTTGTACAGCCTCGTTCTGGCCCTATGTCACCAGCTGCAGTTCCAGGTAAGCAGCAGTGATACCCATGACTTCGATTGTTCATTCATCACTGTTTCAAAATGGTTGTCCGTAACAAAGCTTTATATGAATGTTCTTTAATCGCTCATTAATTAATGTATGTTCTTCCATGTTTAAGTCAACCAGATGCCGCCTCGACCACCCAGCGTCCAGTCGGAAAACATCATGCACCCATCAATGAACCAGACAATGACCCCCTCTGTAAACCAGTCTATGAACCCCTCCATTAATCCTTCAGTGAACTCCTCCATGAATTCTTCAGTGAATCCTTCAGTGAATCCTTCAATGAATTCGTCAATGAATCCTTCAGTGAACTCGTCAATGAACCCATCCATGAACCCCTCAATGAACCCCTCCATGAACCCATCAATGAGTCCTATGAATTCTTCTATGACTCCCAACATGAACCAATCAAGCCTAAACCAGGATAGAGGTGAGCTTGTGTATTCCATAAGCCAGAGTCAAAGGCAGAGTTCATGTTGAGGGAATGGCGGGACTGGGGGCTGGTGCATGTGGTTATGTTGTAGATGTGAACTTGTGAGACTGAGGTCTGGTGGAGAGCTTTACAGGTGAGCAGATGCATGGGGAGGAGCTGTGCACCCCATTGTTAAACTTCAGTTTCTGACATGTAGCGTAGGTGAGTATTCATGGATGGAGCGGATATTGGAAGAGGCAGGGATAAGTTGCTGATGTAAAACATAGGAAATTCATTGCTGTAAAAGTTGACTGGGAGATTGTGATGTTTGGCGATTGCTGTGCAGAGTAGTTTGATTTCCTGTCAAGACAATGACGTTTGGAGGGGGGTGCCTGGATGGGTTGCTCGCATGGTCCTGTGCAGGCAGTGATTATTAGCTGTCTGGAGAGCCACGGTGGGTCCCATTGATGGTTGGGTCTGTTTTTTAGTTTTGGGCCTTTATTTTTCTTCTGGGTGGCTCGATCTGAGCTCTGTGCTTTTCTTTAGGTTACATCCAGAGAAATCCACAGATGCCGCAGTACAGCTCTCCCCAACCTGGCGCCGCCTTATCCCCACGGCAGTCTTCCGGAGCACAGATGCATTCTGGGATGAATCCTTATCAGCAGAACTCCATGGCAAGCTATGGTCCGCAGGGCAGTCAGTATGGACCCCAAGGTGACGGCTTGAACCAATGTGTGGTCTGATACAGTCGTAGTTCATACTGTAGTAATGGTGAAACTGTGGTCAGAGTGGTCGTTTTACGAGATTGACAAGGTTATTATCTAAGAAAATGTTATTCATCAGTGACATGCATTCACTTATGTCCCAGGCTTTTCAGTCCTACGTATGGGTATTAGAGGATACGTTTTTAACTCTGTTCAAGATGGGCTATTGCTACAGAAGGAGTTCCTGTCATGTTTTTTCCGTAAGTCCTTATGACAATACAAGTGCTTCAACTACAATCCTTTATCAATTGTTTCATGTTAAGCAGACCTCCCACATTTTTCCAAAAGGCTTGAAGAGATTTTCTAATAGCATAAAGATTAACCCCTCCAAAAAACAGTAATTTTCTTCAAGACTAACAATTCATACAAAAGCCCAGTTGATTTGTGATGCTAGTAGGGCAGAAATGTCCTTTGCATAGGTAGGCCTATCAAAATCCCTAACACGAACAGTTCGAACAATGGAGGGAGATTGTCCAAAGGTAAAGGTTACTTTTTGGTGATTGCTTCTGGGGTTTACTTCTACGGATAATTTATCCGGGCCTCCATCAAAGCTCAATCATGCAAATTCTCTTTTCCTGGACCCTGATAGCCATGCAATTGGGAGGTTCCAAGTGATCTAATCAATAGAATTTGTAGCTTTTAAACAGAAAAGGTAATGCCATTTCCCTTCAAGCATGCCAGGTGGCACTACCTACCTGTGGCCAAGTGTGTCAGCTTTGAGGTCCTTGCCCACAGAGCTTTTCTGGTGGAGTGGCCCAAAGCCATAGCCTTTTACAATAGTACCATTAACATTAGTTAATTTACAACATGATAACAATATCTTTACCAGATACAAGCTTTCATCAGTCCTTTGATTCAGTATGGCAAAGCGGGTTAGATTTTTTTGTTTAAAAAGGATAGGTCTTTAGGCTGCGTTCTGGCAGCTGAGAGTTTCAATTTAAGGAACCCGCTGTGAGCTGGACACATAGGAGCAGCCACAAGGATGCATGTTGCTTGGTTGTGTACACTAGCAGTAACATAATTGGGACGAAGAGGCATCACTTAAGACATTAAGTGTCTGCTGCCCAAAAGATTTTGTAAATGTACACAGTTGACTGGATTTAGGTGGTGAGTATACCAAAGGTGTTCAATGTTTGTATTCTACATTACACAGAAGAAAGAAATACATTGTTTTCCATAGTCCCGGGGATTTCAAGGGGCCATATGCCTAAGTGTTGTATAGTAAACACAAGGAGATGATGGACGGAGCGCTGAAACTTTTCAGACACTCAGCCCCCAGTCACAGATCTGGGTTGAATCCATCATCGTTCTTTAGTTCACTTCGCCACCCCGGTTCAGACCCAGCCAAATGCAAATCAGTCTTGAACCTGTTCCTCATGGGAACAGTCCAAACCGAGCTGCCAAGCCATGTCTTCCCTGTACCGAAAACAAGCATCCTGGGACCGGTTTCAGGGTAACACCCCACATCAGCCAGGCTAGCTTGAATCCAGTGGCAAAGTGAGCAAGGGTCCAACGTCTGGGCATACCCGCCAACTTAGGGCGAACAAAGCAAACACAAGGAGATGATGGACGGAGTGCGGAAACTTTTCAGACACTCACCCCCCAGTCACAGATCTGGGTTGAATCCATCATCGTTCTTTAGCTCACTTCGCCACCCCAGTTCAGACTCAGCCATATGGAAATCAGTCTTGACCCTGTTCCTCATGGGAACAGTCCAGCCCGAACTGCCAAGCCAGGTCTTCCCTGGACCGGAAACAAGCATCCTGGGACCAGTATCGGGTAACAAGCTGAGAATTCTGCCTCGGGTTCGTGTATTGGGTAATGGTGTTGGTGGCCGCTGCTCTTGGAGGCCTGTCTTTCCCCATCATGTGCGAGCCAGGTGTCCTCTGCTTCGCCCCTATTCCGTTGCCACCCGGCACGATCGCCAAAGTTGGAGTGCGCAGCAACCACAGGGATTCGCCTATGGTTGGCCGGACCCCATCTCTTGGGGGGGTGGGGGGGGGGGGGGGGAGGGGTGTGTGTTGGGGGAGCCTGCAGAATGTCTAGTCTCCCCAACAGCATCTGCCAGGGCAGCACTCAACCATGCCCAGCCCAGAAACACACTGCGGGAGTGCCCTCTCTAAGCCAAGGATTCCAGTGCTGTCCCCCCAGGCGGCGAGGCCGAGTCCCAACTGCCTCTCATCCGCCTACCGTAGCTCCTTAGAGGTAGTCCGTCGCCGCCTCCACGGAATCTTGCATGCCCCCGGGGCCCCCAATCACAACGTGGACGAGCCTCCACTCAGGCAACCCCAGCATTTCCAGTAGGGTCCTAGCTGTCTATAGAGTTCCAGTCTGCTCTCCTGGTCCATTCATGCCTGCTATAGGAGTCTCTCATGTGACCCTATTGTTCCGTCGGGCCCCAGCAGCTATCCCCCTGGGCCAAGCGCACGCATGCCCCTATCCAGCCCTTTTGGCTGCCTCTGCTCTAGCCAGCTGAGTCGGGAGAGCCCTCCGGCCCCGCTCCACTCACCGAAGGGGGCAACCACTGCTCCTGGCCAGATGTCCTCATTTCTGCTGGAGCCGCCCTGCCCTCCTTGGCTCCGGGATGACCCTCAATCAGGGCAGGACACAGCTGCACAGGCAAGGCCCCTAGCTTTTCCCTAGTGAGCCCGTTGATCGCTCAGCCTGCCCGCAGTGCTCGGGCACAGCCTCAATCCCCCGAGGCTCACAGCCGCTACGCAGCCAGCCTGCTGCCCATTGCCCCCGTAACAGCTGACCAGGCCTATGGAGATCTCCAAGGGGCAACCGCTCCCCCCGGCCGGACATCCTCACAATCTGCCGATCCCCAATTGGGCCCCACAACCAACCAGGGCAATCGAGTCCGTGCTGCCCGTCAGTGTTTCGCGGCTCAAAGTGGGCCTCGACTAGGCCGTGCACACCGGGTCCACCACAGTCCCCAGGCGCCGTCACCCCCAAGGCATAGTTGGCTCCCCCCGGGTCCGGTCCAGCAAGGCAGCTACACACCAGGCTGTTTTCACTCCTCAAGGGCTACGATTACTGCGGGATTACAGGTGGGCCGGAAGGATCCGCGGGATTCGTGTCCTGTCGGTGCCCATGCGCATTATCACCAAGAGGAGTAATCACTCTACCTCGTGACTCAAAAGAGTTCTTAAAAAAAAAACAATTCACACACATCCGGGCCCAACACTAGATAGCAGGAGTTTGCACAGCATGTGAATCTACAGCACTACATGCCACGAACAAATGCTTACAGAGCAAGTAATATTTTCCTGTCTGATTTTATAGGGACTAGCAACAATTTGCTCTCTGGCTGTCTTAAAAAAAAAATAAAAAAAACACACATAGGTGTTCTGGGCAGGGGCAACATTGGAGTGGGTGGGGGAGTTAAAGTAAAAATAAAGGTGGATGTGGAGGGTGGGAGCAGCATTGGGGGTGGGGGAGAATCTTGAGGGAGAGAGAAACAAGGGGGAAGTACATGATGAAGAGCACAACACTGAGTGCGGGAGGGTGGGGAGGAGCACATGGTTGAGAGCAGCAAGAGGGTATAGGGGAAGATAGGCATACGACCAGACAGCTGGAAAACGTGCACTCATGGAGTGCTTAATCAAAAAGCAAAAAAAAGTTCAACTAAAAGTGAGCAGTGGAAGGTCAGCCAATCAAAGGGATGATATAGAGGCTATTCTCCAGGGGAGGGGCCAACACGAGATGGACAGTCTAGGACAAGGAAAGCCATTGATGAACATCAAGCAGATAACCATTTCAGACAAAATTGGATTCAAATATTAGTTCCTGGCCCTTTCTCATTCTTTAAACATACACAAAAGCTTTGTTGTGGCAACTAGACAAGCAAGGCTGCCCTACTTTGAGGAAGTGATTGTGTGAAAATACCCTTCTCCCCCTACCCTCCATCCACCAGCACAGCAACAATCAAACATAATTTTCATTTAAAAGGACATTATTTGCTGCTTTTCAGTATAAAAATATTTCAAGGTCCTGGGTATATGGTTTAAGAAAATTGTTGTTAAAACGGGAAAATATTCATTTTTTAAACTCCTTTGAAGGTAAATCTGCTGAATAGTCCAAGTAGAGGCCATATCACCCGCCTCTTCTCAGGAAGATATTTGAGGGAATGTTGTGGTTTTTGCAGAGAGAGAAACACATTTCAAAAGATCACAGAGTTCTACATTATCTATAATCATTGTTACCTCTACAAGGTGGGAAAGATCTCTGAAAGATGACTCGCAATGTGTCTATGGTGTTTCTGGGCCTATGGCGGGTTGCAGCCTAAGCTCCATCCTATTCAAACATGCCCCATGTAATTAAAAAGTGTTAATTGTTTTAATTTTGGATTCAGCCAAGAACATCTCTTTTTCTGCAACCTTCGGCGAGATCTTTGTTCACACCATGAAACCCTATTTGGGGAGTGTATACATTATGATCAATCACTCCTTAATTGTTATTTCAATAACTCCCCCCGTTTATTTAATGTGCTGGAGCAGTGGTCTCCAACATTTTCTGTAATAAGAGCTACTTGCGCTCAATGAAAATCCTCCTAAGCTACTAATATTACTGGAGATGTAGTAGTAACCACCTCAGACAAGATTGCATTAGTGCCCACCATGTTCAAAGTTACCAGCAGTAATCACCTCCGTGCGCCAGCCATGGTTACGAGCAGTAATGTAAAAAATGATAGCTATAGCTGCAATGCCTCTTGCACCAACTTAATAATTATGGTAACAGTCTCTCCAACACTATTTAATTTTTATCACTCTAATATCAGCTTTAAATATATTTTGAAAATTCAGACGTTTTTCTCCAAACATCAGTTTATGATTTCTGATAATTTTCGGTTCAAACACACTTTTAAATTTTGCTATACATATATTAATTCAACCAAGCAAAAGCTTCTAATTATTTCACCAGGCACAAGAGAGCTATTTAGAAGTAGTTGAAGAGCTACCATTAGCTCACAAGCTACTCGATGGACATGCCTGTGCTGGAGCATGGAGGCTGTTTGGCAATAGATGCAGAATCGATACTTCCACAAGAGGGCACTGTTGGTCATTCAGAGAGAAAGCATATGCACAACCAGTTCTGTACCTACAACAGAAGATTCACAAGGGGCTGCCTAGGCCTTTGTCGAACTGCTCTTTGGTCAGACCATCCACACATTGATTGTGTTGTTAAAATTAACTTTCCCAGAAAACATAGAATAGACACAATTTGTTACTCAGGTCGACATTTCTCCTTCATCACATTCACATGTGAGTAATGTGAGGGGCTTGGTCTGCAAATCCAGCTCAATTAATTAATTTTTTTGGCCTAGCAGCATTAAGCGGAATCAGTTTTTAAACATTGTGTAGTTTATGCTCCGTTTTCCAGTCTTGATTCCTCATCCACTTTTTTCCTTGTTAATAATGATTTGTGCTTTTTCATCGTTATGCAGAGTATCTTTGCCTTACAAAATAAAATGCATAGCTGCACCAGATCTGAGGTGCTGCTCATGTCATCAATTCAATTTCTTGCCTTTTTGGCATCTTTTTGCTCATTCGACACATCTCGGCATGGTGTAGGTTGCCACATGGTTTACTGGGCCTTTTCTGATTGCCTCTCTTTTTTGGTATACACACATAGAGCTTCTCACTGCCTTAATGGCCTTGCTGATGCTGTGTAGCTGCCTATATGTTTTAGTCATTATTGCAATTATAATATGCGGGTCAATCTCGCACTTAGCCTTCACACCACCATGTTCTGTGTCCCATAACATAACTGCACCTCAGTGGTCATCACATATGACTTTAAAGCACTTCCCACATAGGTTCCAAACAAAGACAACAACCTTTAACCATTCACCTTCCACAGTGTAGCTTGCTGGACATGTGGGTAAGTGCTCTACATAGCTCTATAGAAATGATACAACATATAACAGACTGCTAGCGCACTTAAGCTATTTGCTCTCTTGCACTGTGAGTGACGGCATTTTCCTGATCATATGTGCACATCCAACTAAAAATAGGTGCAGAATCGATACTGCCACAAGAGGGCACTGTTGATCATTCAGGGAAAAAGCATATGCACAACCAGTTCTGTACCTACAACAGATGATTCACAAGGATCTATCTGCCTGTGCCTTTGTCCAACTTCTCTTTGGTCAGACCATCCACAAATTGATTTCTGTTGGGAAAATAAACTTTTCCAGGCAGCATAGGATAGACACAATTTCTCACTCACGTTGACATTTCCTATTGGCTCTCTTGCACTGAGTGATGGCATTTTCCTGATCATATGTACACATCCGACGAAATATAAGTGCACTTTCCTGAGCATATGTGCACATCCGCCTAAAAATAAGTGCACTTCAGTCCCAGGACTGGCAATACAGTACTTTACTTTGCCAATGCTTTTTTCCATGACATTGTGTCATTTATTAATTCTTTTTTTTATCTTGTGTGCTTAAACTATGTCTTCAGGTTATAGCAATTCAAAGTCAGTAGTAGCTTTTGTTTATTTCAATAAGAATATTTTTTTTCTGTGATGTTCATTAAAGCTAAAAGGGGTTTCTTTCCCTGTTCAAGGTATTCATGACTGCTAGGAAATAACACTGTTCTATCTAATTTATATCCGATGAATAATTTATGTTTACATTTTTGTGTCTATATGGCAGTATTGTTTAGGTGGTAGCATGTTTTTCCCCCTCCTTTTTAGTTTTAGATTAGAAGCATGTGGTGGCTGCTGATACACATGCTATGCACACTTCTGCCAGTTAGTGTTGGACCAGGACTTTGCCAGTTGTTTTTCTCGAGGAAGTTTTATTGTCGGCGTTGTGCATCGTATCTCCTCCTCCTCGAGGTATTGCGCATGTTCAATGGCTCCCTTGTTAGATTATTTTTTCCCGGCACCAGGCTCGAACAGACTGCGTCAGAGCTCTACAGTTCTGACACCCCCAAGGCCTACAGACAAAAAAGAAGATCCACACGATCAAAATCGACAGCGGCGAACAACACACGGCTCCATACACATTAAAACTATGTACGGATCGAGCACACGCACCAGACTACCGCATCGTCGACATCCAGTATAAAAATGTGTACACACTTTTTCAAAGTTCAGCAATATGAGGCTATGTATAATGCTCCCAGAATGCTCTCTGATTTGATGCAAATATTTGCAGAAGCTTGAAAGCAAGATTAATGATTCTTTGCTGTCAAATTAAAATGTTCATAAAAAAATGAAAGCAGGAAAAAAAAACATTTTGCTAAACTACTGTAAAATTTCAGGTACTATTTCTTTGCAGCATCATTTAGTAACATGTGTTGATGCATGCTAGTATTTCCCAAAAATATCCATAATGGTAAATCAGTGTAACCAGTTTCAATAAGATTATGGGAAACAAAAACAAACAAGCATTGGCAAAGACAGTAGGCCTGAAATTGGCAGTCAGCTTTTTAGTTTTGTCAATTTGTGACTTGTTTTGGGATGGTTTTTGTAAAACCTTATTGGTCTGGAAGCTGCCGGGCCCCTCACCGTTATAACAAACATTGGCAAAAGCAAAAACAGTTTTTTGGTCTGAAAAAGCACACACTGCCACAGTAGTTACTGGCACTGAACAAAACTACTTTGTGTGCAGATATGCTCCTTGTGAAAGAGCAGAATGCCATCACTCACAGTAAAGCCAGCCGAAACAGAGAGAGAGAGACAGAATTTTAATAAACACAACACGGTCAACGCCAGGCCAAATTAGGGGCCTAATTATTAAAGAAAGTCTCAAAAGTGCAACCATGGTATATGTCCTTGCATTAAGTGCAGCTATACATCTTTCGTGAATTCCTAAGAATTTACATAGGTAGGACAAGAAATAGTCCTCGTAGAAAGTATTTGTGAACTGCATTTTAGCATGAGCAAATGTGCATGTGTAGATTTGCTCATGCGAAAATCTGAGTGTTTGCAAGTTCACTTTCCCTCCAACCACTTTTTTCCCAACTCTGGAATAAGTTTTACGTCTGCTATTGCCAGGAGTAAATTTCCAACATTTCTCAGTATGGGAATAGATTAGAGAAGAGTTGTTGAAAACCCTTAAAACATGCAAGTTAGTAGGTTTGCACAGACTCAAATGGGCATTCTAACCCTGGAACTATTGCTTACCACTACCTTCAGCCCCAGCATGTAGATCTGCGGAAACGTGGCAACATAAGGGGATTGCAAGTATTCAAACACTATTATGGTATGAGCCCTGGCATAATCAGAGAGGCTATATCAAAGCTCATATATAAGGAGATTGCTGCCATAATTTGTCGCTACACTACATGGCACCAAAGGGGCAAGTGGATTTTGTTACAGGACAAGTAGATTTATGAAGCAACCTGCCCCATGGACAAGTAGATATTTTATTAAATTCCACACCCCTGCATCTGATTCGGATGTGTATTGCTGCGCTCCGGTTCGAAACCGGTTTCTCAGGTTCACCTCGGCGTGCAATCCTCTCTACCTCGACGGTATTGTTTCCGTACGCGTTCCCACTTCTCCGCGTATCGTTTTTGACATTGGAATCGACATTCGAGGCCTAACCGCGCTCGGTAACTCTCTGTCGATAGATCGGACTCCGTTTAAATTCTGCCCTCAGTGCTACGCGAAGTATCCGCGCACCGTCTCACGAAGTGTGCAACTTGTGCTTATCACCCGAGCACAAGGAAGAAAATTGTGACGCTTGCAGATCGTTTAGATCAAAGAAGACTCTTCGCAATCGTCGGGCTCGACGTCAGGTAATGCAGCGTCAAAGTATCGAGGACACACCGGACATCTTCGGTGAAGACTCCGGCCAGGAAGATATCGAGGCATTGGCTGCAGAAGAGGAGGAGGCCTTCTCCGAACAAGACTCTGGCTCAGAACTCAAGATCGACCTCGACGCCGAGGAGCTGCCGCAGGGTCAAGGTTACATGAGTACCGAAGACCCATTGCCCCCACAAACTGTCCCGAAGAAACAATGGCTTCTGCACCACCTTTGCCTTCTGGCCAAGGTCGGCACCGAGACGACGTTTCAGATGCCCCGCCCTCGGGCCCGGCACCGAAACAACCTGTCAAGCCTTCAGGCTCCGTACCGAGTCGTCTAAAACCCTCCTCGGAGCCTAAAGCCTCCGGTTCCAAGCAGAAGTCCGGCTCGGAGCCGAAATCCACTGCGCCCAAGACCAAGCAACCTTCGGAGCTGAAACCTTCCGCACCGAAATGTCAGCCTCCTTCGACGCCGAAAGCACTGGCACCGAAAACTTTGGCACCGAAACATAAAGATATCCCTTCGGATCAGAAAATGGACATTATTCCATTAACACCCGATCCAAAGCAAAAAAGACTGCATATTAACCCTGATACTGGTCATATCCACATAAAACCACCTCACAAACGCAAGCTTCAACAAGAGGAGGACACTTCTTACAATATCCCCTTGAAGAGAAAGACTGTGGCTTCAAGTCCTTTTCACTTCCCATCACCTCCAGCACCCCTGTCACCTCCTGAGAATCCTTTGCAGATTACACCTCAAGATTCTCCTCAATCTCATCATGACGACAATGATGGGGGAATGCCTATCCCACTAGATCCATGGATAGATTACACACTAGATCGCCCAGGTGACACTGATCCAGACTTGTACCAAACCATCTCCTCCAGACAACAATGCATCACACCATGAGCTCATTGCCAGGGCTTCACATTACCATGGGGTGGAGCTCCATAAAGAATCACTGGAAGAAGATTTCTTATTTGAGACGCTAGCATCCACACTTAGATCGTCACAATCACTCCCCATGCTTAAAGGCATGATGCGGCATGCTGACGAAATCTTAAAAGACCCAGTCACAGCCCGCATCTTAACTCCTAGGGTGGACAAAAAAATATAAAGCTTCTCCTACAGACCCTATCTTTATCAGAGGACAATTGCCCCTAGATTCCCTAGTGGGATCAAACGCTCGTAAGCGAGCGAATTCTCAATCGTCAGGAGACGCTCCTCCACCGGATAAGGAGTCCAAACTAATTGACGCCTCTGGCAAGCGAATAGCTGCTCAGGCAGCAAATCACTGGCGTATCGCAAATACCCAGGGCCTTTTAGCTGGGTATGGCAGGGCACACTGGGACGAAATGGAGCAACTTCTCCAATACCTCCCAGATGAACATAAGGCTAAAGCTCAGGACTTAGTAAATGAGGGTAAGCTCATTTATAATTCCTCGATTCAATGTCCTCTAGATGCTGTAGACACCTCAGCTAGAGAAATTAACACCAGCATCATACTTGGGAGGCACGCCTGGTTGAGTATCTCAGGGTTCAAACCTGAGGTCCAACAAGCATTCCTTAACACGCCCTTTGATAAGGAACACTTATTTGGCCCTAACGTTGACCAGGCGTTAGAAAAAATGAAGAAGGACACTGAAGTTGCTAAATCTATGGGAGCACTTCAGACTGCATCCAACAGAGGTTCCTTTAGTCGCTCCTTCTACAGAGGAGGGTCAAAAACAACATCCCCAGATCAGAATACCTCCACTTACATGGGTAATAACCAATCCTCTCCCTCCAGAGGATTTTTTCGAGGAGGTTATAGAGGCAACAACTTTAAGGGTAGGGGTAAGGGCAACACACCTAGAAACTCCCTTTCCCCCAACAAACAGTGGCTTGCCCACTCTTCCCCCTCCGATTACACCACACCTGTCGGGGGAAGACCACCAATTTCTCCCCATTTGGCAGTGGATAACATCAGACAAATGGGTTCTTGGGATTATCCAACATGGTTACTGCCTGGAGCTTACCACTAATCCCCCAAACATTCCGCCACGACCTCACAAGTTATCTCCGGAACACGTCCACTTGCTAAAACCAGAAGTCCAGTCCCTTTTACTAAAAAGGGCAATAGAGCCAGTTTTGCAGCGTGAATCTTTTCTGGATTCACTATGCTGTGCATTATTCCGCCACCTAGTGGTTGGGTCCGGAATTGTAGTTTTTCTTCTTTTTTTTTTTTTTTTGTGGCCGGTGGGCGTCAACATACCACCATTTGGTGTCCTTCTGTGACGTCGACGTGCTTCCTCCGGAAGCTCCCACCTTTGGTCGCCATCTTCAGATTCTTTTTTTCCGCCATTGGGTCTGGATCGATACGGAAGGAGCTCCAGAAGTTTGGAGAGAAAAATCGACGAAAAATAACAAAAACACCAAGAAAAGAACTTTATCGACGTACCGGCCTTCGAGTCGGTGAACCGTGACATAGCGTAGAGAAAAAAGACAAAGCTTCGACGTCCTTCGGAGAATGCGCATACAGGGGGCTCCCTGTGCGCGCTAATGGACAAGACACCATTCAAGTTCTGCGACAATTGTAACCACAAGTACGCACAGAAGGATCAGCATCCGGTCTGTAACCTTTGCCTGCCGCTGGACCACCGAAGCGAAGATTGCAACGCATGCTCGGCGTTCACCCCGAAGACCTTAAGGGTGAGAGAGAGGCAGAGAAGAGCAAATTACAACATGCAGGGTCAAGGACCACCTCCGTCGCTTCGAGACCTGGGCCTCTCCAGCGAAGAAGAGGACAACGTCGCCGAAGGACCTGAAGGCAAAGAGGACGTGCACATCCCAGTCGTCGAGGTCGAAAAGAAAACTCCGAAGGAGGTAAGAGAAGCATCGACCCCCAAACAGTCAGCCGACCCACGAAAGAGTGACTCCAAGTCCTTGAAAGTAGCCTTGGCGTCGAAACATTGGACGACCGCAAGTGCGTCCAAGGACAAACATTCCATCGGTTCCTTTGACAAAGACTCCCAGACGGCGAAAACCCTAGAAAAGACAAAGTCGTCGAGGAGCAGTCACGAAAAGGACTCTTCGACGTCGAAAAAAGAAAGGGTTAAACAAGCTTCGACTTCGACAGGCTCCAAAAGAAAGGCAGAAAATCTCGACGCCGAAACACAAGCGTCAGAGTTGGAAAAGAAAAAGAAAAGGCTTGAAGCCGAAATGGCGAGTATCTTGCAATGCAAGAAGGATTTCGACAAGAAAATAAAACAATTCAAGATTTCGCTGAAAATTTCGACCGATGCCGAAAAAGACGTTGAAGAACTAGAGCTGCCGACAACGCCAGAACCGGTCGAGGAAGAGGAGGAAGAAGAGTACTACTTCGAAGCCGAATGAGAGGAAGAGGACCAAACCTATCACGGTTCGGCGACCTCGGAGGCGCAAGACAAGCAGTGGCAAGATCTCGACGCCGAATCACCAGAAGAAGGGGTAGAATCATACCCCTCGAGGCCCTCACCACCAGATGACATTGGGATGTACAATCAGGTGATAAAGAAGGCTGCAGACACTTATGGAGTGCAGTTAGAGGAGGAAAAACCGCAATCCTGTTTTCTCCTAGAGACCTTGCTGCCTACACAAACAAGGAGTCAATTCCTTCCCATGCTACCAAGTGTGCTGGACCAGGGTAAGGAAGCCTTTAAATAACCTGCTACATGCAAGGCTGTAACACCAAGGGGTGAGAGAAAATACAAACATTCCTCAAAGGATCCTATGTATATCAGGGGTTCGGTGCCAGCTGATTCTATGATAACTTCCACGGCTAGGAAGAGAGCTAATGTACCCGCTAATGTGGGGCCACCACCAGACAAAGAGAGCAAGAGAATGGATCTCAGGGGGAGAAAGGTGGAACGAAGTGCGGCAATTCAGTGGCGCATCGCAAATTCAAATGCATTAATCAATAGACATGAAAATCAACACTGGGAAGAAGTAGGTAAACTACTAAAACATCTGCCAGACCAATTCCACAGAAGGGCAAGCCACTTAGTGGAAGAAGGGAAGAACATGGCGAACACATGTCTAAAATCAGCCCTAGATGCAGCAGAAACATCTTGCAGACAGATGATGATGGGGGTCACTGAGAGAAGGCACGCCTGGCTAAGAATTTCAGGTTTCAAACCAGAAGTACAAAATAACATATTAAACACCCAGTTCAATGGTGAGCAACTATTCGGAACAGCTGTGGACGAGAAATTAAATCAATTAAAGAAAGAGAATGAGACTGCAAGGTCCATGGGGGCACTACAATTCAGAGGCATGCGTAGGGGAGCACCATCACGGAGACCAGCAGGCAGAGGTAACCACCAGCCTGTAGCCTCACACCAAACTTTTCAGCAAGGTTACCAAGGAGGAAGCCAGGGCCAGCAGCAGGGCCAACAACAACAAGGTTGGCAATACCAACACGGAAGACAATCCTTTCGAGGGCGCCCTCGAGGAAGAGGCCAACCGCAAAGAGGGGGACAGCAACCCACCTCCATGTGACTTCACTGCAAGAATTACGCGCACTCAAACAAAATCGCAGAGGGTGCAACAACAGACTAACATAACAAAAGAACATGCCCCAAAGAACAGACAATTCCTCCAACATATAACTCCAGTGGGAGGCAGGATAAGAAACTTCTTCCAGGAGTGGAAGAAAATTACATCCGACAAATGGATATTAAACATAATACAATACGGTTACTGCATAAAACTTGCAAAAGAACCTCCAAGCAAAAGACCAAACAAGGTTCATTCAGCAAAAGAACTATCTCATTTGCTCGAAGAAGCACAAGAGCTTCTGAACAAAAATGCCATAGAGAAGGTACCATACAAGGAAAGGAACAAGGGCGTGTATTCCACGTACTTCCTCATACCAAAGGTGGATGGAACCTTACGACCAGTACTAGACTTAAGGTTCCTAAACAAATTCATAAAGACTCAAAAATTCAAAATGACATCTGTAAGAAACTGGCTCTATATATACTGCACCAAAGTGAGGTACAGTGTGTATAGAGTCCAAGAGTCCCCAAAGGTAGGCAGAGGTTAAAGTTAGATAGAACCTTACTCTCTAATAGTGGTAGCTTGGTCGAGCAGTAAGGCAGTATCAGAGGACAGTGTTAAGCATTTGATGTACACACTCAGTCAGCAAATGAATTCACACACTCAAGAACTGAACTCTAGGCCAATTGTTTTTGTATAATTAATATACTGTTATTTTATTTTAGAACCAAGCAAGCCTGATAGAGGTAAGCATTCAATTCTTTTCAGTAATAAGTTACTTGTTGTACACAGTTTTAAAAAGCAATGAAGATTGTACTTGATTTGATTTACAGGGGATGCAGTAGGTTGCAATACTTAGTAAATGCAGTACGTTGAAATGAAAGGCTTTTTAAGGTAAATGCAGGTAAAATTACTTTTGCGTTATTTTTGTAATCCAGTGCTGGACTCCTAGATTCAGCACTGGGACATTTACTTAAAACAGGTAAGTAATTACGTTTTTGTAGTTTGTACGATTTTTAGAGAATATTTTCAGATTTCAAAAGTCCACACTTAGAAACTTTTGGACCAGTACATTGAAATACATAGGCTTTTCCTGTAAATTGCAGATAAGTTACTTTTCGGATAACTTTTTCTAACACAGTGCTGGATCCTAGATTTAGCACTGGGACATTTCCTGAAAACAGTTGAGAATATGCGTTTTAGTTAGATGTACGATTTTTAAAGAATATTCTTGTATTTCAAAAGTTGACACTTGGAAACTTTTTCACATAGAACCACCAATGTTATCCTATGGAAGGAAATTCAATTCACATGTAAGTTACTTTTACGTTACTTTTCCTACTTAGTGCTGGATACCTAGATTCAGCACTGAGACCTTTCCTGCAAATAGTTGAAAAAATTTGTTTAGGTTATTTGTGCGATTTTTAAGGAATATTCTTAGTTTTCAAAAGTCGACACTTAAAAACTTTTTGGGAGAAAAAGTGTCAATGTTATCCTATGAGGAAAAACAGGTTTTCGGTTTCGAGGTAAGTAATCGGTCTTTTGAGTTAGGGTTCTGGGGTTAGGCTCAGGGGTCTCCCAGGGTCAGTGATGCACTGTTGTTGCACCCTCAGCGGCACTAGGGCGGTCGGGTGCAGAGTGTTGAGGCCCAATTTTATCCTATGGAGGATAGGGGGACTCCGGTTGGTGGCTGCTGGCAAGCAGGCCACGGGGTTGTGGGAGCAAAGCTCCTAGGGTTAAGCTCAGGGCACGTTGGGGACCAAGTTAGCACCAAAGGGGCATCCTCAGCGGCACTAGGGCGGCCGGGTGCAGAGTGCTGTTTTGAGGTCGGGTGCCCTGTTGATTTCAATGGAGATTCTCCGGGACAAAGAAACACTGCAGGCTCAGGGACGAGGATCTTCCAGGAGTGACCACCACTTCGAGGGGTAAGTTGGGATCTTGAGGGTTGGTTAGGCACCGCTGGGTTGGGCACACAAGGCCGTGGGGCGTCGGGTGCAGGGGTGCCTTGGGACGTCAGATTTTCTTACCCGCTCTGGTCGCGGTAGGGGGGGTCCTCTGGATTGAGGCTGCAGGCGTCGTCAGGAGGCTTGAGGCAGGTCAGGGGTCGCCAGATCTCGGGTCAGGATCGCCGGGGGGACCTCCTCGTGGTATTTTTCCACTCTAGCTCGGCCGGGTTCGGCGGGTGCAGAGTGGACTGGATTCGCGGTTCTTGGCTGGCACCAGAAGCTGCAGTTCAAACACGTCCGGTGTTCACGGGAGAAACAGCTTGGAAAGTGAAGGCAGGCAGGTCCTCCGGGGTTTTTGAGGTTGCTGGCCGCTGGACACGCCGGGGTTTTGCAGGAGCAGGTTTGAGGGAAGACAGGCCTGTAGGACTGGGGCCAAGTCAGTGGGCGTCGTCCTCTTGTTAGCTCTGCACGGCTCTTTGTCCTTCTTCTTGTAGGTAGGTTGGATCTGCCTTCCTGGTTCAGGGCTGCCCCCTAAATACTGTATTTAGGGGGCGTTTTAGGGGTCTTGAGGTCAGTAGCCAATGGGCTACTGACCTTAGGGTGACTACACCCTTGGTGTGCTCACCCCACGTGGGGGAGTGAGCACAATCCCTAGTCCTAATTGGGGAGTGCCTGCCATCTGCAAGATGGCGAGCACTGGAGAGTGGGCTTCACCTCGCCTCCTCCACCTGAGGGGTGGAGTTGGCAGAGGTGGGCACACCTCCTGGGCTGGCTAGTTTTTCCCACCGAAAGGGAGGGGAGACAGGAAGGGGGCCTGCTCCTGAAAGCAGGAGAGGCTGGGGGGTCGATTTCCAAGGCTGCCAGGCCTTTGAAGCTCCCCTGCCACAGATGGCTCTTCCTGGCCTGGGGGAGGTGTGTACACCTCCGCCCAGGAAAGGCTTTGTTTCTGGGCTCAGGGAGCGTAGGCTCCCACCCTAGGGGTCCAGAAACATGTCTCGTGGTGGCAGGCTGGTGTGTACCAGTCAGGGAACCCACCAGAGGCTGGTCGTTTTTCAGGGGGCATCTCAAAGATGCCCTCTGTGTGCATTTTTCATTAAATCCCACACTGGCATCAGTGTGGGTTTAATGTGCTGAGAAGTTTGATACCAAACTTCTCAGTTTTCAGTGCAGCCATTATAGGGCTGTGGAGTTTGTAATTACAAACTCCCAGCACCATATACTCTTAATGACAGCACTGCACTTACAATGTCTAAGAATGGACTTAGACACGGTAGGGGTACAGGGCTCGTGCACCTGTACCCTCACCACTGGTATAGTGCACCCAGCTAGAGGGGTGACTGACCTATGCCAGGGCAGTGGGTTGTAGGTATGGCCCACAGAGGTGTGTGCCATGTCGACTCTTCACTTTGTTCTGCACCAAAACACGCAGCCTGCAAAGGCAGTGTGTGTGTGTAAAGGTACAGGGCCTCTAAGGGTGGCACAATAAGTGCTGCAGCCCTTAGAGGTCTTCCCTGGTCACAGTGCCCTGGGTACCTGTGGTACCATTTACCAGGGGCTGACCTGTGGCCAGAGATGCCAATTGGGTACAGTTTTGGGGAAAGAACACAGGCCCTGGGAACCTGATTGGCAGGGACCCAGGGCACATCAAGTCAAAGTGCATCAGTGGTCTGGCAAAAAGTGGGGGGTTACTGCAACAGAAACCCACTTCCTTACAACATCCTTACAAGAAGTAATACCTCAGATACAGGAAGGGGACTACATGGCAACTATAGACTTAAAGGACGCTTACTTGCACATCCCCATGAACAGCAGACACAAAGGTCTATTAAGATTTGTGATCAACAAAACACACTACCAATTCACAGTGCTAGCATTCGCACCAAGAGTCTTCACAAAATGTCTAGCAGCAGTAGCGGCCCACCTAAGAAGGCAAGGGATTCATGTTTACCCATACCTAGACGACTGGTTAGTAAGAGCAAGCTCATACAATCTTTGCAAAAAACACATTCAGAAAGTCATAGAGACATTGGTCCAACTCGGTTTCTCAATACACTGGGAAAAATTGTCAATAGAACCAGAACAAGTAAAGATATTCTTAGGGGCAGAAATGAACACAATACTAGGAAAGGTATTTCCGAGCACTAAGAGAACATTAGCGATACCGAAGGAGACACATCTATACCACAAGGGGCAAGCTCTGACAGTGAGCAAACTGCTAGGGATGATGGCTTCATGCATTCATCTAGTCCCAAACATACGACTACACATGAGACCATTCCAGGAATGGATTCAACAGCAATGGTCACAGGCAACAGGGAGTTGGGAGGATCTAGTGGTTGTCACGCAAACAGTTCATCAAGAGATGGCATGGTGGAACAGAAAGAACATAGCACAGGGGAGACTTCTCACACAAGCAACTCCAACAGTGACCATTACAACAGATGCTTCTCAAATAGGGTGGGGAGCGCACATGAACAACCTCAGAGTAAGGGGATTGTGGACACAACAGGATGCGATAAAACACATCAACTTCCTGGAGTTAAAGACAGTGTTCCTAGCCTTAAAAGCCTTTCAGAAAGAGCTTTACGGGAAGAGGGTGTTAATCCAAACGGACAATACAACTACCATGTTCTACATCAACAAACAAGGAGGAACACAATCAACAACACTATCAACCTTAGCTTAAGAACTATGGAGATGGGCAATCCCAAGGAAAATAGACTTACTAGCAATACATCTTCCAGGGAAGGACAATGTAGAAGCAGACAGGCTGAGCAGGCAAGCATCAGCATCCCACAAATGGGAAATGAATCAATCAGAAATCCTAAAGATATTCAGAAAATGGGGAACTCCGCAAATCGACCTATTTGCAACACCCCAAAATGCAAAATGCCAACACTTCGCATCCAGGCAACTGTGCAAACAGTCCCTAGGGAATGCGCTATGGATAGACTGGTCAGGGACATTTGCTTACGCTTTTACCCCGATACCACTGCTACACAGGGTACTCAACAAGTGCAGGATCAGCCACATGACATTAATACTCATAGCACCTCAGTGGGCCAGACAACTCACAGATAATGGAGATGACTCAAGGGGCAATGCACAAGTTCCCCAACAGAAAGGACCTCTTAACAATGCAGAACGGAAGGGTGCTACACCCAGAACCAGAGAGGCTAAGCCTAGCAGCATGGCTCCTGAGGACTTAGAATTTGCTCACCTCAGACTACCAGAGAGCACATTGGCAGTACTCAGAGAAGCAAGAAGACCTACAACAAGGAAGTGTTACACAGCCAAATGGAAAAGATTCTCTCAATGGTGCCTTACAGGAAAACTTTCAAGAAGGATCACAAAGGAATCAACAGTAATAAAATACTTAACATATTTACTACAGAATAAACTGAGCTACACATCTATAAGGGTACACTTAGCAGCAACCGTAGCATACACAAGGGGAGAAACAGAGAAGAGTTTCTTCACATCCCATGTGGTCAAAAGATTCCTAGAAGGAGCAAAAAGAATAGCACCTCCAAAAAAGATGCCACCACCTGCATGGAATCTCAATGTAGTACTAGCTCAAATGATGAAGGCACCATTCGAACCAATCCACAAAACAACGCTACAAATGCTCACACTAAAAACGGCGTTTTTAGTTGCAATTACATCACTACGTAGAGTAAGTGAATTGCAAGCTCTAACACTGCAAAAGCCCTACATGCAAATACATGACAGAATCGTCATGAGAACTGATCCACAATTTATGCCAAAGGTGGTATCAAAGTTCCACGTAAACCAAGAAATACAAATACCAAGTTTTTTCCAAAGACACAAGCAGAAAGGGCATTACACACCCTGGACGCCAGAAGGGCAGTCATGTACTACATAGAAAGAACCAAAGAATACAGGAAAACAAAACAATTCTTTGTATCATTTGCCAACAGTTTTGCAGCGTGAATCTTTCTGGATTCACTATGCTGTGCATTATTCCGCCATCTCGTGGTTGGGTCCGGAATTGTCGTATATTTCCTCTTTTTTTTTTTCGTGGCCCAGGTGGGCGTCGACCTCCCACCATTTGGTGTCTGTTCGTGACGTCGACGCGCTTCCTGCGGAAGCTCCCACCTTTGGTCACCATCTTCAGATTCTTTTTTCCGCCGTTGGGTCTGGGTCATCAACGAAGGAGCTCCAGAACTTTGGGGAGAAGAAGCACCGGAAAATCACTGAGAAATCACCAGGAAATCGACAATTGGCTGCCAGACGGCGGGCCAACAACCGGAACGACTACGAAGGGGGAGAACAGCCAACACTTTGAAGTTCCACGGAGGATGCGCACACAGGGGGCTCCCTGGGCGCGGTAATGGACAAGACTCCTTTCAAATTTTGTGAAAATTGCCGACATAAATACGCGCAGAAGGACCAGCATCCAGTCTGCAACCTTTGCCTGCCGCTCGACCATCGAAGCGAGGACTGCAATGCATGCTCGGCGTTCACGCCAAAGACGCTAAGAGTGAGAGAGAGGCAACGAAGGGCTAACTACGCCATGCAGGGGCAAGGGGCACCTCCATCGCTCCGGGACTTGGGCCTCTCCAGTGGAGAAGAGGACAACATCGCCGAAGGCCCAGAAGACACGACAGACGTCGAGGTCGAAAAGAGGACGAAGGAGGTAAGAGAGTCGTCGAACCCCAGGCCCTCGACAGACACTCGAAGGAGTGAGTCAAAATCCTCCCACAAAGAAGCATTGCCGTCGAAGACCTCGACGCTAGCAACTGCCTCCAAAGCAAGCCAGCCCAGCGGATCCTTGGCTAAGGACTCCCAGTCGGCGAAAGGCCACGACAAGGCAAGGTCGTCGAAGCCCGGTCTCGAAAAGGACCACTCGACGCCGATGAAGGAAGGCCTTAGACAGAGTTCATCTTCGACGTCCTCGAAGCGAAAGCACGAAGAGCTCGACGCCGAAGAAGCGTCCGAGATTGACAAGAGGAGAAGGCTCGAAGCCGAGATAGCGAGCATCCTTCAAAGAAGAAGGGACTTCGATGAAAAGATGAAACAGTACATAATTCCAACGAAGCCCGCGGTCGAAGCCGAAAAGGGCGCCGAAGAACTTCGGCCGCCGAACACGCCAGAACCAGCCGATGAACAGGAAGACGAGGACCTGTTTTACTTCGCCGCTGAAGGCGAGGAAGAGGAACACTCATACCAGGGCTCGACGCCATCAGAGGCACAAGACTTGCAGTGGCAAGATCTCGACGCCGATTCGCCGGAAGAGGAGGTAGAGACATACCCTTCGAGGCCTTTGCCGCCAGACGACATAGGGATCTATAATCAGGTCATAAAAAGGGCGGCAGTCACCGACTGAGTGCAGCTGGAGGAGGAGAAGCCTCAGTCTTGTTTCCTGCTGGAAACTTTATTGCCAACACAGACAAGGAGTCAGTTTTTACCCATGCTTCTAGGGGTGCTGGACCAGGGTAAGGAGGCCTTCAAAGAACCAGCAATCTGTAGATCAGTTACTCCAAGAGCTGAGAAGAAGTACAAACACTCCTCAAAGGACCCCATGTACATTAGGGGATCAGTGCCACCAGATTCCATCATTGCTTCCACGGCTAGGAAAAGGGCCAACATCCCCACAAACACAGGACCACCTCCAGACAGAGCAAGAGGATGGACCTCACAGGGAGAAAGGTGGAAATGAGTGCGGCAATACAGTGGGGTATCGCCAACTCCAATGCCCTCATCAACAGGCACGCCTACCAGCACTGGGAGGAGGTGGGAGAACTCCTCAAACATCTATCTGAGAGTACCAGAAGAGAGCAAGCCACCTGGTAGAGGAAGGAAAAACAATGGTCAATACGTGCTTAAAGTCTGCCCTGGACGCAGCAGAGACTTCCAGCCGACAGATGATGATCGGGGTGACGGAGAGAAGGAATGCCTGGCTGAGAATTTCAGGCTTCAAGCCCGAAGTACAAAATAACATCCTCAATACGCCTTTTAATGGAGAACAACTCTTCGGTCCCACAGTGGACGAAAAACTCAACCAACTCAAGAAGGAAAATGAGACAGCAAGGTCTATGGGGGCATTGCAGTTCAGAGGATTAAGAAGGGGAACACCTTCAAGAAGACCCGCAGGTAGGGGGAATCACCAACCAACGACAACGCAACAGGCATTCCAGCAAGGCTACCAGGGGGGGGAGCCAAGGACAGCAGCAGCAGACTTGGCAGTATCAACCCCGGGGCCAATCCTTTTGAGGGCGCAATAGAGGACATGGAAACACGGCAAGAGGAGGCCAGCAGCCCACCTCCAAGTGACTTCACCACAAGGACAGGACACGACCAGTCAACATCTCCAGGGTTGTGCAAAACATCAGGACAAACAACAGTAAACATACAGTTCCTCCAACACGCAACACCCGTGGGAGGCAGAATAAAGGACTTCTTCCAGGACTGGGGGAGGATCACAACAGACAAGTGGATACTAAACATCATAAAGCACGGCTATTGCATAGAGCTGCAAAGACGGCCTCAAGACAGAAAACCAGGGAAAAGAGTTCACTCTGCAAAGGAACTTCCTCAATTAATACAGGAAGCACAGGAACTTCTAAACAAACAGGCCATAGAAATAGTACCATACAGGGAGAGAGGCAAGGGGGTCTACTCCACTTACTTCCTCATACCAAAGGTGGACGAAACACTACGTCCCATTCTGGACTTAAGGTACTTAAACAAGTACATAAGGACACTAAAATTCAAAATGACATCCCTGCAAGAAGTAATACCCCAAATACAGGAAGGGGATTACATGGCCACCATAGATCTGAAGGACGCCTACCTTCACATACCAATAAACAAGAGACCCAAGCACCTACTAAGGTTTGTGATCAACAACACACATTACCAGTTCACAATACTACCATTCAGACTAAAATCCGCACCAAGGGTGTTTACAAAATGCCTAGCAGCAGTAGCAGCACACTTAAGGAGGCAGGGGATACACGTATATCCATACCTCGGCGACTGGCTGGTAAAAGCAAACTCATACAGCGCCTGCAGGAAAGGCATTCAAGTGGTAATACACACACTAGTACAACTAGGGTTCTAAATTCATTGGGAAAAGTCATCCATAGAACCGGAACAGGTGAAGATTTTCTTGGGAGCAGAGATCAACACCATACAGGGCAAGGTGTTTCCAAGCACAAAGAGGACGGTAGCAATTCTGAAGGAGACACAGCTGTACCGCATGGGGCAAGCTCTGACAGTGAGAACAGTGGGAAGGATGATGGGAATGATGGCATCATGCATACACTTATTCCCAAATATTCGACTACACATGAGGCCATTCCAGGAATGGATTCAACAGCAGTGGTCACAGGCTACAGGGAGCTGGGAGGACCTCGTGGTTGTCACGCATGCAGTACATCAGGAAATAGCGTGGTGGAACAAGGACAACTTAATAAAGGGAAGACCATTCTCACAGCCAGCTCCAACAGTGACCATCACAACAGATGCATCCCAAATAGGATGGGGAGCACACATGAGCGACCTCAAGGCGAGGGGACTGTGGACACAGCAGGATGCAGTGAAGCACATCAACTATCTAGAACTAAAAACAGTGTTCCTAGCCTTAAGAGCCTTTCAGCTGTACGGAAAGAGGGTATTGATCCAAACAGACAATACCACCACAATGTTCTATATAAACAAGCAAGGAGGCACACACTCAGTGACACTATCAAGACTAGCACAGGATATATGGATATGGGCTATTACAAGACAAATAGACCTACTAGCAATACATCTCCCAGGGAAGGACAATGTAGAGGCAGACAGGCTCAGCAGACAGACGTCAACATCCCACGAATGGGAGATCAACCATCAAGAAATCCAAAGAATATTCAGGAAATGGGGAACATCGCAAATAGACATATTTGCAACACGCCAGAATGTAAAATGCCAACACTTCGCATCGAGGCAACCGTGCAAAGAGTCCCAGGGGAATGCACTATGGATAAATTGGTCAGGGACATTTGCATACACTTCCCCCGATACCACTGCTTCACAGGGTACTCAACAAATGCAGAACCAGCAGCATGACAATGATTCTAATTGCACCCCAGTGGGCCAGACAGACATGGTTCTCACAAATAATGGAAATGGCACAGGAGCCAGCACACAGCTTCCCCAAAAGAAGGGACCTGTTAGCTATGCAAAACGGAAGGGTGTTGCACCCAGAGCGCCTCAGCCTAGCTGCATGGCTCCTGAGGACTTAGAATTCGCACACCTAAAATTACCAGAGAGCACAATGGCAGTGTTACTGGAGGCCAGGAGATCTACCACAAGAAAGTGCTGCATAGCCAAGTGGAAAAGATTCACACGATGGTGCATTAATGAAGGGCTACAAAGGAGGATTACAAGGGAGGCAACAGTACTGAAGTACCTAACGCATCTACTGCACAGCAAGCTAAGCTGCACATCGATAAGGGTGCACTTAGCAGCGATAGTAGCCTACACAAGGGGAGAAACGGGGAAAAGTTTCTTTACGTCGCAAGTGGTAAAGAGATTCCTAGAAGGGACAAGAAGAATTGCCCCCCCTAAGAGGGTGCCACCGCCAGCATGGAACCTCAACGTGGTACTGGCTCAATTAATGAAGGCACCATTTGAACCAATGCATAAAGCAACGCTGCACATGCTCACTATTAAACCAGCCTTCCTAGTGGCTATTACGTCACTACGGAGGGTAAGCGAATTGCAAGCACTTACAATACAAGAGCCCTATCTACAAATACATAGCGACAGGATTGTAATGAGAACAGATCCACACTTCCTACCAAAGGTGGTATCAAGGTTCCACATCAATCAAGCAATCCAGATACCAAGTTTTTTCCAAAAACCGACCACAAGCGCTGAAAGGGCATTACACACACTGGACGCCAATGCACTATATAGAAAGAACAAAGGAGTGCAGAAAGACAAAACAATTCTTTGTGTCCTTCGCCACCAGTTTTCTTGGGCGACCGGTTACCAAGAACACAATTGCGAGATGGATTGCGCAAACAATACAGCCACAAACAAGCTGGGCAAGAACTACAAGGAGCGACACGAGCTCACTCAACACGGAAGAAGGGAGCAACAATAGCTTTTCTAGCAAACACACCTATTCAGGACATTTGCCAAGCAGTGACATGGGCTTCAGTGCACACGTTCACTAAGCACTACTGCATAGATATTCAAAGGAACAAGGAAGCTCAAGTAGGACAGAAGGTCTTAAAACACATATTCAGAAATCAGAGCTCTTCCACCCAGCCACCGCAAATCTAGAAAACCGCTACAAAATCTATGCACAGCATAGTGAATCCAGAAAGATTCACGCTGCAAAACGTATAGTTTCTTACCTGTCGGTGTAGTTTTGCAGCTTGAAGACTTTCTGGCTTCACTAGCGATCCCACCCTCCTCCGCCGGAAGGAGCCAGGAGGAAAGGGTTTTAAGACAAAAATGACAGTAAAAACAGGAAGAGAAAAAAGAATCCGAAGATGGCGACCAAAGGTGGGAGCTTCCGCAGGAAGCGCGCCGACGTCACGAACAGACACCAAATGGTGGGAGGTCGACGCCCACCTGGGCCACGAAAAAAAAAAAAAAAGAGGAAAGATACAACAATTCCGGACCCAACCACGAAATGGCGGAATAATGCACAGCATAGTGAATCCAGAAAGTCTTCAAGCTGCAAAACTTACACCGACAGGTAAGAAACTATACGTTTTCTTGGACGGCCAGTCACAAAGAATACCATTGCAAGATGGATTGCACAAGCCATACAGTTGTGCCACAAACAGGCAGGTCAGACATTACAAAGAGCACCTCACGCTCACTCAACAAGGAAGAAAGGAGCAACAGTAGCTTTTCTATCAAATACGCCTATTCAAGACATTTGCCAAGCAGCAACATGGTCTTCAGTGCACACGTTCACAAAGCACTACTGCGTGGATATTCAAATGAATAAAGAAGCACAAGTAGGACAAAAGGTCTTACAACATATTTTCACAAACCAACGCTCATCTTCCACCCAACCACCACAAGACTAGCAAACCGCTACAAAGTCTATGCACAGCATAGTGAATCCAGAAAAGATTCACGCTGCAAATCGTATAGTTTTTTACCTGTCGGTGTAGTTTTGCAGGTTGAAGAATTTTCTGGATTCACTAGCGAACCCACCCTCCTCAGCCAGAAAGATGAGACAACAGGAAGAAATAAATGAAACAAAAGCGAAAAAAAAAAAAAAAAAAAGAAACCGAAGATGGCAACCAATGGTGGGAGCTTCAGGAGGAAGCACGTCGACTTCACAGAAGGACACCAAATGGTGGTATGTCGACGCCCACCGGCAACAAAAAAAAGAAAAAGAAGAAATACTACAATTCCGGACCCAACCACTAGATGGCGGAATAATGCACAGCATAGTGAATCCAGAAAATTCTTCAAGCTGGAAAACTACACCGACAGGTAAGAAACTATACGTTCCCATACAGTACCAAGGCTCGGGGGTTTACTCTCTGTATTTTCTCATCCCCAAAAAGGACGGTTCCCTAAGACCTATTCTAGATCTCAGAGAGCTAAACCACTACATACGGTCAGAACATTTTCACATGGTCACACTTCAACAAGTGCTCCCGCTTTTACAAGAGCAGACTTTGTCTACTCTGGATTAAAAAGACGCATATTTTCATGTTCCAATTCATCCAGCTTATCTCAAATAACTACAATTTGTGATGGCGAACAAGCACTAGCAGTTCAAGGTACTTCCCTTTATAGTAACTACAGCGCCCAGAGTTTTTACCAAATGCCTGGCAGTAGTTGCTGCTCACCTCACAAGACAACAAATCCATGTCTTCCCCTATTTGGACGACTGGCTCATCAAAGCCAGTACTTACCACAACTGTCCCTAGTACACACAAACCACAATAGATCTGCTTCATCAACTGGGTTTCACCATCAATGCACAAAAATCACACCTGCAGCCATCACAGATGCAGACTTATCTAGGAGCTACTCTAGACACAATCAAAGCCCTAGCCTCTCCCACTATAGCCAGAATACACAATATTCAAACTGCCATTCTACAGTTTCAACCCAACCAGGCATTAGCAGCCAGAGTGTTGATGCAATTACTGGGAATGATGGCCTCCTGCATTGCAGCTGTACCCAATGCGAGGCTTCACATGCGCCCCCTACAAGAATGCTTAGCACGTCAGTGGAATCAAGCACAGGGTCTATTGACTGATCTATTGTTGGTAGATGGCCGCACCCATCGCTCTCTCCAGTGGTGGAACCCACAAAACTTAGCAGGTCGGCCTTTCATCGACCCTGTTCCACAAATCGTGCTCACAGCAGACGCATCTCTAACAGGTTGAGGGGATCATCTAAAAAATTACACAATACAAGGCATATGGAGCAACAAGCACAGCACTCTCCACATCAACTATCTAGAGCTCTTAGCTGTTTTTCTAGAGCTAAAATCTTGTCAGACTCTGCTAGTAGCCAAAACTGTCCTAGTCCGGACGGACAACATAACAGCAATGTATTATGGATACAGAAAGTATGCTGTTCCTAATTACGAGACAAGGGAAAACTAGGGAAACCGGTTTTGCGTGGTCATGAGAACTAGGAGGACAGGGATTCCTCCTCTTGGAATTTGGGGCCCTCACACACCCAGCTGGGTGTCATGCTTCATCATAGGGCTGCTCCTCGTCAGGTCGGCGCTGCAATACCTGACGGGCTCCCTATGAGGGGCTTTTTGGCGGAGATCTTTTATTCCAAATTGCCGTTTGGTGCCGTGTGGGTGAGGGGCCTAACCAGTGTAGATGAGTGAGTGGAGGTGTGTAACCTGAAGGAAGTTTAAAACAGGTTTGGAAGTACCAACGAAAACAATTTTAATCAATAGGTCTCCCAACCTGATTAAAAGAAACAAAGGCGCATGTCTGAGGTTATGTCTCGGGTAGGGCGCTCTATTGTGTGGTCAACATGTTTCTCGCCTGGTAGTCAATCAATCTGGTGGCGATTCGCCAGGACCTTCTAAAATCCAATCTATCTACACAGGGGTGGTTATATGGTGTAATCTACCTCTTTAAACCAGCCTAACACATACTATGTGTAGTACCTGCTAGAACATGACCAACCTGGTGAAGGAATAAAAACAAATATTAAGATCTGAGACTTCAGTATAAACAACATACACAACGTGAGTACCGTGTGGGTGACTCTCACAGACCTTTTATCATGAAAATTTCACCGGCACATATGGTGCAACACCACCATGGTTGCAGAAAGAAATGATGAACTCACCCCAGTCGGGTTTCTCATTTTACTTCATCAATACCCGGCAGGTATCACACAAGGAATTTCCCTATGTACTGTGTGGGTTGTAGGTAAAAAAAAAAGATTAGAGCACAACACGTAAGATGTTGTAGATACGTGATTAGGCATATGGAGCAGTGAGGGGGTTGTTGAAACTATCAACAGTTAACGAGAGGCAGCCGTTAATATATGTTATGTAAACGGACTCGCCCAGATCATATGGTGGTCAAATAGACATGAGCTGGGTGTAAAACTTGTTTGTTAAAAGTTGCGTGTGTCCTGTCAGGACAGATATTTGTGTAAATGCCACATGTCAGGTTACAATAGTCTAGAAACATTTGGTCTGTGGCGGGGGTACTCACTCGGTACCTCCCGATCCCGGCAGAAGTGGGTAGGTCAGAGAGCCTGTTGCTGATTCAGCAAACATGAGTACCTTGTGTCCGATAACGTTGTGCTTCTCGGGGTACACTTTGCCCAGAGCCTTCGTAATTATCCTTAATGGTGGGGTTTTCTTAGTTACTCTACAACACGCAAGCTCATCTAACGTTAGTTTGGTTTTCATTATGCACAGCTTACCGAAACAACGAGAGCTTTTGTACACCTAGCGGGGACCCATTATCTGTGCAGTTGTTGTACCACACCAAAACAATCTTTGGTACCCTCGCCACAGACCAAATGTTTCTAGACTATTGTAACCTGACATGTGGCATTTACACAAATATCTGTCCTGACAGGACACACGCAACTTTTAACAAACAAGTTTTACACCCAGCTCATGTCTATTTGACCACCATATGATCTGGGCGAGTCCGTTTACATAACATATATTAACGGCTGCCTCTCGTTAACTGTTGATAGTTTCAACAACCCCCTCACTGCTCCATATACCTAATCACGTACCTACAACATCTTACGTGATGTGCTCTAATCTCCTTTTAACCTACAACCCACACAGTACATAGGGAAATTCCTTGTGTGATACCTGCCGGGTATTGATGAAGTAAAATGAGAAACCCGACTGGGGTGAGTTCATCATTTCTTTCTGCAACCATGGTGGTGTTCCACCATATGTGCCGGTGTAATTTTCACGATAAAAGGTCTGTGAGAGTCACCCACACGGCACTCACGTTGTGTATGTTTTTAGCCATCACCACTGTGTGCTGTGAGCTTGTCACACAGGGAACACGAGTTTTGTTTATACTGAAGTCTCAGATCTTAATATTTGTTTTTATTCCTTTACCAGGTTGGTCATGTTCTATCAGGTACTACACACAGTATGTGTTAGGCTGGTTTAAAGAGGTAGATTTCACCATATAACCACCCGTGTGTAGATAGATTTGATTTTAGAAGGTCCTGACGAATCGCCACCAGATTGATTGACTACCAGGCGAGAAACATGTTGACCACACACTAGAGCGCCCTACCTAAGACATAACCTCAGACATGCGCCTTTGTTTCTTTTAATCAGGTTGGGAGACCTATTGATTAAAATTGTTTTCGTTGGTACTTCCAAACCTGTTTTAAACTTCCTTCAGGTTACACACCTCCACTCACTCATCTACACTGGTTAGGCCCCTCACCCACACGGCACCAAACGGCAATTTGGAATAAAAGATCTCAGCCAAAAAGCCCCTCATAGGGAGCCCGTCAGGTATTGCAGCGCCGACCTGACGAGGAGCAGCCCTATGATGAAGCATGACACCCAGCCGGGTGTGTGAGGGCCCCAAATTCCAAGAGGAGGAATCCCCGTCCTCCTACTTCTCATGACCACGCAAAACCGGTTCCCCAAGTTTTCCCTTGTCTCGTAATTAGAAACACCATACTTTCTGTATCTTTACTAAGTTTGGGCACGTATGTTGGACCTGCCCAAAAAGCCCAGAGTCCCTCCTTTGTGATTAGCAATGTATTATGTGCAGAAGCAAGGGGGGACACACTCTCTCCAACTGTCAACACTCGCTCAAGCCATTTGGAAGTGGGCGATGCATCACAAGATTTATCTTCTGGCAGAACACCTCCCAGGAGTAAACAATCAAATTGCCGATCTCCTCAGCAGGAGAAGACAACAAATTCACAAGTGGGAACTTCACCCCCAAGTTCTACTTCCTTACTTCCAACAGTGGGGATTTCCACAAATTGAACTATTTGCCACAGCCGAAAACACAAAATGCCCAAACTTCGGCTCCAGGTACCCACACCCGCTACCAAAGGGCAATGCCCTATGGATGAACTGGTCAGGAATATTTGCCTACGCTTTTCCGCCTCTCCCGCTCATTCCATGGGTGGTTCGGAAACTCAGGCAAACATCTCTCTCACTAATTCTAGTAGCTCCCACATGGGCTCGTCAACCATGGTACACCACTCTGTTGGAGCTGTCTCTGGTTCCGCATCAAAAACTACATCTAAACTCCCGTCTCCTCACACACATCCATGGAGAAATCAGACATCCAGATCCCAAAGAGTTGAATTTAGCGATCTGGCTCCTGAAGTCATAGAGTTTGGTTATTTAAATTTACCACCAGACTGTATGAATATTCTAAAAGAAGCAAGAAAGCCTACCACCAGAGCGTGCTATGCAGCAAAATGGAAAAGATTTGCTGTATATTGCAATAACAACAAAATCATCCTTTAGATGCTTCTATACAAAACATTATTTGCTATCTGTTACATCTGCAACAATCTGGCCTCGCTTACACGTCTACTCCTTTGCACCTTGCAGCAGTAGCTGCGTACTTACAAAATAGACAACATTTGTCATTATTCAGAGTCCCAGTAATCAAGGCCTTCATGGAAGGCTTAAAAAGAGTAATACCACCGAGGATTTCCCCTGCCCCAGTGTGGAATCTCAACATTGTTCTCATAAGGCTCATGGGTCCACCTTTTGAACCATTACACAAGTGCCTTTTACAGTTCCTCTCATGAAAAGTTTCATTCCTCATTGCTATCACATCCCTGAGGAGAGTTGGTGAGCTACAGGCATTAACGTTGGAAGAACGTTTCTTTCAGCTACATAAAGATAGGATAGTTCTCTGTACCAACCCAAAATTCCTTCCCACGGTAGTTTCTGCTTTTCATATAAACCAATTGGTTGAGTTGCCAGTGTTCTTTCCTCAACCCGATTCTGTGGCAGAACGCGCTCTTCACACGCTTGATGTTAAAAGAGCTTTACTGTACTACATAGATAGAACAAAAGACTTTCGCAAAACAAAACAACTGTTTGTTGCATTTGCTCCACCCCACAAAGGCAATCCTAGTTCCAAATCTGGTATTGCCAGATGGATTGTAAAATGCATTCAAATTTGCGATATTAAAGCTGAAAGAGCTTTAACTATACCCCCTAGAGCACATTCCACTCGCAAAATAGGGGCGTCAGTGGCCTTTTTAGGCAACATCCCTCTAGCTGACATTTGTAAGGCAACTACATGGTCTACACCACACACTTTTACCAAACACTATTGTGTAGATGTGTTAGCCCGTCAACAGGCTAATGTAGGCCAAGCAGTACTAAAAACACTATTCCAAACAACTGCAACATCTACAGGTTAGCAGCCCGCTTTGGGAGTATACTGCTTTATAGTCTATGCAAAGCATGTGTATCTACAGCACACATGCCTCGAACGGATAATGTTACTTACCCAGTAAGCATCTGTTCTTGGCATGTAGAGCTGTAGATTCACATGCGCCCACCGCCTCCCCGGGTATTTGTAGTTGTTGCAGTTCTTACATTAACACTCATACGCATGGACATCTCTATACTACACTTATTGACTCCATTCTCACCCTCTTGCGGGAAAACAATCTAACAATGGAGTCGATGCCCATACACACTATCACCGAAAGGAGGAGTCACCATACCTCGTGACTAGGAAAGACTTCTTCGAAGAAAAACAACTTGCAAACATCTGGACCCAACACTAGATGGCAGGAGAATGCAAAGCATGTGAATCTGCAGCTCTACATGCTAAGAACAGATGTTTACTGGGTAAGTAACATTATCCTTCGACGGTGCCCTTGGTGCAGGCCAAAGACGCCTATTCGGACACTCCCAGGGTCTGTAACTTGTGCTTATCACCAGAACACAAGGAACAGTACAGCGCAGTGTGCAACCTCTTCAAAAATAAGAAAATGCCACGAAGCAGAAGAGATCGCAGCTAGCACATAACATGGAGATGGCAGCCATGGCAGATTTCTCGCACGGAGAATCACATAGCGAGGGTGAGATTAACGCAGAGAATCCAAGTCAAGGTGGCGTCATCATCGCCAGCCCACTTTGTCTCCTCTGACGAATCCAGTGAGGAAGAAGAGTCGGAGATGCAGTTCGAGGAACCCACGAAGACGACACCCAGGGCCGTGAGTTCGATTGACCCAACTGAGTAAAGAAAATATTACTTACACTTCCCCCTCCACACAGCGGTACATCACAGCCCTCGGGCTCTGGTCAACATCACAAGCACGCCTCGGGCCGGCAAGAGACAAGACTGTTCTTGATCCTGATCGGGCTAAAAGGCCACAACATTGGGACTGCACAGACAGCACCTCAGTACCAAAGCACATATCTTCATCGACACATGCATAGACGTCATAGAAGACAAATCCGTCTTCAACGTCGGAGAAGTCATCGGATCCGAAGAAACGCTTGATGTCGAGCCACTCGGAATCCAGACATTCATTTGCACCAATAAAAGGAAAGGAACAAGGTCACTCTTCACCGAAGAAAGCCCACATCTGACCATAGCTAAAACAAAGGCCCCTTCCTCGGCCATACCAACAGTGCAAGAGAAACATGCAAAAACACCACAAAAACAAGTGCCACAAGAAGAAGGCAATGTTTTTGAAAGACTACACCAATATATGTACAGGAAACAGCATAAAGACACTTCCAAAAGACAGGCACCAGATTTGGAAGTCCCACAACCACCACCAAAGAGAGTGGCTACCAAACATAGGGCCACAAGTCCCATGACATTCAGCCAACACAAGCCCCATAATTAAGATCACCCTCACCTACACAGGAAGAGGAGGGCGGGTATAGCCCTCAACAGGACTTTGATTCACAGGGGGATATCCACCACAGCTCAGACCCATGAGATGATTATGATTAGGGCTCCCGGTTTTATGGTATTTATTTTTTTGCCATTTCCGTCTGTATTTATCCATATTTATTTTAGGTTTTGTGGAAAATGTAAGCTAAAATTAGCATATTTCCACATTTATTTAACTGATAAATATGCACTCATGCTTGAATGTCTGCCAGGTTTCAGTGCTGAGAGCACCCACAGAAGATAAATCAGTGCACTTATATGAAAAAATGCAAATTTCACTATCAACCTTGTGCATATCTACTGCTGTTAAAGCCTCATTACTAAAATTCCTTTCTTTTTTAACCAGATTATCTATCAATCCACACATCTATTTGCTTGGCAGTCATGGCAGACCGTATTTAGAATTACTCAAAAAGCAACCCCATTTCCGTTTTATCCACATTTAAAAATAGAGACAAGAAAATGAATGTTTTCTGTCTGTATTTAAAACATGGAGCCTTAATTATGATGTGGTTCTGCTTGACACTGATATAGAACCACCAATTCCTACAAAAGCCTCACCACCCGCTGACACTTCATATTACCGTAGTGTCATACAAAGGGCTGCAGAATATCATAAATGTACTATGCAGACCACAGAGGAAGAAACCGATTTCTTGGTGGAGACACTTTGGCACACTGAGCAGAATATCTTCCTATGATTGACTCTATATTAAATGTCTCAAAGGACATCTATAAGGACCTGGTGAAATCCAGGGTGCTAATGCCACGCATTGAAAGAAATTATAGGCCTTCACCTTCAGACCCAATATATATCATGGATCACCCTACAGCAGACCTAGTGGTCACAACAGCAAGGAAAAGAACAGCATCCCAGGGTGCTGGGGAAGCTCCACCTCCAGACAAGGAGAGTAAGGGCATCGATGCTGCAGGTAAAAGGGTGGCTACAGGACACACCAACCACTGGTGAATCGCAAATTCAGTGGGTCTACCGTCTCGCACCCATGTCATCTACATGATCATGTGCCCTTACAACCTCCGTTACATAGGAATGACGTAGAAAAGTGAAAACCTGAATAGGGAAGCATAGGAGCAACATCAGTTGCAAAACAAATCGACAACATGGATGAGCAGCCAGTTTTTGACTGCCCAACACTCTATGAATGACTTGCAGTGAGTGGTCCTGGAAACTCTAGACCATGTCGGCACCCACGCAAACAGAAATCTGTTACAAAAAAGAGCAGCACTGGATTTATCGTCTGAAGACATTCCGCAACAGATTGAATGATAACATTCCATGGTCACAAGTTGCCTGATAAAGACTATATAATGCGCCACATTCAGAACATCCACCATGCCCCTACCGCCCCCCAAAAAGCTTGGGTCACTTACATCTTTGTGATTCCTGATGGGGCTGCAACATAATATAGATGTAAATATACAGATTATATCTTTTTGCAGGCTTTGACACGTGATCATCCGATCATTCCCCAAAAAATACACATGGTCTGACTAACGCATGTTTATGTATGGGCATTAACGATCGCCATATGTGCCCATGTAGGATGCTATTGGGGTCACTTACATCCTATCTAATCCCGATGGGGGCATTTACATATTATAGATGTGAATATACAGACTACGTTCTTCTACAAAAATGTACACGTGATTTCCTGTTAGCTTGCTAAAAAACACACATGGCCTGACCAACACATGTGTTCACATTGGCACAACAATCGCCATTCACATCCAGTGCAGGATGCTATTATAACAATGACATCACCGCAAGGGCCATATATTTTGATGACCATTTCATTTTCACTTCATTTTTGACACTAGTTCTCATTTATTCCACAGTCAAAACATATCGGAACCCTCTCCGATAAGTCCATTCCCATTTTTCATGATACAAATTGGAATATGCATGAAAACACCGAGCGCCTCACAAGTCTTTCCTAACTCTCTAAACAAAAGACCCAAGTGCTAGTAATGAACAACACCTGCTAGAAATTCGCTCGCTTCACACGGGCACAATTACGTCGGCCTGCCGTCCTTCCATTAACATGCAAGTTGGAGAGGATGCCTTAAGCAGAGTACGGGCGAGAAGCTCTACATGTAAGTGGTCACTCTACAAGCAACTGAAGGACTACATGCACGGATAAGCTAGCCACTTCTATTTAACCTAGAGTTTTCTTTCTATTTTTAAAGGCTGTGTTGGTAATTGACCCACCTCCGTAGTTTATTTCTTCCTTCACCACTATGTAATTTACCCACCAACGAAGTAATCACGCCGAACAATCCATTCCAAACTGCTTCATGATCCTACCAGCCTGCACGAATAACATCTCCATGCGCCAAATACAGCGACACCCTCTCTCCTCCCCGTGTCCAATTGGCTAGATATCAAACCTGTGCCCGGGTACTCCTGTAATATCCCAAGGGATGAAAAAAATCTGTTAACTCACTGATCTCCTCATATCATGTGGACTAAATATTCAACCTGTTCTGGGCAGTCCCAGAGTTTTGCAGGGATCGTGGTTTAATGCATCACCTCCCTATCGCTAGACCTCGCTCATACTCCTTCATAAACTATGAGCGGTCATCTTATTCACTATCACAAATTGGAGAACACACTGCACGTCCCCACCATCAGCGTGTTTGACTAGCAACTGAATTTTTGGGAACTTTATTTGAACTGTGTGTATGCAGATTCAAATACCGTAATGCATTCACTACCCCTGTAACCCTACTCGAACAACAGCATGGTTCAGATTACTGTTACTTTTTATGAACATAGTTACTTTTGTGAGTATCCACCCGAAGATACCGTTACCCCTCGTTGCTGTGCATGATACACACAATGGCTGTGTATATACAGTTCTGAAGGACGAATTAGCTACCTCGTTCTTGTTTCATAGGGCACATTACCATGTCTGAATTCACATTGGGGATTCAATAATCGTAATTATTGACGTTATGCAATTTTTATAAGTCTCTCTCTCTGTATTTACTCTCTTCTTTATTTTCCAGGGAATTTCTTTTCACTTCCTAGGCTAAATAATTCAGTGCACTTACCATTTAAGTTTCAGTGGGGGATTGTCCCATCTGGTACTATTGGGATCTGGCACATTGAGGTCCTGAAGAAAGCCGACGACCTTTCCAGGCGCAAGTAGGCTGAAACATGTCCACCTTATTGATGGATATAAAGGTTTTGCTGCATGAATCCTTTTCTGGATTCACATGCTGTGCATTATTCCACCATCTATAACCCATCCCCAACACATCTCACTGTTTTTTTAACCTTACCACATCCCATTTTTAATAATAAGTACCCCTCTGGAGTAGGAGGTAATTTTATGTCAGTGCACTTTTTACAGATCCCACCATTTCTTTACACCAAGAGACTCTTCCTCCTGGTGGAGGTAAGACCCGATGATGACGCTACCGGACACTAGTACGTCAGTGGAGATAATATACCGCAGATGAAAACTAGTTGTTGAGGGTCTCTATTCAATTTTTCAAGTAACTCAGTCCCGAGAATGGGTTGGTTTCCCTTCCCTTGAAGTTTTTTGTATTGCTATAGGAGGCTGAGTGAACCCCTTTTCCAGCTTCTTACTCCTCCCGCTTCTTACTCCTCCTGTTGATTTCTCAGAGTACGAATTTGCTACATCAAAGCAAAACGAACACTAACTACAATGCCAAGACTGCATTCAACACAAAAAAGTAGTATCAATGGCATTTTTAGGAAATATCCCGCTAACAGACATTTATAAAGCGTCAACATGGAAAAACCCACACACATTTGCTAAACACTATTGTGTTGCTGTGCAAGCCTAACAACAGGCTCTGGTGGGACAAACAGCTATACGCACATTATTTCAAGCAAATGCACCATGTGATGCCTAAAGCCACTGCGAAAGAAGTGCTGCTTTACAGTCTATGCATAGCATGTGTATTTGCAGCCAACACATGCTATGAATGGAGTATGTTACTTACCCTGTAAGCATCTATTCGTAGCATGTAGTGCTGCTGATTCACGTGCACCCTCCCGCCTCCCCGGCAGGCATTAGATGGTGACCCAATTACTCAGTTATGCACAGCCGCAAACGCTATCTTAGCAGAGTATAGCCTCACTCCCCGTATGGCAGGTGTAGGAAGCTGGCTCTGTATACGGTATTGCACTTAGGTGGTTATACCGTGCACAGAGTCCAGGGGTTCCCCAAAAGTGTACAGGGTTCAATGTAAAACCCAAAGTGCTCTATTATTGGTCGTGTGGGCGAGCAGCCTTAGGCCTACCACAGAGAAGTGTAAGACATTTGTTGCACAACATTGACTAATAATGGACACTGGACTCAAGAAGGAGCTCAGACCAATTTCAGAAAAATATACTTTGTATTTTATTCTAAGACACAAGATCTTCGCAGTAAGGTAAGTACGTTTAAAAAAACTTTAAAAAATACACTTGGAAACTTTTCAGAACAGTTCAATGTTAGCCTCTGGGGAAAACAATACTGCGGTTAAACAGGTAAGTAATACACTTACAATTCCAGTCTTCGGGACCAAAGGTTGGCAAGGGTCAGGTGAGTACCAAAACTGCACCACCAGCGGCACAGGGGCTGCCGGTGCAGAGGTCAAAGTCGGAGGTCGGCCTAATGCTTTTTAATGGAGACTGTGGGTGCCTGGAGCCACACTGCTTGCAGGTAGGTAAATCGGTTGCAGGTGCCAAGCTTTGGGGGTTAGGACCAGCACAGGGGGAGGGAGGCACGAAGCAACACCAGACATACACCTCCAGCGGCACAGGGGCGGCCGGGTCAGGGTGTAGTTTTAGCATTGGGCGCCCAATGCTTTTTAATGGAGATTCTTCTTTTGACAAATAGGCTGCAGGCGTTGTACTGGAGGTTGAAGGAGGTAAACCAACGACAGCAGAGGTAAGTAGAGATGTAGGTGGTCGTAGGGGCACCGTTGGCTCAGCTCGCCCAGGGGCTTAAGGTGCATGGGTGCCTTTCTACGTCGGAGTCTTCTTACCGAAGCCAGTTGCGGTCAGGGGGAGCCTCTGGATCCACACTGCAGGCGCCTCCGTGGAACTCAGGAAAGGTCAGCCAACGCTGGACACGAGGTCAGGATCGCTGGGGAGACTTCACTGCACAGGTGAGCCACTCTGACTCGGGCCGTGGTCGTTTGGTGCAGAGTGGGCAGGGATTGTGGTTCCATCTGGATCCGGAGCCCTGGGAGTCAGTTTCTCCTGGACAGGTCCGTTGCCCATGAGAGATTGGAGTCTTTTTCGAAGGCAGCAGTCCTCTCAGGGTGTCAAAGGTCTCTGGTTGCTAGACAGGTCGCAGGTTCTCAGAAGCTGGAGACAGGCTAGTAGGGCTGGGGCCAAGGCAGTCTACTTCAGTCTTCTCTGCAGGGATGTCTTATTTCTTCTTAGGTCGTCGCAGATCTAGTTTCTAGGTCTGGGGTAACCACCTAAATACTAAATTTAGTGGCGTTTTAGTGGAGAAGCAGGTAGGGCCAATGGCAACCTTACCTGGGATGATTCCACCCTCTATTATGCCACCCTCATGTGGGAGGGGGCATACACGTAGCCCTGATTGGAGGGGTCCCCCATCTTCAAGATGGCGGGGACTGAAAGATGTGCTTCACCCCTCCTCCCCCACCTTAGGGGTGGAGTTGGCAGAGGTGGGCACACCTCCTATTTTCCTAAGTTTTCCCTACGGTTTTCCTGCCTCAAGTTGGGGTGTAAACTGGGACTGCCATCTGCTGCTAGCAGCAGAGGCTGGGGATCACATTACAGAGGCGGCAGGCATTTGAAGCTTTCCCTTTTGAGCACTGGCCCATCCTGGGGGAGGAGGTGTGACACCTCTGCCCAGGATTTGCATTGTTTCTAGTCCCAAAGAGCAGGGGCTCTCCACCTAGGGGTCCAGAAACATGTCTGGTGGTGGCTGGTTGCCTACAGCCGGTCAGAGACCACACCAGGGTTGGTAGGTTTTCAGGGGGCAACTCTTGGGTGCCTTCTGAGTACATGGTATAATAAATCCCACACTGGCATCAGTGTAGATTTATTGAAAGGAGTAGTTTGGTACCAAACACTCCTTTATTCAATGAAGCCATCATGGGGCTGTGAAACTCGAGTTGACGAGTTTCCAGCACATGTACTCTCTATAGCTTCACTGGCCCTTATAATATTAAGGAATGGACCCTGATATTGAAGGGGCATATCTGCTCATGCAGATCTACCCTACCCTGTGGTATAGGGCAACTCTGCCTTACGGCTGTGAGGCCTGTTAGAGAGGTGACTTACCTATACCTTCAGACAGTGCTAGCTGGCATGGCACCCAGGACAGGTGCCATGTGGACTTTGTCGTTTTTCCTCTCACAGGGGCATGCAAGCTGTAAGGGCAGTGGCATGGTCCCAGTGGGGGTGGGGGGGTGTCCCAAGGGACCCTCTTCAACTCCCAGGCCCTAGGTACCCAGGGTGCCACTTACTAGGGACTTACAGGTGGCAGACGTACCAATTGTGGATATGTTTTTAGGAAAGAAACACTGGCACAGGGGACCTGGATGGCAGGGACCCTGTGCATTACAATTGAAAACACATCAAAACCAGGCAAAAAGTGAGGGCTAACCATGCAAAAAGAGGCCCTTTCTTACAGCAGGGAAAGGCTTTACTGTCTAACAAATGAGCTGTTGAACATGCACAATACCTTGAGGAGGAGGAGATGCGATGCTAGACGCCGACCATACAAATTCCTCGAGAAAAACAACTTGCAGAGTCTGGGCCCAACACTAGATGGCAGGAGTGTGCATAGCATGTGAATTTGCAGCACTACACCCTATGAACAGATGCTTACACAATAAGTAACATACTCCTTATGTGGTGTATGTTTGCAAAAAAAAGGAAAATAACTTTTACCATTGTACCAACTTGTGAAGGCTAGACTTGTTGGCTTTCATAATGTTTTTCACTGTGCTGAGTAATGTGGCATGTGCTTTACTTGAATTGTGTGTCTTCAGTTCTGTGGTTGGTTGAAAAATATACTGTGTATTATTTTCTTTGCTACATGCCTATTAGATCAGTTGCATTCCATCTCAGCTGTGGGGGGGTAGTTTTAAAAAATGTAAAATAAGCATGTTGGCTCATAGTAAAAAAGAATACATTGTTACTGGTATAAATGTCATGGGAGCCCCAAGAGCTTGTTCTAAAGGTGTTCAACAAGCACATGGTGGGATGCAACAGGCAGATTACATCACATACCATAGCAATCAGCCACTTTTAACAGAAAAATATTTTTTCCTACTGAATTGTTCTGCGGTCTGGTGCAGTTGGAGATCAGACACCTACAAGGACACTGAGGTGGAGCAAGGGAAAGGCTATGGCACAGAAAAAAATCGTTAAAGCCAAGAAGGAAAGAACACCAAAAAGGACGCTGACTCTTCAGACATGTCAGGTTATACACCAGGGGTGCTCTGCGGGCAATCAGTAATCTTTGGACTCGAAACATGCAAGATTGACCTTGGCGCCGAAAACATTGGTAACCGAAGTCAGGCCGAAGCCGGAAGACCCCCATGGGTCCAAGTATAAAAACACCGGAGGAGGCAGACTCCGATTCACCCGAAGAGGATTCGAGACTCAGCCATCCAGACCTACACTCCCGGGCAATCAGTAATCTTTGGACTCGAAACATGCAAGATTGACCTTGACGCCGAAAACATTGGTAACCGAAGTCAGGCCGAAGCCGGAAGACCCCCATGGGTCCAAGTATAAAAACACCGGAGGAGGCAGACTCCGATTCACCCGAAGAGGATTCGACTCTCAGCCATCCAGACCTTCACTCCCTCACAATTTCACGGTCTACAATGACATAATAAAGAGGGCGCAAAAGACACACAATTGATGGACGGAATGCAGAACAAATCAAAACATTCACCCCCTGTCAAGAGATCTGGGTTAAATCCATCATTCTTTTGCTCACCATGCCAACCCAGTTTAGACCTGGCCATATGCAAATCAGTCTTGACTCTGTGCCTCATGGGAACAGTCCAGCCCGAACTGCCAAGCCAGGTCCTCCCTGGACCGGAAACAAGCATCCTAGGACCGGTTTCGGGTTCACTGTTTCACCCCTCATCAGCCAGGATAGCTTGAATCCAGTGGCACAGTGAGCCCGGGACCCACGTCTGGGCATACCCGGCGCATTTAGGACGAGGAAGCAAAAGACACACAGGGTATGCCCAGACGTGGGTCCCTTGCTCACTTTGCCACTGGATTCAAGCTAGCCTGGCTGATGAGGGGTGTTACCCTGAAACCGGTCCCAGATGCTTGTTTCCGGTCCTGGGAAGTCATGGCTTGGCAGTTCGGTCTGGACTGTTCCCATGAGGCACAGGGTCAAGACAGATTTGCATATAGCTGTGTCTGAACTGGGGTGGCGAAGTGAGCTAAAGAATGATGATGGATTCAACCCAGATCTGTGACTGGGGGTGAGTGTCGGAAAACTTTCAGCGCTCCGCCCATCATTTCCTTGTGTTTGCTTTGTTCGCCCTAAGTTGGCAGGGTATGCCCAGACGTGGGTCCCTTGCTCACTTTGCCACTGGATTCAAGCTAGCCTGGCTGATGAGGGGTGTTACCCCGAAACCGGTCCCAGGATGCTTGTTTCTGGTCCAGGGAAGAAATGGCTTGGAAGTTTTGTCTGGACTGTTCCCATGAGGCACAGGGTCAAGACTGATTTGCATATAGCTGTGTCTGAACTGGGGTGGCGAAGTGAGCTAAAGAATGATGATGGATTCAACCCAGATCTGTGACTGGGGGTGAGTGTCTGAAAAGTTTCAGCACTCCGTCCATCATCTCCTTGTGTTTGCTTTGTTCGCCATAATATAGGGTGCAGCACAAACACTTGGTGTCCAATATGAGGAGGAGCAGACAGTCCTGTTTCCTGCTGGAAACACACTTAGCAGTCTGAAAGAGGATTTAATTCTTACCCATGTTGCCTAGCATCTTGGACCAGGGTCAGGAGGCCTTAATGGAACCAACTTGCAGCAAATCCAGTAATGCCAAGGGTAAAAAATTAATACTGACACTCTACCAGAGGCGCACCTTAAATCACGGGAAATGTAAGTGCAGATTCAGTAATTGTCACAACACCACGAAAGAGGACAAGCACACGGACTGCCACTGGTCCCTCTCCTGACAAGGAGAGCATACAAGTGGCCATGGTAGGCCAAGAAACGAAGAGATTGTTGGTAGCGCAGTGGCTTATTCAAATACCAGCAATGGTGAGAAATGGAGGAGCTCATGCAACACCTGCCAGAGGAATATAAAAGGAGGGCAAAGCCGGCAATAAGAGTGTGCAAAAACTTTGCAAACACCTGGCTGAAATCATCGCTCAGTGTGGCAGAGAGCTATGAGAAGGCTCAACCCTAAGGAAACATGCCTGTCTAAGGGTGTTGGGTACTAAGCAAGAGATACAAGCTCATTAATCAATATGCCATTCACCGGGCATAGCTTCTTCAGTAGTACAATGGAAGATGTGTCGCAGTGTATGAAAAAGGACAGTGAGATGGCCAAAGTAATGGAGGCTTTACAATGCAAAGGGCCATTTTGGGGAGGGATTGCCCCCAAGAAAAGAACACCCACAATGTGAGATCTAAAACCTGTAACGTCTCTTGCCTCCTTCATGTCACCAAGTAGATCCTTGCAAAAACAGTGTGGGTAATCATCAAGATACACCTTTTATTGGAGGGCCAGAGCAAGAGGAACCACCTTGAGAGGGTTGGAACCCTCCAGCAAGTGCCTTACCAATGGAGCCCCTCCTACATAAAACACCTGTAGGAATAAGAATCAGGTTCATCCAGGAGAGGAAGAAAATCACCTCTGACAAGCGGATTTTGAACTTTATTCAACATAGTTTCTTCATAGAAGTGCTAAACAAGCCTCAAATCTGAAGGCGAGGAAAACCATGCAGTAAAGAACAGGTGCATCTGCGGCAAGAGGTCAGTTATATCTTGCTCAGGAAGGCAATAGAACAGGTACTGTCAAATGAAAAGAACCAAGTCTGCTGTTTTATTTCCCCGTGTGGGAACCAGACAAAACACTCTGGCCCATATTAGATCCAATGGCATTGAACAGGTTTATACAAACAAGATGAAAAGATGTAAAGATGACAACACTGTAGGGGGTCATCCAATTATTGGAAAAGTTGAACTTTATGGCAACTGTAGACCTCAAGGATGTCTACCTACAGATACCAGTGAACAGCAGACACAGGAAGTTCCTGCTGTTTGTCGTGAACAAGTACATTACCAATTTAGGGTCATGCCTTTTGGAATAGAATCCTCTGCAAGGGCTTTCACAAAGTGCCTTGCAGTAGTAGTGGTGGACCTGCGGAAATAGGGAACAAATGTTAACCCATATGTAGACGATTGGCAAATCACCACAATTCCCAGAGAGAGAAAAAATGTACCTAGGAGCAACACTAAACTCTGGGAAAGCCTAGCCTTCCCTGTAACATAAAATGGCCAACGTCTAACAGTAAGGACAGTGGGAAACTGATAGACATAATGGCATATTGTATGCCTCTAAGTCCCCAAGGAAGACTTCACATGAATCTGTACCCAGCGCCTTTCTTACTTTTATTCCGATTGTGCTTCTGGCCCCAAACTTTATGCCGTGCAAGAATCATCAAAGCTGATACTGACTTTACTGACGCCTGTCAAATTCTGAGACGGCACTGTGCTGACCCTGTCCGAGGCCGCGCTTTATGCTGCCTCTTCCTCCAATCCCTTTGATACCAACACAGTGCCTCTGCTACATGGAAGGGAGCAGTTTCTTCAAGGCACATTTGACACTGAATATCATCTTACTCGTAGAGCGCGATTGCAAAAGCATCTATGTCACAAATAGACGTACAATTTCCATAAATTATATTTCATTATGGTTTATTAACGAAAAGTTTTTATCTTCACATTCATATTTTATATCACAGTGTGATTATGCTATAATACAATTTTCTGTGATTTCAAAGAACTTTCAACTAATTTAAATTCAGTTAGCAGTAGTTCAGTTCAGTATAGTTTGCAGTTGTCATAATTACAAAATTTTCAGCCAACGTGTTTCGCGGCGAGACAAGCTGCTGCTTCAGGACTTTTTCTTAATCAAAATGAAGGTGTTGCATGCTTGCAAACATGGTCCTCCACTAACGGTTAAGGTAGGGGTACCTGCAATGTTTCACAATTTCTTGAGAGTTTGTCTGGAGCTTGAACATTTTATCTCCATTCCACTGATTAAATCATCATGTTGTGACCATTACTCCTTTCGGAAACGCACCATTTTTCTTGTTGACAAGTTACATAATTATTTTCAAAATCCTCCAAAACCAAATTGCCACAAACAGAAGAGACTTTCCGGCTTCAAATGATGCTCTCTGTCCTCTAGCACATTGCTGCTTCCCCATACTGATATCAACTGAAGGTTCAATGTCAACAAGTAAAATGGTGTGTTTCCGAATGGAGTGAGGGTCACAACATGATGATTTAATCAGTGGAATGCATCTATCAGGAATTAGAGATAAAAAGTTCAAGTTCTAGAGAAACTCTCAAGAAATTGCGAACACAAGAACCAACAAATTGTGAAACATTGTAGGTACACCTATCTTCACCATTAGCAGAGGACCACGTCTGGAAGCATGCTTCACCTTAAATTTGATTAAGAAAAAGCCCTGAAGAAGCGGCTTGTGTCGCTGCGAAACATGTGTTTGCTGAAAGTTCGGTAATTATGCCAACTATACTGAACTGAACAACTGCTAACTGAATTTTAATTGGTTGAAAGTTCTTTGTGCTCATGGCCTCTCTACCCCTTTAACAAATCTTTTACCGACATGCTTTTAAGTACCTCTAGGGCAAGCTCTGTATGGATCCCTCGGTCAACCTACAGATTGCCCATCGCCCTGCACCCGAGGACCCAGACTTTCTCACTCAACATCCTACTCTTGAGAATCTGTGGTGCAGGCTTCTATTAGGAAAATTAACCCCAGTGCCTTTCCTGCGGCACCTCCTGATAGGGAGTCGATATAAATTGACACATTTGGACATACAATGTTCTGATCCAACAATCTTGACTTGAGTTCAGTGAATGCCACATGTCTTCTGGGTCGTTATTCCTATGGTATATGGGGTTTAGTAGCCCAGATTCGACCAGTTGTCCCTAAGGAAGCCTAATGCATACTTTCAAAAAGCCATGCAAGATGTCCGTGATGCGATGCGCCAAGTGTACTATTGGTTGTATCCTTGATTCAGCGGTCTCGTTAGGCAGAGCCATTGTCACCAGTGTGGCCCTCCACAGGCATGCATGGGTGTTGTCCACTGGATTTTCTACTCCTCTCCAGTTGAGCCTCTTGGACATGCCCTTTGATGGTTACTGACTTTTCGGGGACAAGGCTGATTCTGTGATTGACGGGTACAAAGACCGTACAGCTACAGCGCGTTTCCTGGGCTTGCCCAGAGCAGCACGTCGGACACATTTTTGCCCTGTACGTGGCTGCGCTAGGGGCTCTCTCTACTGCCAGCCCCTACCTCAGGCACAGCACACTATTCAGCCCTTTCGTGGCTGCCATTTCTACAGGCCACGCAGGTACCGGGGGCAGCGTGCAGCCCAATCGGCTTTTGCTCCAGCTGCTGTAGCCTCTGAACCTTTTTAGCGTGCCCTAAGCGAGACACAGCCAACCTGCAGGCGGCTGGATACAGCACTTTCTGCTAGGGTGACAGGCCATCTCCTCAGACAAGTGGGTGTTAAAGATCTTTCAGCGTAGTTAAGCTCTTCCATTCTTGAAAACCCTGCTGCCCTCGCCGCCGTCCCTAGACTGGTTGATAGATGACCATTTATCCCTTTCATGATAGGAAGTGCAGGCTCTTTTGGCCAAAGGAGTCATAGAGAGGGTGCCAACTCCAGAAATAGGTTGTGGTTATTTCCGCTGCTACTTGCTGCTGAAAAGGGATGGAAGCTTCTACCCTATTGTAGACCTTCACACTCAATGCATTGCTGTGGAAGAACAAATTCAAGATGTTCATCTTGGCCCAGGTCTTGTCTGCCCTCAACCCTAGAGACTGGATGGTTTCGTTGGACCTGCAGGATGCTTATTTTCATATCCCCGTCCTGCAGATTCCTGGAGGGGCAGGGGCACTTTCAGTTCACTGTGCTTCCGTTTAGCCAGTGCTCTCTTTCACCTGAACCTTTCTGGACACAGTGCAGTTTCGCACCTAGCTCCTGGAACAAAGTGTCCAGGACATTCAAGCTCTGATCCCGATGTTTCAGCCTCTGGCCTAGATCTCAGTGAGATTGAGACTGCTGGGACTGATGGCGTCCTGCATCCTGCTGGTAAAGCATTCCAGGTGGTATATTTAGGCTCTGCAGTTGGATTTCAAGTCCCAATGGCTACAGCACGAAGGGGAGCTCTTCAATGAGGTCCCAATTCAAACAAGACAGCAAAAGATCTGCTATGGTTGTTGCAGGACTACAATTGGGTCAGCGGCAGATCTCTTTCTCTACCCTACCTGACAGTGGTGACGCATCACTTCTGGGTTTTGGTGGCCATCTAGGAGAGTTGGAAAACAGAGGTGTCTGGTCTCCGGTGGAGGCTAGGCCTCACATCAACATGTTGGAGTTCAAAGCTATTTGCTTGCTGTTGAAACCCTTCCTGCCATCCATCAAAAGGAGGCTGGTTCAGGTGTTCATGGACAACACCCCTGCCATGTGTTACTGCAACAAGCAGGGCTAGATGGGGCCAGGAGGCCCTCCGACTCTAGACGTAGCTGGAACGCCAGGAGATTTTCCTGTTGGTGCAGCGCTTGCTGGGAACTTTGAACACCATGGTGGACGAATTCAGCCTGCAACGCCTAGCAGATCGTGAATGGCAGTTGCACCCAGAGGTGGCGCAAGGTCTCTTCGGCGTATAAGGAGAACCTTGGCTCTATCAATTTGCTCAACCACAGAGAACGTGCAATGTCAGCATTTGTGCATATTGGAGTTTCCAAAGAGGCTCTCGCTCTGAGACGTGTTCTGCTTAGAGTGCAACTATAGACTCCTGTACGCCTTCCTACTGATACCACTCCTGCCTGAGTTCTGAAGATCAGGAACGACTGGGCCTAAAGCACCCTAGTGGCTCTGGTTTGGGCACTGAGACTGAAAATCTCCTAACTCCTGGGAATGAGCATCTGTCCTCCTGTCAGGTTGCCCCTTTGGGAGGATCTCCTGTTGCAGCAGCAGAACAGGGTACACAACCCAACCCTGTGCACCCTCCACCTCCATGGTCGAAGATTGAGTGGCAACAATTGAATGCTTTTGAAGTCCCTCCCGAGGTCGTGGATGTAACCTTGGCAGCCAGGTGTCCCACTACCAAATCGGTATATGCCTACTGTTAGGACAGGTTTGTGGCCTGGTGCGCAACCAAAGAGGTCGACCCACTTCATGCAAAACCATCTGAGGTTTTATTTTTTGTGTTGTCCCTAGCCCAGCAACCCTTTGTTTTGCTATTTCAGCCTTTTTTATGTTTGCAGGACCCACCCTCTTTGTTTAAATGACCAGTTGTTTTTCATCCTTCATTTTGCCCCGGTGAGATTTAAATTTAGTTTTAGCCTTTTTTCAAATGTTTCCCATTTGAACCTTTGCATAGCTGTCCTCTCAGGTTGCTCGCTCTTAAGATGCTCTTCTCGGTTGCCATAGCATTGGCACAGAGGATGACCTCTGTGTACCAACTTCTACCCAGATAAGCTGTTTTTTTGGACTCCTGCATCCTTTTTGCCCAAGGTAGTGATGACGTCCTTTCACGTCAGACAATCGATCACTCTTGAGGCGTTCTATGCTCCACCTCACATGTCTAAGGAGGAGTAGAGACTTCCTTGGCTGGATCCAAAGAGAGCTCTCAGTTTCTACATGGATTATGCTAGACAACACAGAGTGGGCGATAAGCTCTTTGTTGGTTCACAGCAGCAATGAAAATAAAAACGGTGCTGAAAAAAACATCTCTCACTTGATCATGCTCTGCATCAAGATCTGCTATGCATTAGTGAAGAAGCAGCCTCCTGAAGGCTTGCAGGCTCATTCGGCCAGCGCCAAGGCTGCTACTGCTGCGTTGGAACGCAGAGTGCCTGCCATGAATATTTGTCAGACGGCTACATGGGAATTTCTCCATATGTTTGTGAAGCACTACTGTCTGGACAGTCAGGTCTGTCAGGACGGGGACTTTGCCTTTTCAGTTTTGCAGGACTTTTTGGTTTGAGACAGTTCACGGGCCCACCTTGTGGGAGGTACTACTCTAGTATCTGCTCTAAGGTGAGGAATCTGCTGTTAGAAGTCTGTCAGAAACAGTAACGCTCTTTCTGCTAGAGGCTTATCTAAGCACAGATTCTTCACTGACCCTCTCCTCCCCATTCCATGAACTGACCTTCTCCTAAAAAGATTCCATTCTAGACGTCTGCACACTGATCACATACAATTCGATTTTGATTTTGTATCTGCAAGCGCAGCAGAGCCAAGAAAGCAACTGATGGCAGTGCACTTGGGTGGCGCCTACAAGGGCCAGCGCGTGTCACTTCTGGCACAGATGATGCAGAGTTGCAGGTACCACCTCGGCGTGCAGGAGTACTGCTTCAAAGTTTTCCGGTTCCATTCTGACGCCTGGGCAATATTCTACAGTGAGAAATCTGTGGTTAGATAGCCTCTACTAAGAACTTGTTCAACAGACGCATCCCACACGGGATAGTATCCCACAAAGGAAAGCTGAACGTTAGAAGCATAGAACCCAGAGAGAGCAGTGACACAAATAAATATGTTGGAACTCAAAACTGTCTACTTAATCCTCAAGGATTTCAAGACAGTCTTGGTGGGTGATGGTACGGCAGTCCAGACCCAGATGGAGAACACAATCACTATGTTCTTTCTCAACTAGTGAGGGAGATAAAATCTCACTTGCTGTCCAAACTAGCACAGGGCATATGAAAGTGGGCTGTTCAAAGAAGGATAATGCTAATAGCGATACACCTACCATGGGTACAAAACACAGAAGCAGGCAAATGCATCACTCAGGTGGGAACTAAAGCAGCAGTTGGTGGTGGACATCTTACTGAAGTGGGGCACACCATACATAGACCTATTTGCACTGTAAAACAACGCAAAATGCCATAGTTTTGCATCCATGAATATTCCCTTTGGTACTGCTTTGTTGAAAAAGATCTAGAGGAAATAGGTTGTGGAAAATATACAAAATGAAAACATTACATTCATTGGTTACTAATAGCGACAAAAGCCACTATTGTACGACAAGATGTCTTGAATTTATTCCTGTAGGGTACCATTTTTCCAATATTCATAGATCACCCAGGTACATGTAGGATGCAGCAGGTAACCCATTTTTTTTTCACCTAAAGTTTCACATCCAAGCGTCTAACCCATCAGTCGATGGGGAATGCCCTGTTGATAGAATGGTAGAGGTATTTGCCTACAATTTCCCCCCAGTTGCCTTGATAGCGCTGGTGTTATTAAAAAAAAAAAAAGCAAGTAGGGAGAAATGGCACTAGTCTAAAAAGCTCCTCAGTGGCCCAGGCAAAAATGGTTTTGAGACCTAGTGGAAATGGCACAGAACAAAGTAATAAGGTTGCCAGTTCACCAGGACCTGTTGAAACTACATCGGGGACCAGGTATACCATCCAAAACCAGCTACCCCAGAGTCTTGCAGCACGTTTCCTGAGGACCTAGAATTTGGTCATGTAGGTCTACCATCAACAGCCATAGAGATAATTATGGAAGCCATAAGGTCAACCACAAGGAAGTGCTACATTGTGAAGTGTAGCAGATTCATACACTGATGTGACGGGAAAGGACTTAGTAAGGTATAGAGACTTGAAGCTACAGTAGTTAGGAACCTGACACTGTCTACAGGAGAAACTTTCCTTGCCTCACTGAATTTACGCTATGCAGACAAAGTGGCTTACACACCTGGAGTAGTTGGGCGATGTTTCTTCACTGCACTAGATTCCTAGAGGGAGCAAAGAAAAGAGCACCACCAAGGGCAGTGCGAACCTCAACCTGATGCTGACACAACTCATGAGAACACCGTTTGAACCCCTGCAGCTAACTCTAAAGACCGTTTTATTGATTGCTATCATGTCTTTAAGGCGTGTTAGTGAGCTCCAGGCCATTAAAAAACAGGAGAATTACCTGCAAATACACAAGAAGAGTGTAGTGATGAGGAGAAGCCCACAGTTTTTCCCAAAGGGAGTGTCACACTTTCATAAGCCATGCACTTACCATTGTTCTACTAGCAGCCTAAAATAGGCAGAGAGGGTCCTACATGTGTTGTATGTTAGTATGTTGGGGAGAGGGGTTGGCCTAACGGCTAGGGCGGTCGACCTTGAGTCTGGGGAACTGGGTTAGAGTCTCGGCAATGACGCTGAACATCCTGTGATTCTGGGCAAATCACTTAATCTCCCTGTGCCTAACAAAAATGAATGTGTCCTCATGTAACGCAACTGGTGCTATGTAAAGCGCTCTGATACCCGATACCTTCGGGTCAAGTTCGCGCTATATAGAACTCTGTAAAATAAAAAAAAAATAGAACAGTAATTATGTACTAATTAACAAATACAATCATGAAAGTAATTTTTTTTTACCTCCTTTGCACAAACAGGCAAAGGTTCCCCAGCCACTAAAGGATCTATTGATAGATTCTAACGTATCTTTAAGCGACATTTGCATGACACCCATGTTGTCTTATATGCACACCTTCACAAAGCATTATTGTGTAGCCATTCAAGCCAACATGGAGACTCAGGTGGGTCAAATGATATTCCAACACCTGTTTGCAAATACACACTCTAGTAATCTCACCCTCCTATGGTAAGAGGAATACCGCTACAAAATCAGTGCATAGCATGGGAATCCAGAAATGATTCATGCTTCAACACAAAATGGTTACTTACCTGTAGGAATAGTTTTGCAACTTGATTAATTTTCTGGATTCACAATATGCCCTCCCAAATCCCCAGATGAGGAGAATTTGCAAAAGAGGGCGACTAAGTAAAGTATAAGAGGAAACCATACAAAGAAGTGACCAAAAAGGGAACAATCAATGTGAAGATGACTACTAAGTTTCCTGGGCATACGTTTGACATCATTCAAGGAGGTACAAGACAGCAAATGGTTGACAACACTCACAATTAAAAAAAAAAAAAAAGACTAAATAAACCAATTTCAGACCTCACTACTAGATATTGGGATAATGCACAATATGTGAATCCAGAAAATACTTCAAGCTTCCAAACTACGCCTACAGGTATGTAACCATTTTGTTACTCTCCTCTTTGTGCTGGTATATACAATACCACTTAGCCACTTGACACCACTTTCTCCGCAACAATAGTAATATTGCACAGTTACTTTCCGCCAATTACTTGCACCCCTCACCAATTATGCACTCTTGTCATCCATTAGCACACACTACAACTACTTAAATCATCCCTCACTCATCACCACTGAACTCACTCAACCACATACTTGCACACGCCATTGCTTTAACATTTGTTTACTAATTACATCTCTCACTCAGTCATGACACTCGGATATTCACATATATAAACTTATCTATTGAAAATACCAATCAATATCATTTTCTTACTATTCTCTCACCATTTACAGCTTGCCCGTAGTATCTGCTGCTTATTCTCACAACATAACTAGTCACTATTCCACTTAACATCCCATCTATTCACTCATATCCACTTGCACTACAATACAGCCATTCATATAACGCAGCAAGTGCAAAGTAGGAGTGCCACTCACTCACATTGGCACCCTCCATAACAAAATTATTTTCTAACAACATTCAATCACCATTTTTCATTTATCATACCATTTACTATCAATGTCGGTCTCACAATATACGATGTAACACACTTGAATACCACACTGCTCATTCATGCACTCAGAGGCATGTGGTACATTATTGAGAAACCAAACATTGACTGAGCCACCCACATGCTTAAATCATAACTCACTATGTGTCTGGCCTGTTCGCCCTGTGCGACTGGATAGTTTTCTCAGTCATGTGCTTTGACCTGTGCTGTCTATTGCATATGCCTTACTCCTATGAGATCTGCATAACCTGAAGATGGATGTTCGAGGCATGTGAGCTGTAGATCACATGCTTTGCATACTCCTGCCATCTAGTGTTGGGTCCGGATGTTTGCAAGTTGTTTTTGTTCGAAAAGTCTTTCCAGTAACGAGGTAGGTGACTCCTCCTTTCGGTGATAGTGCGCATCGACTCCATTGTTAGATTGTTTTTTTCCTCCATCGGGTTCAGACGGGTATTGTTGCGCTCTGCTTCGGAATCGATCCTCGGGTTCCCCCTCTGTGCGTACATCTCTCTACCTCGACGGTATTGTTCTCAGACGCGCTTCTCTCTCTGCGGTTCGAATAAAAACTCAAGACTTCGACATTTCGGTCCGAAGATCTTCGGGCGGCCTTCCGGCCAACCCGCGTCCGTTCGGCTCCTCGACGATGGAACGGACCCCATTTAAATTCTGTCCTCTGTGCCACGCGAAATATCCGCGCACAGACTCATCAGGTGTGTAATCTGTGCTTGTCCCCCGAACACAAGGAGCAAGACTGCGACGCGTGCCTATCCTTCAGATCAAAGAAAACTCTCTGTGATCGCCGGGCTCGACGTCGAGAGATCCAGCGGTTGGATGTCACACCGGATCTCTTCGGCTAAGACTCCGAACAAGAAGAGGTATCAGCAGCAGAAGAAGAGCTGGCTTCGGCTGCGTCCGACTCCGGTTCAGAATTGCAGATCGATCTCGAAGATGATGATGTGCCGCAGGGACAAGGGGACATGAGTACCGAAGACACCTTCTCCCCCCCTCCCACCGTCCCTAAAAAATCTAAGGCTTCAGCACCACCTCAGCCTCAAGGCCAAGGTCTGCACCGAGAAGAGGTTTCTCATGCTCCGCTTTCTGGCTCGGCACCGAAACACTCTAAAAAGCCTTCTGGCTCGGGACCGAGTCGGCCAAAGCCTACTTCTGAGCCGAAACCTTCGAGCTCCAAATCCAAGATTTGTTCCGAACTGAAAACTTCGGATCCGAAACCTTCGACACCGAAACCCAAGAAACCCTCGGAGTCCAAACCTTCAGCACCAAAAAGACTTTCTGGCTCGGCTCCGAAAACTTTGATGCCGAAAAGCAAAGACTTGACTGCAACACAACTGGATCCAAATAAAGATACTATACCTATTAAATCGGATTCCAGACAGAAGAAACTGTATATTCATCCAGATGCAGGACACATTCATGCTAAATCACCATCTAAGCACAAGCTTCCCGATGATGATGACCCATACAAAATTCCTTTGAAGAGGAAAAGTGTAGGCACTAGCCCTTTCCACACATTTCCATCTCCTCCTCCTCCCTCTTCACCACAGTCCGTCTCCTCCACCTCAACTTGACACAGGTGACACTGATGATGATGATGCACAACTACCAGATCCTTGGACAGATTACACCACTGATCCTCCACAAGATACAGACCCAGATCTTTATCCTGCCAGGCCATCTCCACCTGATGACAACCTGTCATATCAACTGCTTATTTCCAGGGCAGCAGAATACCATGGGGTGGAGCTACATAAAGAGTCTTTAGAGGAAGATTTTCTCTTCAACACTCTAGGAACACATAAATCTAATCAAACACTCCCTATGCTCAAGGGTATGTTAAGGCACATGGGCGATATTTTTAAAGACCCTGTCCGTGCTAGAATTCTTACTCTTAGAGTAAACAAAAAATATAAACCTTCCCCCACAGATCCCATTTTTATTAAGGGTCAGTTACCACTTGACTCTTTAGTGGTATCAAATGCCAGAAAGGGAGCTTATTCTCAAGCATCAGGGGATGCCCCTCCCCCAGATAAAGAGTCGAAGCTTATTGATGCTTCGGGCAAACGTGTAGTGGCGCAAGCAGCTAATGAATGGCGTATTGCTAATACGCAGGGCCTACTGGCAAGGTATGATAGAGCCCACTGGGACGAAATGGAACAATTACTGCAGTTTCTCCTAGAGAAGCATAGGGCAAATGCTCAGGAGTTAGTCCAAGAAGGGAAATTAATTTCCAATGCCTCTATCAGATGCGCTCTAGATGCAGCTGACACCGCAGCTAGAGAAGTGAATACCAGCATCTTACTGAGACGTCATGCTTGGCTACGGATTTCAGGATTCAAGCCTGAAGTTCAACAATCCATACTAAATATACCTTTTGATAAAAAGCACCTTTTGGCCCTGAAGTCGATTTAGCGCTGAAAAAAATGAAAAAGGACACCGATGTGGCAAAATCGATGGGAGCGCTTCAATCTCCCTCAAATAGAGGTTCCTTTTGGTGCTCTTTTTATAGGGGAGGGTCCAAGTCTACAGGCACTGACAAGAACACTTCCTCATACAAAGGCAATTCCCAATCCTCCTTTACAAAAGGATTTTTCAGAGGGGGTTATAGGGGAAATAGTCCCAGGGGCAGAGGTAAAATCACCACACCTCGCACTTCCCCTTCCTCAAGCAAACAGTGATTTCTCAACACTTCCCGCTGACTATTCCAAACCTGTCGGCGGAAGAGTTCAAAACGTTCTCCCCATTTGGAACTCACTAACAACCGACTCATGGGTGCTTGGAATTATCCAACATGGCTATTGCCTGGAGCTTACCAACAATCCTCCAAACATTCCTCCTCAATCACGCGAAATGTCCCCAGACCACCAGCACTTGCTTCAACAAGAAGTGCACTCTTTATTACTCGAAGGGGCTATAGAACCAGTCCCACTTCAATACCACGGGTCAGGGGTTTATTCCCTTTACTTTCTGATTCCCAAAAAGGACGGCCCTTTGAGACCTATTCTAGATCTCAGAGAGTTAAACAAATACATATTGTCAGAGCATTTTCACATGGGCACTCTTCAACAAATGCTTCCCCTGTTGCAGCAGGGCGACTTTATGTCTAACTAGATCTAAAGGACGCCTACTTTCACATTCCAGTTCATCCCGCTCATTGCAAATACCTCAGATTTGTGATAGCAGGCAAACTTTACCAGTTCAAGGTACTTCCCTTTAGCGTCACCACGGCCCCCAGAGTGTTCACCAAATGTCTCGCTGTGGTAGCCGCTCATCTCAGAAGACAATGTATACATGTCTTCCCTTACCTGGACGACTGGCTTATCAAAGCAAGCACTTACCAGACCTGTATACTACACAGTCAGGCAACTTCATCAGTAGGGCTTCACAATAAATGCACAGAAATCTCACCTGTGTCCAGCACAGGTGCGTGCAGTCTTACGTAGGAGCTTCCCTCAATACTCTCAAAGCTCTAGCCACTCCCAATGTAGTCAAAATTCACAATATTCAGGCCACAATATTACAGTTTCACCCCAATCAATCATTACCAGCCAGAGTCTTCATGCAACTGATGGGAATGATGGCATCGTGCTTTGCAATCGTACCTCATGCAAGGCTTCACATGCGTCCTCTGCAGGAATGTCTAGCACGTCAGTGGAATCCATCACAGGGTCTATTAACCGATCTAGTGTTGGTAGACAGCCACATCCATCGCTCTCTGCAGTGGTGGAACCCTCAAAACTTAGGAAAGGGGCGCCCCTTCATAGACCCAATTCCACAGATTGTATTGACTGCGGACGCATCTCTAACTGGTTGGGGTGCTCATCTTCAGCATCACCCGGTACAAGAGCTGTGGTCACACCGTCACAGACGTCTACACATCAACTACCTAGAACTGCTAGCAGTGTTTCTAGCACTCAAAGCTTTTCTCACCCAACTTCTAGGCAAGACTAAGTCCGCACAGACAACATGACAGCCATGTATTACCTACAAAAACAGGGAGGAACACACTCTACAGCTGTCGCGACTTGCGCAAAGCATTTGGAATTGGGCGATTCACCACAAAATATATATCCTAGCGGAACGCCTTCCAGGAGTAGACAATCAGATTGCAGACCTGCTCAGCAGACACAGGCAGCAAATCCACGAGTGGGAACTTCATCCCCAAGTTCTTCTTCCCTACTTTCAAAAATGGGGATTTCCACAGATAGATCTGTTTGCCCCAGGGCACAACGCAAAATGCCCAAACTTTGCATCCAGGTTCCCACACCAAGCTTCCAAAGGCAATGCTGTATGGATGAATTGGTCAGGGATATTTGCTTACGCTTTTCCGCCTCTCCCACTGATTCTGTTACTGGTTCGGAAGCTCAGAAAAATGTCCCTCACACTGATCTTAGTAGCCCCCACTTGGGCTCGCCAACCTTGGTACACTACCCTGTTAGAACTCTCAGTGGTTCCACATCAAAAGTTACATCTCACACCCTCTCTCCTCACTCAGAGCCATGGAGAAATCAGACATCCAAATCCCAAAGAACTCAACCTAGCGATTTGGCTCATAGAGTTTGGTTATTTACAATTACCACCAGACTGTATGAATATTTTCAAAGAGGCTAGAAAGCCTACTACTAGAGCATGTTATGCTGCGAAATGGAAACGGTTTGTTGTCTATTGTAACAACAACCATATCAATCCACTTGATGCTTCAGTACAGAACATCATTTGTTATTTGTTGCATTTACAGCACTGTGGATTAGCCTACACATCCATTCGCTTACATTCAGCAGCAGTAGCTGCATATTTGCAAAACAGACAACACTTATCCCTATTCAGAGTACCAGTGATTAAAGCCTTCATGGAAGGATTAAAAAGGGTAATACCACCAAGAATTCCCCCTGCTCCAGAGTGGAACTTAAACATAGTTCTTACAAGGCTAATGGGTCCACCTTTTGAACCAATGCACAAATGTCAGTTGAGATTCCTGTCATGGAAAGTCGCTTTCCCAATTGCGATAACTTCATTCAGGAGACTTGGTGAGCTTCAGGCATTGACTATACAAGAGCCTTTCTTTTAGCTACACAAGGATAGAGTGGTTCTTCGTACTAATCCTAAATTTCTCCCTAAAGTAGTTTCTGCTTTTCATATCAATCAATCAGTTGAGTTACCTGTTTTCTTTCCTCAACCTGATTCTGTAGCAGAACGAGCTCTACATACACTTGATGTTAGGTGGGCTATACTTTACTACATAGAAATAACCAAAGAGTTCAGGAAAACAAAGCAACTATTTGTTGCTTTTTCTCCACCTCACAACGGCAATCCTATTTCTAAGTCGGGTATTGCAAGATGGATTGTAAAATGTATCCAGACATGTTATACTAAAGCAAAGAGAACTTTGTTAGTACCCCGTAGGGCGCATACCACTCGCAAAATAGGAGCTACTATGGCCTTCTTGGGAAATATCCCCATAGCTGACATTTGTAAGACAGCAACATGGTCTACACCGCACACATTCATCGAACACTATTGTGTAGCTGTGTCCTCAAGACAACAGGCAAATGTAGGCCAAGCTGTACTTAAAACACTATTTCAAACAACTACAGCCACTACAGGTTAGCCACCGCTTTGGGAGATTACTGCTATATAGTCTATGCAAAGCATGTGATCTACAGCTCACATGCCTCGAACGGAAAATGTTACTTACCCAGTAAGCATCTGTTCTTGGCATGTAGAGCTGTAGATTCACATGCGCCCACCCACCTCCCCGGTCTCCTGTAGTGGTTGTAGTTCTTAATTTACATTCATACGCATGGACATCTCTATTCTACACTTCCTAACTCCATTTCTCACCCTCTGCGGGAAAACAATCTAACAATGGAGTCGATGCACATGTGCACTATCACCGAAAGGAGGAGTCACCTACCTCGTGACTGGAAAGACTTCTTCGAACAAAAACAACTTGCAAACATCTGGACCCAACACTAGATGGCAGGAGTATGCAAAGCATGTGAATCTACAGCTCTTCATGCCAAGAACAGATGCTTACTCGGTAAGTAACATTTTCCTTTCTGTATATGGTACGTGCTTATACGCTAAATTAACTAACATCGTCAGCGAATTTACCTCCTTAGCTACTAATACCGAGCTTCCAGTATCTAACAAATCATCTGAGGGTTCTATCCCCTCTATATCAGTGCAAGGACCGGCATTGTTTACCACCTTTACACCTCTGTCAAAGAATAGGGTAACCAAATTAATTCTAGGAGCCAAGTCGGGTGCCCTGTCAGACACATGTCCTCCTCGGGTCTTGCACCCAGTTGCTAACACCATATCAGCACAGTTTACAACTCTTTTAAACAAAATACTTGACTTAAGCTGCTTTCCCTTAGCTTGGAAGAAAGCATCCATGTTACCCATTCTCAAAAAAGCGTCTCTCGACCCACTGGAGGTAAAAAACTGTAGGCCAATTTCCCGGCTTCCACTTCCAGCAAAGATCCTGGAAAAATGCCTAAATTTGGCGGTTATGCCCTTACTGTATTCAAGGACTATTCTTAAACCAGTGCAACACAGCTTCATTTCAAACCACTCCACGGAAGTGGCTCTTCTTGAGGCGACAAGGTAAATTGGGGCAATTGTTAACGGTGGAAAAGCAGCCTAAATTTTGCTAGATCTTTTGGCTGCCTTTGATATGGTTGACCACGTGTTGTTTGTCAATCATCTGACACACTTTGGTTTTGCAGACCAAGCCCTAAACCTACTAAAATCATTTTTGTCTAATCGAGAACAGTTGGTGGCTCTTGGTAACTTTTCCTCTGATCCTTTAACACTGTTGTGCGGGGTCTCCCAGGGGTCCTTGCTAAGTCCAACCCTCTTTGATATTTACATCACTCCCCTCATTGAGCTGATTAGATCCCATGGGTTCACAGTCCTCTCTTATGCGGATGACACCCAGATCGTGGTGTCAATCTCTTCGAACTGTGAGATAGTTGCCTGTAGATTTAATCTTTGCATGAGGAATGCGGTAGAATGGATGCAGAATAACTGCCTAAAAATAAACTCAGAAAAAACGGAGGTAATGCTTTTCGGCAATGATGCTTCCTTTTGGTGTTCAACTTGGTGGCCCTAACAACTGGGCTCCCCCAGTACCAGTCCTCGAAGTCAAGAATCTAGGGGTCACTTTTGACATTAAGTTGGTTTTCTCTGACAATGTAAACCAGGTTGCCTCTGCCTGCCTTTTTACCTTAAAGGTTTTGAAAACAATCCTCCTATTTCTTCTTCTGGAGTTAAAAAAAAAAGTAATCTCGGCCCTAGTAATCTCAAGGTTGGATTACCGAAATGCATTATATGTGCACTCACTGCAGAATATTCTTAATAAACTCCAAATGCTGCAGAATGTGGCTGCCCGTATCCTGTTGAATCTCTCTAAGTTTAGTCCCACCTCTCAGAGTATTCGCAATCTCCATTGGCTACCTATTAGAGAGGTGATAAAATTTAAAGCCCCATGCTTGGCCCATAAGGCCCTCCCCAAGGTTGCCCCTCTCTTCCTGTAATCGAAGTTCAGTTGGTACATACTTTTGCGCAACCTTCGATCCCTAACTGCCAATAAGGTTGTGGTTCCCAGGGGAGGAAAAAGCTTTTCCTACAATACCTGTAATTGGTGGAAGGCTCTGCCTGACCACCTGAGAGCGCAGTCTAATCTGCTCCGCTTCAGAAAGCTCCTAAAACCTGGCTATTAACTATTCATTGATTAGGTCCTTGTTCTTCACCTGTGATGTGACACTCCATTAGACACAGCACCAAGACTCCTTTTTGGTAGATGCGCGCTTTACAAAATATGTTATCATAACGAGCTTATAAGCAAGTTATCACAAGAGGGATAGCAATGAATCCTGGAGAGATAGTTGTGTGATGTCAGAGATAGATCTGAGTACCTTAGTCTTTGCGCCCATAAGTTTTTTTTCTGACCACATATATGGGTTTATGGGTTTGTGTGCATATGTGCTTCTATGTGTATTGTCCTGAGTGTCTATAAGAATCTTTTACATGTGTTGTCTGTGCATGCACATAGAACATACAGCCATTACATTATGGAACACTTTCACCTAAAATAGTAAAGATCTATTGGCCTTTCTGTCTCTTATCATCAGTGCTGGTCTTCACTGTTTGTGATGAAAAGTATTCTTGTACTGTTACATAATCAAGAAGGGTTTACAAAATGTAGAGTCTGTATTCCGAGGGTTTTTACCATCCCCCTTCGGATACCTTTATCAGGCTTAAAATGAAACAAGTTGTTCGAGGCATATGAGCTGTAGATCGTATACTTGTGCATAGATCGCCATCTGGTGTTGGGCTTGGATGTTTGCACTTTGTTTTTGTCTTGGAAGAAGTCTTTGTAGTCACGAGGTAGGTGACTCCTCCTTATGGTGATAGTGCACATGGGCATTGTAAGAAACTGGCTCTATATATACTGCACCAAAGTGAGGTACAGTGTGTATAGGGTCCAAGGGTCTCCAGAGGTTTGGCAGAGGTTAAAGTTAGATAGAACCTTACTCTCTAAAGTGGTAGCTTGGTCGAGCAGTAAGGCAGTATCAGAGGACAGTGTAAAGCATTTGATGTACACACTCAGTCAGCAAATGAATCCACACACTCAAGAACTGAACTCTAGGCCAATTGTTTTGTATAAAAAAATATACTGTTGTTTTACTTTAGAACCACAGGTTTGCATAAAATACTTTCTCAAGATAAGATGCTGTTTGTTGAATACTTTCAATGAACAATAGACTTTAAATGCAATATAGTACAGGGGTTGCAATAGGCAACACAATACTTGGTATACTATAACATTGAGCTCAATGGGATTTTTAAGTAAACTGCAATAGAATTACTTTACGAACGTATTTCTTACTCTGGGCTGGATCCTGGATTCAGCCCTGGTGCATTTCCTGTAAACAGTTGAAAGAAATCGTTTTTGTTACACAGGCAATTTTTAAGGAATATTTGTATGTTGCAAAAATCGACACTTAGAAGGATTTCTGGTAAAAACCAGGCAATGTTATCCTATGGAGGAAAATCAAGTTATCGGAAAATCACAGTTGTAATCACTTTTTCTAATCGGGGCTGGGCACCTAGATCCAGCACTGGGATCTCTCCTGAGAACAGGTGAGTAATTTCGTTTTTGATATTCGGACGATTTTTAGTGAATATTTCAAAGTTCCAAAACTCGACACTTAGAAGAATTTCCAAGTGAAAACCAGTCAATGTTACCCTATGGAGAAAATGCAAGTTATCGGCTTTCAGGTAAGTACTCGGCTGGCAGAGTTAAGGTTCTGGGGCAAGACTCAGGGGTCTCCCAGGTTCAGGTTTGTACTGTTGTTACACCCTCAGCGGCACAGGGGCGGCCGGGTGCAGAGAGAGTAGGCCCAACGTTAGCCTATGGCGGGCGGGGGCCTTTGGTTGGTGGCTGCTGGCAGGCAGGCCACTCGGCTGTGGGAGCAAAGCTCCTGGTCACTCTCAGGGCAAGTGGGGAAGTCGAACAGGGTAGTTGGTGCACCCTCAGCGGCACTGGGGCGGCCGGGTGCAGTGGGCTTTTGGGCCGTCGGGCGCCCAATGGATTTCAATGGGAAAGCTGCAAGACGAACAAAGGCTGCAAACTCGGGGACGGTGATTCTTCAGGTGCGACCACCACTTCGAGAGGTTAGTTGGGATGCTGTAGGAGGGGTAGACACCCAGGAGTTGGGCACAGGGGGCCGTGGGGCGCCGGGTGCAGGGGTATCTTTAGGCGTTGGGAAATCTTACCCTCTGCTGGTCGCGGTTGGAGGGGTCCCTGGTGTTGAGGCTGCAGGCGTCGTCAGGAGCGTCGAGGTGAGTCCTTGGGTGCTGGATTCTTGGTCACAGTCGCCGGGGGGACGTCCTCGTGGTCTTTGTCCACTTTGGCTCGGGCCGGGCTCGGCGGGTGCAGAGTGGGCAGGATCCGCGGTCTCAGGCCGGGGCCTGGGGTTGCAGATGTTTGAGCAGAACCACTGCTCGTGGGAGTCCCAGTCTTTTAGTTGAGCAAGGCAGTCAGGTCCTCTGTGGTTTTCGAGGTTGCTGACCACTGAAGAGGCCAGGGTTTAGCAGGAGCAGGTTCGACAGGCCGGTAGGGCTGGGGCCAAGTCAGTTGGTGTTGTCCTCTTGTTAGCAGCTGCACGGCTGGTCTTCTTTCTTCTTGTTCTTGTTGTTGTTTCGGAATCAGGATCTGAGGAAGGAAGGTTCAGGGTGCCCCTAAATACTGAATTTAGGGGCGTTACAGGTAGGTAAAGGGCAGGGACCAATGGGTCCCTTCCCTGGGGTGGGTACACCCCCTACTCTGCCACTCTCCAGTGGGAGAGGGGCAGGAGCCTGTCCTGGGTTGGCTGGGTCCCCCCATCCTCAAGATGGCGGGGACTCGAGGTTGTGCTTCACCTCGCCTCCCCCACCTTAGGGGTGGAGTTGGCAGAGGTGGGCACACCTCTCTTCCTCACTCTGTTTTTCCCGCCGGGTCTCCCGCCCAAAGGGGGGGGAAGAACCAGTGGTGACCAGTTGCTGAGTACAGCAAGTGGTCTGGAGAGGCTCACAAAGGCGGTATGCCTTTGAAGCTTCTCCTTCGTGAACCCTGCCCATCCTGGGGGAGGAGGCTTGGCACCTCGTCCCAGGATGTGCATTGTTTCAGGCCCCCGAGAGCAGTGAGCTCTCGACCCAGGGGTCCAGAAACATGTCTGGTGGTGGCAGCCTCGGCAGCCACTTAGTCAGGCCACTGGAAGTTGGTCGAGTTTCAGGGGGCATCTCTAAGATTCCCTCTGTTGTGCATTTTACATTAAATCCCACACTGGCATCAGTGTGGGTTTAATGTGCTGAGAAGTTTGATACCAAACTTCCCAGTCTTCAGTGTAGCCATTATGGTGCTGTGGAGTTCGTAATGACAAACTCCCAGCACCATATACTCTTAATGGCAGCACTGCACTTACAGTGCCCAGGAATGGACCTGGGTACTGTAGAGGTCACAGGGCTCATGCACCTGTACCCTCACCACTGGCATAGGGCACCCAGCTAGAGGGGTGACTGAGGTATGCCAGGGCAGTGGTTTAGTGGGCATGGCACACAGGGATGTGTGCCATGTCGACTCTTCACTTTGTTCTGCACCAAGACACGCAGTCTGCAGAGTGTGAGTGTCAGGGTACAGGGCCTCTAAGGGTGGCACAATAAGTGCAGCAGCCCTTGGAGGCCTTCTCTGGTCACAGTGCCCTGGGTACCTGTGGTACCACTTACCAGGGGCTTACCTGTGGCCAGAGATGCCAATTGGGTTTAGGCTTCAATGCAGTTAAGGGAAGGAACACAAGCCCTGGGTACCTGATTGGCAGGAGCCCAGGGCACACTCAGTCAAAGCACATCAGCAATTCAGCAAAAAGTGGGGGCATACCATGCAAGAAAGAGGCAGTTTCTCACAGGCATCGACTCCATCTCCAGATTGTTTTTTTCCACCATCGGGTTCGGATGTGATTTGCTGCGCTCCGGGTCGGGGCCGTTGGGCCTATCGGCGCCGACCACGCCAGCAGTCAATAGAAATGACTCCTTTCAAAAAATGCCCCGGGTGTGGTGCTACGTTCCCACACACGGACTTGCACGAGGTTTGTAATCTCTGCCTCTCCCCGGAGCACGAAGACCAGAACTGCGAGGCCTGTGCATCGTTAAGGTCGAAGAAAACCATCCGTGACCGTCGGGCTCGACGTCACGAAATGTCTTGCGGAAGCAGCTCGATTCCGGACATCTTCGGAGCAGATTCCAAAGTCCAGCCGGAATAACAAGGTGATGAAGAAGACATCTCCGTCTCCGAGGCCGACGACTCCGACGTCGAAGAGGAGACAGTCACCTAGGCTCAGCGGTCCGTGAGTACCGAAACCCCTCTCCCAAAAACCAAACCTAAGGCTCCGGTAACACCTACGCCCTCGGGCTCAGGTCGACACCGGCAACATGTCTCAGACGCCCCGCCCTCTGGCCCGGCTATGAAACCTAAAGACAAGCCTTCCGGCTCGGGCTCGAGCCAGCCCCATTCTGGTGTCGAAAAGTCACCTTCGGCACTGAGACACAAGACCAAAGATGTGCCACGCCCTTCTTCGTCGGCACCGAAGACAGCCTCGACGCCGAAGCCCTCGGCGTCGAAACACACCAAGGACAAACAATCGGAACCGAAAAAATCTTCGGAGCCGAAAACGTCCTTGGAGCCAAAAACGCCTTCGGAGCCGAAAAAAGCTTCAGAGCCCAAAAAAGCCTTGGAGCCACAAACTCCTATATCAAAACCTAAGGAGTCCAAGACCCCACAGAAGGCCTCAGAGACTCGGTCTAAAGAACATTCTGACCCTAAATCTTCGGCACCGAAAAAGGACATTCTACCCACACAGTCTGTACCAGATTTTTCGGATCCAAAACAAAAAACTCTTTATATTGACCCACAAACTAGTAAAGTTATCACCAAACCGCCTAAAAAGAGGAAACTGGACCCTCCAAAGGAATATCAAATACCCAAGAAACGAAAGGAAATGGCCACTAACACTTCTCCACCTCCTTCTCCAGCTGATCCAAATCTCTTAATTTCTCCAGAACACTCCCCACACACACTTTATCACCTCAACCACAAGATGATGAGGATGATGATTCCGATGGGGGTGGGAATGGAGATCCAGATGGGGATGATGATGCACATACCATCCCACACAACGTAGACCCTTGGGATGACTACAACACAGATCCCGACCCACATAATGACCCGGACCTCTATCCATCTAGGCCATCACCATCAGATGACAATATTGGTTTTGCGCAACTAATTAATAGGGCTGCTCAATACCACGGGGTACAATTACATTCTGATCCCTTAGAGGAAGACTTTTTACTCGAAACCTTTGCACCCTCACAAAAGTCCAAGCACACCCTGCCAATGTAAAAGGCATGCTAAAACATGCGCCAGAAGTTTTTAAGGACCCTGTCAAAGCCAGGATTCTCAACACCAGGGTGGACAAAAAATATAAAGCAGCTCCCAATGACCCAGTTTACATTAAAGGTCAGGTCCCTTTGGATTCTCTTGTCGTGTCAAATGCACGCAAGAGGGCAAACTCACAGAGTACAGGTGACACCCCCCCTCCTGATAAGGAATCCAAACTGATAGACGCATCTGGAAAACGTATCGCGTCACAGGCTGCAAATCATTGGCGCATTGCCAATGCCCAGGCTTTATTTGTCCAGGTATGACAGAGCTCATTACGATCAGCTCGAAAAGCTCATGAAACACCTTCCTGACCAATATAAAGAAAAAGCTAACGACCTTATACAAGAGGGGAAATTAATAACTAACACCTTAATTAAATGTGCGCTAGTCGCGGCTGATACCGCATCCCGTGCCTTTAACACTAGCGTTTTGCTACGCAGGCACGCTTGGCTCCGAATCTCCGGATTCAAGCAGGAAGTGCAATCTGCTATTCTTAACCAGCCCTTTGATCAAGAACATCTTTTCGGGCCCACAGTTGACACACCTTTAGAAAAGATGAAAAAAGATACTGACACTGCTAAGTCCATGGGGGCCTTGCAATTACCTTCCCCTAGAGGTTCTTTTCGCCGCTCCTTCTACAGGGCGGGCTCCAAAACCATTGGTTCAGAACATCCCTCTTCTTCATATAAGAGCCCCAATCAAACGTCCTCCAGAGGATACTTTCGCGGAGGCTACAGAGGCAACAACGGCAAGGGAAGAGGCCACGGTAACAATACCCGCAACTCCCCTACCACCAAACGGTGACTTTCCTTCACTTCCCCCCGATCATCCCAGTCCTGTCGGGGGACGTCTTTCACAGTTCCTACCTGTCTGGAATTCAATCACAGCGGACAAGTGGGTAAGACAAATTATCCAGTATGGTTATTGCCTGGAACTCAACTCTACTCCCCCAAATATTCCTCCCAGACAACGTCCAATGTCCTCGGAACAACTAACACTTCTAAAACAAGAGGTTCTCCCCCTATTACAAAAACATGCAATAGAACTAGTCCCCTTACCGCATCAAGGCACCGGGGTTTACTCCTTCTACTTTCTAATCCCAAAAAAGGACGGCTCTCTCAGGCTATTACTGGACCTCAGACCACTAAACCTCTACATTCAGTCGGACCACTACCACATGGTCACTCTACAACAGGTGCTCCCACTGCTTCAAAAGGGCGACTTTCTCTCCACGCTAGATCTAAAGGACGTCTACTTTCATATTCCCATTCACCCCGCTCACAGGAAATATCCCATGTTCCTGGTAGACGGGCAACATTATCAATTCAAAGTTCTTCCGTTCGGAGTGACTACAGCACCCAGAGTCTTCACCAAGTGCCTCGCAGTAGTAGTGGCTCATTTACGAAGACAACACATTCACGTGTTCCCTTATCTGGACGACTGGCTCATACATAAAAACCAAGTCACACAGCAGCTGTGTGCAACACACAGACAAAACAATCCAACTGCTTCACAACTTGGGATTCATGGTGAATCTCACCAAATCCCACCTCCACCCGTCCAACACACAACAATACCTAGGTGCTACAATAGATACCTCAAAAGCTTTAGCACACCCCAACCCTCTCAGTATAAGCACTATGCAAGCTCTAATATCCAAATTTCAGCCTCAACACTCATTACCAGCTCGAGTGTTCATGCAGTTGATAGGGATGATGGCCTCTTGCGTTCCCATCGTTCCTTATACAAGACTCCAAATGCGTCCCTTACAGGAGTGTTTGGCACGTCAGTGGAATCAGGCTCTAGGTCAGCTAACAGATCTGGTGTTGGTGGACGACCGCACACATCGCTCTCTGCAGTGGTGGAACACACAAAACCTTTCCAAAGGGCGGCCGTTCCTCGACCCGGTTCCACAGATAGTGCTAATAGCAGACGCATCGCTCACCGGCTGGGGAGCTCATATTCACAACCATACCATCCAGGGTATATGGAGCCCTCGGCAAAAACAGCACCACATAAATTACCTAGAACTACTGGCAATTTTTCTAGCATTAAAATCCTTTCAACCCCATCTAGTAGGCAAAGCTGTCCTAGTCCGTACAGACAACATGACAGCAATGTACTACATACAGAAACAAGGAGGGACACACTCTCTACAGCTTTCACACCTAGCTCAAAGCATATGGAGATGGGCCATTCCGCAAAACATATATCTCCTTGCAGAACACCTCCCAGGGGTGCACAATCAGATTGCAGATCTGCTCAGTCGTCAAACACAGCAGATCCACAAATGGGAACTTCATCCTCAAGTTTTTCTTCCATTCTTTCACATGTGGGGCCACCCAGAAATAGATCTGTTCGCCACACATCAAAACGCAAAATGCCCAAGTTTCGCGTCCAGGTATCCACACCCATTGTCCAAAGGCAATGCTCTATGGATGAACTGGTCAGGCAAATTTGCTTACGCTATTCCGCCTCTCCCACTAATTCTGTTAGTGGTTCGGAAGCTCAAACCGCATTCCCTCACAATGATCCTGGTTGCTCCAACATGGGCCCGACAACCATGGTTCACAACCCTCTTGGAACTATCAAGTTCCTCATTAAAAGCTACACCTCTCACCCAAGGTTCTCACTCCGAACCATGGAGAGATAAAACATCCAGATCCCAATCAACTCAACCTTGCGATCTGGCACCTGAAGTCTTAGAGTTTGGCTACCTCGATCTCCCGCCAGACTGCATGAACATCATTAAAGAGGCTAGACGTCCTACCACCAGAGCATGTTATGCCGCAAAGTGGAAACGATTTGTAATTTACTGTACAAATAACAAACTCAATGCACTAGATGCTTCTATTCAAAACATTATATGCTATCTCTTACACCTACAACAATGTAACCTAGCATATACATCCATAAGACTACATCTCGCTGCAATAGCAGCTTGTCTCCAAAGCAGACAACACTTATCTTTGTTTAGAGTACCCGCTATCAAAGCATTTATGGAGGGACTTAAAAGAATAATTCCACCCAGAGCTCCGCCCTCTCCAGTATGGAATTTAAATATTGTTCTTACCAGACTCATGGGTCCCCCATTTGAACCTCTGCACAAATGCGAACTACAGTTCCTCACTTGGAGAGTAGCCTTCCTAGTCGCTATCACATCTCTTAGAAGAGTTAGTGAACTCCAGGCATTAACCATACAAGAACCATTTTTGCACATCCATCATAACAAAGTGGTTCTTAGGCCTAACCCAATTTTTTTTTACCTAAAGTCGTTTCTGCCTTCCATCTTAACCAGTCTGTTTTTTTTCCCTCAACCAGACTCAGTGGCAGAACGGGCTCTTCACACGCTAGACGTTAAAAGAGCAATACTTTACTACATTGAAAGGACAAAATCCTTTAGGAAAACTAAACAACTCTTTGTGGCTTTTTCCCCACCTCATAAGGGCAATCCCATTTCAAAAGCGGGGATTGCAAGGTGGATTGTTAAATGCATCCAAATATGCTATCTTAAAGCCAAACGCACATTAACCATTCCCCCTAGAGCCCATTCCACACGCAAACTAGGGGCTTCTATGGCATTCTTAGGGAACATTCCCCTAGATGACATCTGCAAAGCAGCAACTTGGTCTACACCGCACACTTTCACAAAGCACTATTGTGTAGATGTGCAAGCAAAACAACAAGCTAATGTGGGCCAGGCTGTATTAGAACGCTTTTTCAAACCACTGCAACAGATACAGGTAGCTACCGCTAAAGAGGTAACTGCTGTATAGTCTGTGCACAAGTATACGATCTACAGCTCATATGCCTCAAACGGAAAATGCTACTTACCAGTATGCATCTGTTCTTGGCATGTAGAGCTGTAGATTCGTATACGCCACCCGCCTCCCCGGATACCTCTATCTGTTCCAGTACTATCTTACTTAGATACATTACACATGGACATCTCTTTCTATTTCTTACTAACTCCATCATCACCCTTTATGGCGAAAACAATCTGGAGATAGAGTCCATGCCCATGCGCACTATCACCATAAGGAGGAGTCACCTACCTTGTGACTACAAAGACTTCTTCCAAGACAAAAACAAAGTGCAAACATCCGAGCCCAACACCGATGGCGATCTATGCACAAGTATACAAATCTACAGCTCTACATTCCAAGAACAGATGCATACTGGTAAGTAGCATTTTCCTTTCTTCCATTGTCCCTACTTCATTCTTCCTCTTCAATAGAATGTAATTCCTCTTATTCTAGACTTATTTGCTTATCATGGTGCTTTTGCACACCGTAAGTGATATGCAAAGCTGTCCAGAACTATTGCATCAAATTATATTTTGCATCATGCTATCAGGGGGCCATCCGACCACTACAGGGTGGTGATGGCGCTCATGTGCTTGGAGTGGACAGCAGCTAAAGCTGCTTTTTTCAGAAACAACAAACATGGTTTGCAGAGCGACTGCCTGTTTTGCAGCATTTTGATTTGATTTGATATTTATATAGCGCAGCATTCACCCGAAGGCATCAAGGCGCTAAGAGAAAGGCCATACATACCACGGAATCTAGAAAAAAAAGCGAAAGAACTACAACTCACCGTTCGACTGTGAATATCCTGGTTTTAAGGGCCTTTCTGAATGGGAGCAGAAGAGGGATAGATCTAAGAGCAAGGGGTAGGGAGTTCCAGAGTTTGCTTGCTGCCACTGAGAATGCCCTATCCCCCCACTTACTCTTCTTGGTACCAGTAGTTGCTTTTGAAGTGAGGAGCGTAGTAATCTGCTGGGAGAGTGCTGTTTGAACATATTCTTCAGTCTTGAGGGGTAGGGAGCGTGCAATGATTTATGGACCATACAAAGAGATTTAAAAATGATGCGTTGTTCAATGGGAAGCCAATGCAGATGTTCTAGACCCTTCTTAGCAGATTGTTTTTTGGGAATGTCCAGAATAAGTCTTGCCAAAGCGTTCTGTAGTACCTGGAGTTTATGCTGTAAGATCTTATTGGCAGCCAGGTACAGGGCATTGCAGTTATCGAGTCTGGACATTACCAGGGCCAGTGCTACCTGGATCCTAGCTGATCGCTGGATGAAAGGGAATATTTTTTTTAACATCCTTATGAGCCAGGAGCATGTAGAGATGGTACGATTCACTTGGACATTGAAACTAAGTTCAGTGTCCATCAGGACTCCCAGGTTCTTAGCCTTTGCGCTCGGGACAGGGCAGCATCCCAGAGATTGAGGCCAGCAGCTGCTATTCCATTTGGCTGCCCCTGATCCAAATATCATCACCTCAGTTTTCTCCCCATTAAGCTTCAAGAAGTTAGTGGACATCCAGTCTGCCACTCTGGTCATGCATCCAAGGACATTTTCTGACAGGGAGCCCAGCCCCTTGGGGATGGTAACCATAATTTGAGTATCGTCCGCATATGACACCACCTCGAATCCAAAAGAGTGGACTATGGTTGCGAGGGGTGCCACATACAGATTAAAGAGGGTGGGACTCAGGGAAGACCCCTGCGGGACTCCACAAGGTAGAAGATAGGAGTCTGAGTGAAAGGATTTTAAATTCACCCTTTGGGATCTCCCTGTCAGAAATGAGGACAAGAGGGCAAGTGTTTGATGAGAGATACCAAGACTCCGGAGTCTGTCCAGCAGCAAGGTAGGTGAGATGATATCAAATGCTGCTGACAGATCCAGGAGAATTAGCACTACCCCTTGTCCTTCATCCACCGTACGCCTGATGTAGTCCGTAGCATGAATATTTATCTGGATTCACATGCTGTGCATTATTCTGCCATCTAGTGGTTGGGTCTGGAAACCTTTTTTTAGTCCTCTTTTCTTTTTTAGGTCTTGCCTAGCGTTGCAGCGTGCATGCGCTGCTCGCTCTGCGAGACATCTTGTGGATGAGGAGCTTTCAGAAGGGGACTTGAAGCCCAGCCCCTCATTTTCATTGGCTGGCATCATAGTTTATGTAAAACTGTAGCCTCCGATTGGAACTGAGGCCTTTTGGTTGCCGCCCTTTCCCCTTTTCGTCCGGCCTGGATCGTCTGCCTTTCGGCTGTCGTGAAGCACTTTCTTATCTGTAGGAGGCGTGTAAGTGTGACATGAGCGTGTAAGTGTGAACACATCTGTTTCACTCGTCTTTGTTAAAGGCAACCGAATGTTTATTTTTGCATCGCGCTTTCACTTAAAGTGAACGCGCGATGCAAATATAAACAATCGGCTGCCTTTCCGCAATGGCAAGCGCTTGTTATTTGCACGCAACCGAGGTCGCGTGGCTCTTTGGGGCGTTTGTTGCTGCTCTGGGACTCTGGAAAGGATTCTGCGCGGTCCCGCTGATATTAACTAAGTGATTGTAAGACCCCTTATGACCTCACAACCGTAGGTCTTTGTTAGTGCACCGGCGGTGCTGCGGTAATCCACGCGGCCCCAAGAAATACCGCCTCCGCCAGTTACATTGGGCGGTCTTGTTTGTTTTGTGTGAAATATTTATTGGGAGGCGCGGGGGCTGGGAGGGGATCGCTTTCCGAAAGCCTTTCTTCCTTCGACACTTGAGCCGGGCTCGCTTCAAACTGTGTCACCAACCTGGGCCCGCGACGGGCCGCTGGGGCCTGCTCTCAACCTCGGGCCGGCCGCATTTAGCTCTGTCGGGGCGAGTGCTGTAATTATACACTTGTGCCTAATTGGGACCGCAGCTGGAAGCTGCTGCACAGTCTCCAAATAATGGGTGGGGGATGTTTCACATGGTGAGGGTATGGCAGGGCTTTAATTTCTTAACCGCCCGCTTTCTGTAAACAGTGCATTGCAGTGATTAAAAGAGCCTTGTTTGGTATCGAGCCCCCGTGGCCGCTCGAAAGTTCACTGCGCAAAGACAATGACCCCCCCCTCCGCACCCGTCACTTCAGACCTTGTCCCCAAGTGTTTTATAAGAAGGGATGTGCCTGGAATCCTCGCTTGTGTCTAGCGAGCGATCTATGTTACTTTTGTTGCGAATAAAAGCAAAGCAGAAAAAAAGGCTAAAATTGTGTATGAAAAACAAACAAACAAATGCTGACGTGGTGACAGCAGGGTGCGGTTATCTACAGACGTGCCACGAGAACCCACTCCCATAAGGACGTCACAGCAACTGAAGTCTGTACCTCTTAGCATATACATCTTAGATGGAAAAAACACAAGTGAACAACGTCAACGGGCGCTTAATGCCAAGGTGGCTTTCAGTCTTCTGCCTGCAGATAATAACCCTCGCTTGTGGTGCTCATCTCTGGGGGATGAGACGCCCTAAAAACAAAATATGGAGCCGCCTGGCACCAAGGGCTGCGTGAAAGTGCGTAAAGTGTTGACGACAAAGCTCTGAGTGGCACCATTCACCAGAGATTTTGAGGGAGTGGCTAGAGACTGCCCTAAATCGTTTTGAAAGGGCGGGGGGACGGAGGGGGCGAGTTGCCAGTTTCATTTTTTTTCCCATCTTCTGTAAGCTAATGAGGGTGAAGCGTGAGCCATAGGCAACGAGGCCACGAAATTAGCTGTGACAGGGAGCTTGATCCATCGCGCGAGCCCCGTTCTGCCCTCCACCAGAGTAAACAAATGTGCATGTTGGGGGGATGTGCTGTGTTCATTGGGCAGGCTGCGGGGGAGGGGTGCTACCACTTTCCAGACACTGCACCCGGGATGTCCCGGACAATGCTGGCGCTCTCGGATATGGTTTGCCTAGGGTGATGACTTCCCTTGTAAACTCCTGGCTCGTGAGGGGGGAGTTGGGCTCACAAGACAGTTTTACCACAGTCTGTAAATTTTGCCTATATTACTTGTAGAGCAGGGGTGGTGTTTATTATTTCACTTGAAAGGCAGAGGGTGTGTTTATTTCCCACAGTCTCTGAAGTCGCATGTAGGTGCTGCGGCTCTTCCATTCTGCAGGGCTGTAGGGGGCGCTCTATAGCGTGTCTTCACTGTTCGCTGCCCCGCCTTCTCGAGGAGTATCTCTCTCCATCCTTACATATGTCCCTCGACCATCCCGGATATCACCCCCCTCCCGTTGTCAGACGCTAATTGTCCCAAAGTCTATTGGTCCCAATTTACACCTTTGACTTCACATGTACTGACTAATTTGTGCCCCCCCTCTCGCTCCTGAAGGGAGTACTGCCCCGTCTCCCCCCCCTACCCTGCAGTCAACCCCTCTCACCAGTGACCCGGTCACGCCCACTTCCTAATGTGCCACAAGGCTTTCTCCCACTGAAGCGTGTGCTCTTCCTTTGACACCCCACCCCCACTCTCATATGTTCCAAGCCTTCATCCCCTCCCCCAAAACAGCACAAGGACTGCTATTCGCAGAGTCTCAAAAATGCAGCCGGTGGTCGACAACTTTACCCCAAACTGACTCGGTGGGGTCTCCACCCCCAGTCTTACAAAGGACTCTGGGTCTTCTGTCAGTCTAGTCTAGGTACCAAGATACCCCAGGAGGGTAGCGGAGGATGCCATCATACCCAGAGAATGTAACCAGAGATGCTTCCCTGCCAAGGGAATGTAACCTTAGACGTCTGTCCTCAAGGGGGACTGTGCCGAGACGCTTGTCTGTGAAGGGAATGTAACTATATCGCCTGCCTACACAGGGAATGTAAGCCTAGATGGCTGCCTACCAAAGCAGGGGGGGGGGGGCGTGGTTGCTATTAGCATTGGAAATGCATTATATTTATGTTTTTAAAGAACAATCACATTAATAAAAGCCAGTACCATTTACAATGCCAATAGCTCACACTAGTGTAAATGCAATGCAATAGGTTTCGCATTGAAACTTTTTTTAAGCAATTGCCATATAAAATTACAATGCATTTTATTTATGTTTTACAAAAGAAAAACAAAACAAAAAAACAATGTCATTTACAATGTCAATAGCTCAAAATAATGTCAGTGCGAGACCAATTGCATTGTAAATGCTTGTTTTCACCTTCCTGGGTGTCAAGTGTAGCCATTTGGTGCTATGTCTCTCCTCCTGCGACGTCAGACATATGCCCCAGAAGCCTCTGTGCATGGTCGCCATCTTCACATTCTTTTTTCCGCTATTGGGTCTGGAAGCAATAGCTCATGTTCTAGGGATGCCAGTGGAATCACTGAATAGAATACGTTGGATTGACAAAAGAGAGAAAAATAAAGGGAAAAGGTTTGAAAACCGAAGCACACCGAAAATCACTGAAAGGTACTCTAGGAGCACCAAAAGAAATAACCGGACCATGTAAGTTGTTGACCACTCAGTTTGAGATTGCATGGAAGGGGTGAGAAGGGCACTAAGGAAAATGGAGATTTTGCTCCGAATGCCATTGAAAGCTTGCCCAAAAGGACAGCCATGAGGTCTGTAACTTCTACTTTCTGGAGAACCACGACACAGGAATTGTGAAGTGTGCACTGAGTTTAGGCCTAAGAGAGAGAGGCAGAGGCGCTAACACCAGACTACCATGCAGGGGGAGCCCGTCACTTGGGGACCTTGGCTTGTTGAATGTTGAGGAGGACAACATCGAGGAGGCTGAAGTGGCCCAGGCAGAAGCACGTTGAGATGGAAGAAGTCGACGAAGTCGAGGCAAGACAGCCAACAAATCCAGGGATGGAGAACCTCGGAAGCAGCAGGTGACATTGAAAAAACTCTCTGGGGCCGAAGACTTTGAGCTTGAAGCCCCATGAGGCTGCCTTGGCTTCGAAGCACTCGGTGACCGAAAAAAAGCCAAAAAGCAAGGAGAAACTCCACGGGTTCCTGAAGAGAGACACCTTTGGAGGACGTCCCTCGTAGATACTTTTCATGCTTAAAGGCGATTGGGAGAAGAAGAGGTCAAAAGAAGGCTCGAAGGACCCGCTGGAGCCGAAGAAAAGGGCGTTGAAGTCGCTTGACTCTGACGAGCGAGGCCTTGAAACTGAGAGAAAGAAAAGGAGGCTCGATGGCAAAATGGCTGCGATTCTTCAGAAGAAGAAAGATTTTGAGGCTTCCATGAAGGAATTCAAAATCCCCTCAAGGCCATCAGTGGAAAAGAGCAGGGAGGAAGAATATCAAGGCGAGGTGTACCCCCCAACTATCCCCGAACCACAAGAAGAGGAGCAGGATATGTTCCTCTATTAGGAGGACACTGAGTACCAAGGGATATTTCAGGATGTAATAGCGGTGACGAATAGTGGCAGGACCTCGAAACAGACTCGCCGGAAGAGGCAATCGATACATACCCCTCAAGGCATTTGCCATCCGACGACATCACAATGTGCAGCGCCATAGTGAAGAAGGCAGCAGATAAGTACAGGGTACAGCTAGAGGAAAAGAGAGCACCAGCTTGTTTCCTCGTAGAGACACTTCTACCAGCCCAGAGCAAATACCAATACCTCCCCATGCTGCTAAGCATCCTAGATAAGGGGAGGGACGCCTTTAGAGAGCCAACATCTTGCAATGCGGTAACACCGAGAATAAAAAAGAAATATAAGTATTCTTCAAAAGACCCTATCTACATCAAGGGCAGTCCAGTGGCGCATTGCATCATTGTGGCCACAGCAATAAAAAGGGCAAATGTCTCAACATCCACGGGCCCCCTGACAGAGAAACAAAGCAAGAGAGTAGAGGTGGTAGACCAAAAGGTTAGGGGGGGGCAGGGCACAGTGGAGGATCGCAAACCTGAATGCACTCCTGAACCATTATGCCCGCAGACACTGGGAGGAGGTCAACCATCTCTTGAAACACCTTACTGAGCAATATCTAAAGAGGGGAAAATGCATTTATTGAAGAGGGCAAGGCTATAGCCAACACATGCTTGAAAGCCTTAGACATGGCGGACACTGCCAGTAGACCGCTGGTAACTGGTACATCTATGAGAAGACACACCTGGCTGCAGTTGTGTGGTTTTAAAAATGAGGTTCAGGCGAACATCATGAACCCTTCTTTCTCATGTGAAACTATGTTTGGATCCTCTGTGGATAACACACTGAAACAAACTAAAAAAGTTGACACCGCAAAGGCCATGCAGGCATTGCAGTTTTGTGTGCAACCAAGGAGAGGCAACACCAGCAAGAAGACTCACAGAACGGGAAAGCTTCCAGGCTACAAAACCACAGTCTTCCTTCCAGCTGACTGAGCAGTCCCATACACAGTAGCGACAGCCTTTTGGGGCAGAACCAGAGAAAGGGGGCAGCTCCTTCACCTAGTGACTCCGCTTACCAGACACCCTACCACATTGCACCAGTGGGGGCAGACTAAAGGCCTTCTTCCAAGAGTGGAGGAGTGTCACGACAGACAAATAGATCATAAACATCATCCAATATGGTTACTAAATAGAACTGATATGGATGCCACCCAAACTTGGACCAAAGAGAAAACTACATCGAGAGGAGGAAAGGCACTGCCTGCAAAATGAAGTGCAGGGACTACTGCAAAAGAGGGCAGTAAAGAGGGTGCCCTTGGAAGAAATCAATCAAGGAAACTGCTCTTCATACTTTCCCGTTCCAGCCCTACTACACTTCCCTTAACTTGGTCAGACTCCAGGGCAGTTCTCTGGGAAATCAAGCTTCCCGCTAAACCTCCTTCTGCCGAAATGATCGGAAAATCTTTTGTCTCCCATGCCTGCCATAAGGTTCACGCCCCGGAGCTGAACTTTCTTCTCGCTGGCTCCCAGCAAGAGGAAACCAATGACATTGAGCTAATGGCGGTGAATGTCTCAGTTTGGCTGAATTCTGCAGTTAATAAACAGTTAGGGAAAGCAAGCGCACTTCACCATAGTTCAGTGACACTCCCAAGGATTGCAAAACAAGGGTGTCGCAGACGAGCGAAATTGGGCATACGACCCGATAGAGAAAGAAAAATATAAACATAGCATTGCTCAGTATAAAGAAACTCTTACTGACTGAAAAATCTGCCTTCTTCACTAAGCAAATAAAATCGGCCAGCAATTGGACCAAGGCATTGTTTCAAGCTGTCACCAAACTTTCTACATCAGCTACTAGGAACTCAGCAGGAAGTAGTCAGGCTTTCTGCAATTAGTTAGCGAATTTCTTTCAACAGAAAGTACAGGTAATCTTTAACAGATTTTCCTCCTGCGTTTTCAAAGTCCATAATAGTAATACGGTTAGGCCAGTGGTCTCTGATAGGGTCTGGTTTACAGAATTCGTTCCGCTTTCTGAGGATCAAGTCAAACTGGCCATTCTCAATTCAAAATTGGGATCTCTATAGGACTCTTGTCAGCCTAAAATCTTCCATCTAGTACCTGAATCAGTGGCCCTTCACCTGGCTAAGAACTTCAATGCCATGTTTAGTTGAGGTGTGTTTCCTAAGTAGTGGAAGGTAGCTACTGTTCTTCCACTGTTGAAGAAATCCAACTTAAATGCGCTGGACCTGAACAGCTATTGTCCTATCGCCAGGCTTCACCTCCCAGCCAAGCTGGTTGAGAAGGCCATGAATACACAACTTGCCGCGTTTCTGGAGAACAATTGTCTGCTAGATGATACACAGGTTGGCTTCCTAGGTGGTCACAGCACTGAGTTGGCTCTAATTGTGACCACAGAGGAAATTAGGGCCTCAGTGGATAAGGGTGGGAACACTGCCCTTATCCTGCTTGACCCATCTACAGCATTTGACACGGTCAATCATGACCTTTTGATTTACCGGTTACAGAGCTTGGGGATCGAGGATGTAGCTCTGGCCTTGCTGCGCTCCTTCCTCACAGACCATATCCAGGCTGTCTCCTTTGAAGACTTTACATCTGAGCCCTTTTCGCTACCATGCGGGGTGCTAGAGGGCTCATCATTGAGCCAGACGTTGCTTAATCTCTACGTCACCCCTTTGGTAGCCTTGATCAAGTCTTTTTGGTTGTCAGTCTCTTACGCTGACGACACCCAGATTGTGGTTTCGCTCTCTAATAAGGGTCCTAATAGGAGTGATACCTTTCGGAACTGCATGAGCCCAGTGAACCAGTGGATGGACAAAAACTGTCTTAAACTGAATTCTTCTAAGACAGAAGTGATCCTATTTGGTAACAACAGTTCTTTCTGGTCTCCTTCATGGTGGCGAGATGAGCTAGGCTCAGTTAAGAAGGTCAAAAACCTCGGCGTCTTGGTTGAGGATTGACTAACGTTTAAAGAGCAAGTTAATAAAGTAATCTCTGCATCCATTTTCTCCTTGCGCATTGTCAAGAAAATTACTCAGTTTCTGCCATTTGATTTGCTATAGACAGTTGTATTGCATTAGTCTTATCCAGAGTAGACTATTGTAATTGTTTGTATCAAAACTTCCCTAAAATGTCTCTGAACAAACTGCAAATTTTGCAGAACTCTGCAGCCCGTATGTTTTTGAAGGTTCCTAGATTCTGTTCGGCCTCACAAGCTATCAGTAGACTTCACTGGGTCCCCGTAAAGAAGCCTATAGTCTTCAAGGGCCTTTGCACTTCTTTCAAGGCACTTAAGGGTCTAGGTGCTGCCTATCTGAAAGAAAGATTCAGATGGTATCATCCTGGTAGGTTTATTAAAAATATAGAGAGTAACCCTTCAGAACAAAGGGAACTGGGTTGAAACCAATAATAAACTATTCCCTTTGATGTTATTAAACACGTACCTATTATTATACAGTCATACCAACATTTGTACCCCTTAATAGAGATAAAAAGATAAAAAAGTCAGGAAATAAAGAATGAATTGCCTTGCCAGTACTAAAAAAATAACTTGTTTATTAAAAATATCTATTGTAATTCAAAGTTACAGTTCTTCACATTTTAATTCATAATACGATTAAATTAAAAACATGATTGTTTCATGGATACAGGGATCTTATATCTTTTATGTGTACGTAAATCATAGATGTTAAATGGTACACCACATTTCTTGAAATGCCAAATCTTTTAGCACATATCCACTACTATATCATGTACACAGATGTCATTAAAATCAGACTTAAGACAAAAATGATTTAAAACAACAATACTCTAAACGTCTCGACGCAGCGTTTCGGTGGGAAAGACTGGATCTGAAAGAGACACGTTAGTGACAGATTCCTTACCTTAGAATATCCCCAGGCGTCAGGCTGGATCCGGAAAGTTTTTGCGTAGCAGTACCCTTGCGCGTCGGTAGGCGGCGTCGTGCGGCTCCGCGTCCGTCGTCGTGATCGCCGGGATGACGTCGCGGGCAGTACTTAGACGCCGCCCCTGCGCGCTGACGTCAGTTCTTCTTTTTCCGCGCCAGTAAGCGCAGATCCGGGAAGAGCAGTGCCCTAGTCAATTTTTGACTAACTTTTTTGTGAATTTTTTCACTTTCTTTTTCGAGTCTTCACGACTCATAGGTGTCGTAGGGATGCCCGGCTTCAAGCCATGCGGCGCCTGTGGTCGCATGATGTCGATCACGGACCCGCATCTGGAGTGTCTCTTCTGTCTCGGCCGAGACCACGACACGAAGTCGTGCCCTGACTGCCGGAAACTTCACCCGAAGGCTTTGCGAGAGCGGTCTCGAAAGCTACTCGAGGTCCGGCAGTCGGCTCCGCGCCGCACCAAGCCCCGGTCCCGGGAGAGGTCGAGGGGCCGGTCGCGGAGTCCCCGCCGGTCGTCGGAGTCCAAGTCTTCGCGCTCCTCGGGTAAGTCGAAGCACAAAAAGTCTTAAGAAGCATCATCGCTCTAAGGCTTCGCCTCGCCGGTCTCGCGACTCGGCTGAGGCCCCAGTCGGCACCGTCCCTGCGGCCCCGGACATGCCTGTAGAGCCGCCCCGCATTACCCGTCCTTTCCGGGTTCGGGGCGACTCCGGCCGAACTACAGGAATTCCTGTCGGCCATGGCCCGCCTCTTCGGGCCTCCAGGTCCCTCCGGTGCGCCTTCGGGCCCCGCGGGCCCTGATGGGGTTGCCCCGGCGCCGCCGTAGACTCCGGTCCTGGCGCCGCCTGTCCCACCAGCCTTCATCCCGGCCTCGGCTCCGGCCCCGGCCTCGATCCCGGCTCCAGTGGTACCGCAACCCCCATCGACGCCGGTTGACCTAACCACGCCTCCGCCGATGTCCCCGGTGCCGTTCCTGACGCCGTCCGGGGCTCCGGACGGCGTCGTTCCCCGGTTCTCTCCGGCTCCGGACATGGAGCCAGACCGACGTCGCTCGACCCTGAGGCTGCTGGGCCTCATGGCCTCCTGCATCCTGCTGGTCGATCATGCCAGATGGCATATGCGGGCTCTGCAGTGGGACCTGAAGTTCCAGTGGGCGCAGCACCAGGGCAACCTGTCCGATCACGTCCAGATCTCGGAGGGGACTGCAACACAGTTGCAGTGGTGGCTCTCGAACCGGCAATGGGTCATGGGCAGATCCCTCTCCCTTCCCCAGCCAGAGCACACATTTGTGACGGACGCGTCCCTTCTGGGATGGGGCGGTCACATGGGAGAGGCGGAGATCAGAGGCCTCTGGTCTCTGGCGGTGTCCCGGCTCCATATCAACCTTCTGGAGCTCCGGGCGATCCGACTTGCACTGAAGGCATTCCTTCCCTCTGTCAAAGGGAAGGTAGTGCAGGTGTTCACAGACAACACCACCGCCATGTGGTATTGCAACAAACAAGGCGGGGTGGGGTCGTGGACCCTCTGTCAGGAGGCTCTGCGCCTCTGGACATGGCTGGAACATCAGGGCATGTTCCTGATGGTTCAACACCTGGCAGGTTCCCTGAACGCCAGGGCGGACGAACTCAGCCGCAGGTGCATGATGGATCACGAATGGCGTCTTCACTCGGAAGTGGCGCAAGGACTCTTTCACCAGTGGGGAGAGCCTTGGTTAGATCTATTCGCCACCGAAGAGAACGCGAAATGTCATCGGTTCTGCGCGTTGGAATTTCCAAGGCGGCACTCGCTCGGCGACGCTTTTCGTCGCGAGTGGAGTTGCGGTCTGTTGTACGCCTTTCCGCCTATACCACTTCTACCCAGTGTTGAAGAAGATTCGGCACGACCGGGCCCAAGTCATTCTTGTGGCTCCGGACTGGGCTCGAAGAGTTTGGTATCCCGAGCTACTCAGTATGAGCGTATATCCCCCGATCCGTCTGCCTCTTCGGGAGGATCTTCTGTCGCAGCAGCAGGGGACGGTCCTCCACCCGAACCTGTCCAGCCTCCACCTGCTTGCGTGGAGATTGAGCGGCGGCAGTTGATTCCTTTCGACTTGCCTCCCGAAGTTTGTGATGTGATTCTGGCAGCCAGGCGTCCCTCCACTAAGGTGGTATACGCCTGCAGGTGGAACAAGTTTGTGGCCTGGTGCACAGCAAAGGCTGTGAATCCCCTTTCTGCCCCTCTTTCTGAGGTTCTTCTGTTCCTTCTTTCCCTGGCCCAACAGGGTTCTGCCCTGGGTACCATCAAGGGCTATCTTTGTGCCATCTCGGCCTTCCTCAGGCTTCCTGATCAGCCCTCCCTTTTCAAGTCCCCTGTTGTTAACAGGTTTCTAAAAGGCATTACACACCTCTTCCCTCCTGTTCCGTTTGTAATGCCTCAGTGGGACTTGAACTTGGTTCTTACCTTTCTTATGTGCGCTCCCTTTGAGCCTCTACATAACTGTCCTCTTCGTCTTCTCACTCTGAAGACAGCCTTTCTGGTGGCCATCACCTCCGCTCGGCGGGTGAGTGAGCTCCAGGCTCTTTCATCCAAACCTCCCTTTCTGTCTGTCCATCCAGACAAGGTTGTTCTTAGGACGCGCCCGTCCTTCTTGCCAAAGGTGGTTACTGCCTTCCACATTGGGCAGACCATCACTTTGCCCACCTTCTTTCCGCCTCCGCATCCTTCCAGAGAGGAAGAGAGGCTCCACCGTCTGGACCCAAAACGTGCGCTTTCTTTTTATATCAACCGCACACAACACTTCCGGGTGGATGACCAGCTCTTTGTTGGCTACGTGGGCGCCAAAAAGGTCGGGCGGTGCACAAGAGAACCATCTCCCGCTGGGTAACTTTGTGTATCAAAGCCTGCTATTCTTTGGCTAAGAAGGAGCCTCCTGTTGGGCTGCGTGCCCATTCCACCAGGGCAACGGCTGCTACCACGGCTTTAGGCCGCGGTGTTCCGCTGCAGGATATCTGTCAGGCAGCTACGTGGGCCTCGCTGCACACGTTTACAAAGCATTACTGCCTTGACAGTCAGGTCCGGAGGGACGGCTTCTTTGGCCGTTCTGTCCTCCGGGACTTCTTTGTCTGATCTTTGTTCGCAGACCCACCACCGGGGTTGGTATTGCTGGGGTATCTATTCTAAGGTAAGGAATCTGTCACTAACGTGTCTCTTTCAGATGCACAAGTTACTAACTTGTGTAACGATATATCTGTAAGAGACAGTAGTTAGTGACAGATTCCCTACCGCCCACCCATCCTCCCCGTTCTGCGAACTGATTTCTAGGGTTAAGGACATCCCTTTCAGGGCCCTAGTATTTTTCAGACACCTATGTCAGCTTCTTGCATGGCTCTGCGTTCCTGGCGCGGAAAGTCGTGTACAGAACTGCCGTCAGCGCGCAGGAGCGGCGTCTAAGTACTGCCCGCGACGTCATCCCGGCGATCACGACGCCGACGACGGACGCGGAGCCGCACGACGCCGCCTACCGACGCGCAAGGGTACTGCTACGCAAAAACTTTCCGGATCCAGCCTGACGCCTGGGGATATTCTAAGGTAAGGAATCTGTCACTAACTACTGTCTCTTACATATATATCGTTACACAAGTTAGTAACTTGTGCTTTACACCACCTTCTTCAGGACAGAGCAAGCAGTATTGCAGAATCTATAGGTTTATTCGTAGTCTTGATGTGACATCATCTTGATTTGATGTGTCAATAAATTTCTTGGCATCTAGGATGTATATTCGGCTGTCTTTTAAGGGACCAACTATATGTTCACTGTGAGGTTAATCAATTCCTCACTCATGGCTTATTTATTTAAAAGCTTGATCACTTCCGGATGGTGGTATATCCTTGTTCACTTTCTTGGTCTCAAGGTGTATGTTATCGTAGAGGTTAATCAATTCCTTTATGGTGACTTTAGTTAAAAAACCATATAATAATTTTTGGTTTCTTCCCCCGGAGTGTTCTTTTTCAACTAATGTTAGAGTGAATCTTCCATTTGCGAGGTGAGAATACTTCTTTAACTCCTTCTCGCCTTAATCACAATTTCTGTAACATTAGCGTAGCGCGCTCCGTATACACCACACTCCAGGACGTATTTCCAATGAAAAGAACACTCCGACGCCCTCCTGAACAGATACGGACACCAGCAGTGGGACGACTTAGAGGAGCTCATCAACAAGCTCCCTGAGGAGGACAAAAAGAGAGGAAAATCTATTGTCCAAGAAAGCAGAAACATCGCAAACACATGCCTTAAATCTGCACTAGATGCAGCAGACACTGCTAGCAGGCAAATGTGCACAGGCACCACCCTACGAAGACATGCTTGGCATCTCCTGGTTCAAACAGGAGGTACAAACCTCCATCATCAACAGGCCTTTCACAGGGGACGCACAATTTGGGAAGGAGGTAGACGAATCCCTCCAACAAATCAAGAAAGACAATGAACAGCCAGAGCGAGCGGAGCCCTGCAGCAAAGAGGTACCTTCAACAGAGGTGGGTTCAACAACTGAAAACCCACAGGAAGAGGTGCATTTGGCCAAGGACACCAAATGTCGCAACAGGGCCAAGGGAACGGACAACAAACAGGCCAACAATCAGGATACCAAGGTTGGCAACAACAACCCAAGCAGCCCTTTCGAGGAAGAGGCAGGGGCAGAGGCCAGCCCTCTAGAGGAAGAGGAAACGGCTCAATTTGACTCCCAAATACAACAGGACCACATCAAACACCAGTGGGAGGAAGAATATCACAATTCTTCAAACAGTGGCAAAAAATCAAAACAGACAATTGGATATTAAATCTGGTGAAATACGGGTATTGCATAGAACTAACAAAGACGCCACCTGCAAACCCACCAAAAACAAAGTTTAAAAAAACAAGAACTCATACAGTTAAATTTGGAAATAAAGGAACTACTGCAAAAACAAGCAATAGAATTAGTACCAAAACAGGAGGTTTTCAAAGGAAACTATTCACCATACTTCCTAGTTCCCAAACAGGACCTATCACTAAGGCCAATCCTGGACCTATGGTTCATAAACAAGTTCATCTTAACACAACACTTCAAAATGGCTACGCTACAAGAAATAATTCCCCAAATCCAAAGAGGAGATTACTTGGCAACAATAGACCTCAAGGATGCCTACTTACACATTCCTATGAACGAAAAACACAGAAAATACCTACGGTTCCTACACAGAGGAACGCACTATCAATTCAAGGTACTCCCTTTCGGAATCAAGTCAGCACCAAGGGTTTTCACCAAGTGCCTAGCCGCAGTGGCGGCACACCTAAGAAGAGAAGGGATACACGTTTACCCCTACCTGGACCACTGGCTCATAAGGGCAAACACAAGACAGAGATGCCTCAAACACATTCAAACAGCTATTCACACGCTGCAAAATCTAGGGTTCTCTATAAACCACAAGAAGTAATCCACAAAGCCAGAAAGAGAAAAGACTTTCCTAGGTGCAAGACTAAACTCAAGAAACGCGCGGGCGTACCAGACGCAGAAGAGAATGCAGGCAATAAAGCAAGAAACATCACTCTACCACAAGGGTCAGTCTCTGACAGTGAGGAGGGTCATGGGCATGATGGCATCATGCATACCACTAATTCCTCATGCCTGCCTACACATGCGCCCATTTCAAGAATGGCTGATCAACAACTGGTCCGAAGCCAAAGGGAGTTGGGAGGATCTAGTGGTTGTTACGCACAGGCTGCAAGCAGAAATACAAGGGTGGGCATTCAACAACAATCAATCAATCAATCACGGCATTTATAGAGCGCGCTACTCACCCGGGAGGGTCTCAAGGCGCTGGGGGAGGGGGTAAGTTACTGCTCGAACAGCCAGGTCTTGAGCTGCTTCCTGAAGGCGAGATGGTCCTGGGTTCGCCGAAGGTGAGTGGGGAGGGAGTTCCAGGTCTTGGCCGCCAGGTAGGAGAAGGATCTTCCTCCGGCGGTGGTTCTGCGGATGCGTGGTACGGTGGCGAGGGCGTGGCTGGTTGATCGTAGCTGGCGTGTGGGCGTGTAGAAGGACATGCGGTCGTTGAGGTACTTTGGGCCCAGGTCGTGGAGGGCCTTGTGTGCGTGGGTGAGGAGTCTGAACGTGATTCTCTTGCTGACGGGGAGCCAGTGCAGGTCTTTCAGGTGTACGGTGATGTGGCTGTGTCGGGGATGTCCAGGATGAGTCGTGCGGAGGCGTTCTGGATGCGCTGGAGTCTCTTTTGAAGTTTGGCTGTGGTTCCGGCGTAGAGGGTGTTCCCATAGTCCAGTCGGCTGGTGACGAGTGCCTGGGTGACGGTCTTCCTGGTTTCAGTGGGGATCCATCTGAAGATCTTGCGGAGCATGCGCAGGGTGTTGAAGCATGAAGATGAGACGGCGTTGACTTGTTTGGTCATTGATAGGGAGGAGTCCAGGATGAAGCCCAGGTTGCGTGCGTGGTCCGTTGGCTTGGGTGCGGTGCCCAGGGCCGGGGGCCACCAGGAGTCGTCCCAGGCGGAGGGTGATGAGCCCAGGATGAGGACTTCCGTCTTGTCTGAGTTCAGTTTAAGGCGGCTGTTCCTCATCCAGTCGGCGACGTCTCTCATCCCGTCGTGCAGGTTGGCTCTGGCGGTAGTGGGGTCGTTGGTGAGGGAGAGGATCAGCTGGGTGTCGTCGGCGTAGGAGATGATGTTGAGGTTGTGTCGGCGTGCGATGGCTGCGAGGGGGCTCATGTAGACGTTGAAGAGGGTCGGGCTGAGTGAGGATCCTTGTGGAACGCCGCAGATGACTTCGGTGGCTTCGGATCTGAACGGGAGAGGCGGACTCTCTGGGTTCTTCCGGCGAGGAACGAGATGATCCATTCCAGTGCTTTCTCTCGGATTCCGATGTTGCTGAGGCGCTTCACTAGGGTGCGGTGGCAGACGGTGTCGAACGCCGCGGAGAGGTCCAGGAGGATGAGGGCAGCTGTTTCCCCGTTGTCGGTTAGGGTTCTGATGTCGTCGGTGGCTGCGATAAGGGCGGTCTCGGTGCTGTGGTTGGCCCGAAACCCGGACTGCGAGGGGTCGAGGGATCCATTCGTCTCGAGGAAGGCGGCAAGCTGTCTGTTGACGGTCTTCTCGATGACTTTGGCCGGAAACGGAAGGAGCGAGATGGGGCGGTAGTTCTTGAGGTCGGTGGGGTCCGCCGTTGGTTTCTTCAGGAGGGCGGTAAGCTCGGCGTGCTTCCAGCTCTCCGGGAAGGTGGCGGTGCGGAAGGAGGAGTTGATGATGTCCCGGAGATGGGGTGCGATGGTGGCGTCGGCTTTGTTGAAGACGTGGTGTGGGCAGGGGTCGGTTGGTGATCCGGAGTGGATGGAGTTCATCGTGCGGGTGGTGTCTTCGGTGTTGATCGGGGTCCAGTTGCAGAGGGTGGTGGTGGCGGGCATTGGTTCGGCGGTAGGGTGCGTTGTTTGTGCGTTGAAGCTGTTGTGTATGTCGGTGATCTTGCGGTGGAAGAACGCGGAGAGTGAGTTGCAGAGGTCTTGCGAGGGGGTGATGTCGTTGTTTCCGGCGCTGGGGTTGGAGAACTCTTTGACGATGCTGAAAAGTTCCTTGCTGTCATGGGCGTTGTTGTCCAGTCGTTCTTTGAGTGCCGACTTCTTGGTGGCACGGATCAGCTGGTGGTGTTTGCGGGTGGCGTGCTTGAGGGCGGTCCTGTTGTCTGTGGTCTGGTCGAGTCGCCAGGTTTTCTCGAGAGTGCGGCAGTTCTTCTTGGATTCCTTGAGTTCGTTGGTGAACCAAGGGGTTTTCTTGCTTCCGGGTCTGCTGGGAGGGTTTTTAGTGGTGCGAGGTCGTCGGCGCAGGCGGTCAGCCACTTGGCGAGGTTGCTGGCTGCTTCGTTTGGGTCCGTTGTGTCGGTGGGTGTGTTCTGGCTGAGGGAGGCGGTGAGCTGCTCGGCGGTGATCTTGCTCCAGCTCCGGCGGGGAGCCTGTTGCGGGTGGTGGTGGGTCGCAGTCTTTCTGAAGCTGAAGTGGACGCAGCTGTGGTCGGTCCAGTGGAGTCCGGTGGCGTGGCTGAAGGAGATGTGCTTGCTGGACGAGAAGACGGGGTCAAGCGTGTGGCCGGCGTAGTGGGTGGGCGTGTTCACCAGTTGCTTGAGTCCGAGGTTGGCGAGGTTGTCCAGCAGGGCGGTGGTGTTTCTGTCGTTGTTGTTCTCCAGGTGGAAGTTGAGGTCCCCTAGGAGGATGTAGTCGGCGGAGGGCATGGCGTGCGGGCTGATGAAGTCTGCGATGTCTTCGCTGAATAGTGTGCGTGGTCCCGGGGTCTGTAGATGAGGGTGCCTCGGAGGGTGGTCTTGGGGTCCGTGTGTATCTGGAAGTGTAGGTGTTCGGCGGCGGTGAAGGTCTCGTCGGAGTTAGTCGAGATGCGGATGGTGTTCTTGTGTACGATGGCGATGCCTCCTCCCGTCTGGTTGACGCGGTCCTTCCGGGTGATCTTGTATCCATCCGGGATGGCTATGGCGATGTCAGGCAACATAGCACAAGGCAGACCTTTCAGGACCCCAACTCCTTCTGTGACAATCACTACAGACGCATCTCTCAGTGGATGGAGAGCGCACCTCAAACAGCTGGAAGTAAGTGGTCAATGGAACGAACAGGATTCCATAAAACACATCAACTACTTAGAAATAAAAACGGTGTTCCTAGCACTGAAGGCGTTCCAGAAACACATTCAGGGGAAAACTGTGTTAATCCAAACGGACAACACCACAACAATGTTCGACCTCAACAAACAGGGAGGTACAAAATCATTCCCACTGAGCAAGCTAGCACAGGAAATCTGGCAATGGGCAGTATCCCAAGCGATCAATTTGCAAACAGTACATCTTCCAGGAGTGGACAACACAACAGCAGATCAACTGAACAGACAGAACAACTGTTCCCACGAATGGGAGCTGAACCACAAAACAGTACAATACATCTTCAATCTCTGGTGAACACCAGTGATGGACCTGTTTGCAACAATACAGAACAAGAAATGCCAGTTCTTTGCCTCAAGGTTTCTACACCACCTGTCAAGAGGGAATGCCCTGTCACTAAATTGATCAGGGACATTTGCATACGCCTTTCCTCCAATACCCCCAATCCAAAGAGTGCTAGAAAGGACAAGACAACCAGGAACAAACCTAATTCTCATTGCCCCGCATTGGCCAAGACAGACATGGTACTCAAGCCTGTTAGAGCTGTCCAGGGGAAGGATGATCAAGATCAAAACATACAAGGACCTATTGACAATGCAACAGGGCCAGATTTTCCACCCGGAGCCAAAGACGCTGCAACTAGTTGCTTGGCACCTGAATACGTAGAGTTTGGCCACCTCAACCTGCCTCAACGAACAATGGAAATCCTAAAGGAAGCAAGAAAGCAAACTACAAGTAAATGTTATGCCGCAAAATGGAAGCGATACATCTCCTGGTGCACAGCTAATAACCACATAAATTCAGTCATCAGACAAGAAACAGTGATCACCTATCTGACTCCTCTCCTAGACAGCCACAGCAACTACTCAAGCATAAAGGTGCACCTCGCTGCTATCGTAGCATACACCAGAGGAAAAGCATGCAAAAGCTTCTTCACAAGGCCTGTTATAAAACGATTCCTAGAAGGATCAAAAAGAATTGCTCCCCCTAGAACAACACCATTGCCCATGTGGAGTCTAAATACAGTGCTCACGCAACTAATGACAAAACCATTTGAGCCCATGCATAAGGCAGAACTCAAGCACATCGCCTTAAAGACAGCCTTCCTCATTGCTATAACATCCTTACGGAGAGGAAGCGAGTTGCAAGCATTAACCATTCAGGAACCATCCATGCAAATACACAAGGACAAGGTAATTTTAAAGACAAACCCACAGTTCCTGCCAAAGGTGGTATCCAAATACCACTTAGACCAAAATATCCTCCTCCCGGTCTTCTTCAAAAGCCCAAAGACTAAGGGAGAAAGAAGACTCCATACCCTGGATGTAAGGACGGCACTACTTTACTACTTACAAAGAACAGAACAAACGCGAAAATCCAAACAGTTGTTTGTGGCCTACGCACACATCAACACAGGATCGCCTGTCACAAAGGCAACAATCTCAAGATGGATAGTCCAAGCTATCCAAGTATGCTTTGCCACCGCTAATAAGCAATTAACAACACAGCCAACAGTTCACTCCACAAGAAAGAAGGGAGCAACCCTGGCATTTATGGCCAATGTGCCCATAGACACTGTTTGTGCAGCAGCTACATGGGCATCACCACTCACGTTCACAAAGCATTACTGTGTGGACATACAAATGAATAAGGAAGCACAAATAGGACAGAAAGTACACCTGTTCGCAAAGTCTTCCTCTTACCGCAGCATCCCCAAAAAGGAAGAAACCGCTACGTAATCTGATGCACAGCATGTGAATCCAGAAAAGGATTCACGCTGCAAAACGAAATGGTTACTTACCAGTAGGAGTAGTTTTGCAGCTTGAAGAATTTTCTGGATACATATGCGACCCACCCGACCTCCCCTGCGAGGAAAACAAACAGGTGCGGAAGAGATTTACAGTAATTATATAGATAACCATCGACAGGACTTCTAACTAAGAACACAAACAGAAAAAAGAATCCGAAGATGGCTACCACGCACAACGACCTCTAGGGCGCCGTCTGACGTCACACAGGGGGACGTACCTGGCACCAAATGGTGGTCGACAGTGCACAAAAACAAACAAAAAAAAACAAACAAGGACTATTCTGGACCCAACCACTAGATGGCGGAATAATGCACAGCATGTGAATCCAGAAAATTCTTCAAGCTGCAAAACTACTCCTACTGGTAAGTAACCATTTCGTTTTTCTCTCCCTAAAAGCCTTTCATATACTGTTACGTGGAAGACGGTGCAAATTCAGACGGACAACACAGCCACGAAGTTATATCTGAACAATCAATGCTGTCAAAACTAACTCAAGAGATTTGGAGATGGGCCATTCAGAGAGTAGTAGTCCTGATACCAATACACATGCTGGGTCTAGAAAATGGAGAGGCAGACAACGTAAGCAGAGAAGCATCCGTATCACATGAATGGGAATTAAACAACAAAGTGTTCCAAGAGGTCTTCCAATAGTGGGGCACACCAGAGATCGACTTATTAGCAACCCTACAAAGTGCAGAGACTTTGCATCCAGGCACCCACAACGACTCTCCAAAGGAGAATGCTCCGTCAACAGACTGGTCAGGGATATTTTCCTATGCCTTTCCACCAATTCCCCTCATAACTCTAGTGATAAACAAGTGCAAACAGTCCCAGATGACAATAATCCTAATTGTTCCACAGTGGGCAAGACAAGCAAAGTTCTCAGAACTGTTGGAGATGGCTAGCGGAAATGTAAAGAAGTTACCATGAAAACACTAGTGATAAACAAGTACAAACAGTCCCAGATGACAATAATCCTAATTGTTCCACAGTGGGTAAGACAAGCATAGTTCTCAGACCTGTGGGAGATGTTTAAGGGAAATGTAAAGAAGTTACCACGAAAACACGACGTCCTCTCCATGCAAGGAGGAAAGATCTTTCACCCAGGAGTGCATAGCCTGAGTCTAGTTGTCTCGCTCCTGAGTACATAGAATTTGGACACTTGAATCTTCTTAAAAGTTCAATGGACATTCCAAAGAAAGCTGAAGTCCGTGCACAAGAAGATGCTACATGGAGAAATGGCATAGATACGTACTATGGTGCAAAGACAAGGGTCAGTTCCTCCAGCACAACTGAGGACATCACCGTGATCAGGTATCTCACCTACCTGCTGCACAACGAACTGACACACTTCATTTAAGGTGCAACTGGCGGTGACAGTGGCCTACACACAAGTACACATAGGAAGGAGTTTCTTCACAACAGCAGTTATCAAGAGGGTCCTCGAAGGAGCAGAGAATAGCCCCACCCAGGTCGGCGCTGACACCAATGTGGCATCTCAATTTGGTGCTAACACATATTATGGAAGCACCTTTTGAACTGCTGCGCAAGGTAGAACTGCGATTACTGACCTAGAAAGACATCCTTCCTAATCACAATCGCATCATAATGCAGGGTAAACGAGTTGCAAGCACTAACCACGAAGAAAGATATCTGCAAATACACCAGGATAGGATAATAATGAGGAGCAACCCATGTTTTCACCTAAAAATCATCTCGCCATTCCACCTGAACCAGTCTATCCAGTTACAGGATTTTTCCAACAACCAAAAACACAAGCGGACAGAATGCCTCATTCATTAGATGTACGAAGGACTGTGATGTACTTCCTTGGCAGGACAATGGAGATCAGAAGGGGAAGTCAATTCTTCATATCACTTGCAAACGACAACAAGGGCTCGCCGGTAACAAAATGGGCCATTGCAAGGTGCATAGTTAAAACAATCCAATTGTGTTACCAGAAGGCGGGAAAATATCTGGAGGCGAAACCTAGAGCACACTCGACAAGGAAGAAGTGATCCAAGCTGGCTTTCCTAGTAAACGTGCCCTTAAACGACATATGTATGGAAGCCACATGGTCATCTAGCCACACTCTCTCAAAACACTGCTGTTATCCAGATAAACAAGGAGACAAAAGTGAGACAGAGAGTACTGAAGCATCCGTTGGCAAGCTCAACCTCATTTTAAGACCACCGTCAACAGTGACTCAGAATAACGCTACGAAATTAGTGCACAGCATGTGAACCCAGAAAAGGAGTCATGCTGTAAAACAAAATAGTTACTTACAAGTAGGAGTAGTTTTGCAGCTTAAAGAATTAGCTGGATTCACATGCGACCCTCCATCTCCCCTGGAAATGAGGTGAGAAAAGGAGGGAAAGATGCTACACCTCTGAGAGATAGAACAGAAGCCAGCGAGTAAAAAAGGAGTCGCCAATGGAAATAAGAATCTGAAGACTTCGACCACACACGAGAGGCTTCTGGGGCGCATGTTTGATGGCTACAGATGACGCGGGGGGCTAACGCGAAGTTTTAGGGCCTAACCACTAGATGGTGGAATAATACACAGCATATGAATCCATAACTTTCTGGAAGATGCAAAACTACTCCTTTTGGTAAGTAACCATTTTTTTTATCATTGCCAATCTATTGCCTCAGTTTTCACCCTCCTGCTGGCACACAAGTAGTTGAACCACTTGTACAATGCTTTTAGTGAATATTAAAATCTTTTTCACTTTTTTCTCCTGACGTCTCGACTTCATGATTTGCTTTAATTAAAGTTCCATGATAGTGAAGGCAAAATTGATTACATGCAGTGTTAGTATTTAATCATGGGTTACTTCATTAAATATGCAAACAGCTGGTGAAAAAGCTAGGAGAGTGCTTGTATAAAATGTAAATACTTTTTTCTCCTGATACTAGCTCCCAAAAGTGTTGCTTTTGACTGTCACTGCAGTCTATTGTGACTTTGGAGTGTCTGTATGCCTGAAAATGAAACTTTTTCTTCAAGGTGTCTTGTGTATGTTTCTATTTTCCTTATTTTAAAGGAAGGAGAAAATCAAAAAATTGAAACAACTTAGTTGGTAACTTAGGCTAATTTTTACCTGAAAAAATTATATTTCATGGTGTAAAGGGGTTGGTCTATTTAGCAAAAGCTTCTGGAGATCCTGCATGTAGGTTGAAAGTTTTCTAGTGTTCATTAATGCCCTACAGTGACTAATTTTGATTTATAGGAAAGTAACAGATCTTACTTTTGCATCACTCTCATTGTGTTGACAGTTGGTTTTTTGCTTCTGTCTTACAGACAGTGCTTGTGCCATTGGCTTTCTTCCATTTGACTGTGTTGCTGCCTTGCTACTGTTTTGCAGTATTATTGATTTGTTCTTGTTGTGCAGACGTTGCTGCATATGCCACTGTACTTCTAAATAGCAGACCTTTATTCATTGTAGGCATCTTCATTGAAGTCATAAACATTAGAATAATTCCCTTCAGCATGTGGTAACCCCGAAACGCTTATATATAATATATCAGATTGTCAGAGGGTGTATAGATCAACGTTCACAAAATGCATCAAATGAACTCCAACAAAGCCTATCAAGACAAACTTTTCAGAATATTAAAAATATTATTGTAAGATCCCCTTTCGCAAAGTTTCATTGCAGTACCTACAAACACAACCTAGCATTTATTACTTCAGTGAAGATGCCAACAATGCAGAACCAGGACTACAAGTACGTAACCATTTATCTTTATTTCCTCAGGTGGTTATTCTAGGCAACCAGGCTACAGCACAATGCCTAATGCCAACTACTCAAGCCCTGGAATGGGTGGCAGCATGAACCCCATGGCTGGTGGTGGGCAGATGCATGGTCAAACTGGCATGTCTCAGTATGGTGGAAGGATGGGCCATGCAGCCATGGGCAACAGACCCTATGTACCCAACATGGCCATGCCCCCTCAGGTGGGCAGTGGCATGTGCCCTCCACCTGGCGGGATGAACAGGAAAGCCCAAGAAGCAGCTGCTGCTATGCATGCTGTCAACTCCATCCAGAGCAGGTAAGGATACAAACGCTGGCCACCTGTGAGGTTTGGGATTGTGTTAAGTTTTGGTTCTGTTGTGGTACCCTCCATGTCTTATAAGGCTTATCCTGGGAGAGCAATGTGAATACAATATGGTTTGATTTAGGTTTATAAGGGAAGGGTGATATTGTACAGATATTTTGTGATTTAGGGGATACTGAGTGGTTGGATGCATGCTTTCTTACATTCCCTAACTGGCGATAAGGCAAAATAATCAATTGCCTATCTTCAATATGGTCTGAGCGGAGAAAGACATACTAAAGTCAGAGAACAGAAATGCCTAGGAACATTATTTATATGATATTTTTATTGAACTGAAGCTTATAATTTGATGAAATAAAAATATATTCAACTGTTTTTATTGTAGTGATACCTGAATGGTAATGGGTTCTCCCATATTGATGATGCTAGATGCTAATGATGTGTGCGATCAAGTTGAAGTTATAAATGGAGAATTAATACCGGGGGCTCTGAAGGGGCGATATGTTAAGCGAGTTAATATTAAGGGTGTTTACTTTTTCAGTAATGTAAAGTCTGATTATCAGTTTGCAGTGTAAAGTACATGATGTAAGAACTTAGATTTAAAACTTTGTAAAAGTATATTTTCTATAATGCACTGTTAAAACTTTTTTTAAAGAGTGCACTGAGGGACAAGTTTATTGTGGTGACAGGAGGGGGGATGTAGTTATATGCTTTGTGCAGGGTAGGTGGAGATATGCTTTGGGCAAGTTATGGGCAGACAAGTGTAGGGGTGCACGTTGGTTAGTCTTAATGAGGGTGTTGTGTGAAGGTGTTTTGCAAGTGTAAGAGGAGTATGTCCCAGCAATGGTTTGTTGGTGTTTTGTGTGTGTGGGGGAGGGGGAGGGGGCTATTCACTGAGCTCGTTTCGTTCGCCAGCCATACATTTCTGCTCCTTACTTTGCTGTGTGTCCTTTCTTATCAACCCCATACCTTTTCTCTTGCCCTTCTGTTTCCGCCATAGTACTTGTGCACTCTGCTTTCTGTGTGTCCTTTGGTCTTCCATCCATCTCTCATTTTTCTCCCTTTTCCTCTGTGCCACTTTGCTCTCCTTATTGTTATTTTTTCTCCTTCTTTGTTCTCTTCTTCACCATTCCTTCTGCCATTTCCTCCTGCCTTCTCAGACAACGGCTCCTCTTCCATGAAAATAGAGGGAAACTGCATGCCTCTACCTTTTTGTGCAATGTAATAAGGCCATTAATTTGATTTGGTCTAGAACCCCACAGTGTCCCTTTACTCACTAATGAGAAACACAAGGCCGAATGATTGACATTGTGTGAAAAATCAAAGCAAAGGTCTCTACAGAGGGCGATGCTGCATCAGAGTCGCTGAAAAATAGGAATCAGAGAAGACAAATCACATGACCTGTTTTAAAAAAAATGTTTTTTTTTCATCTTGCCTCATCAGACATAAAATATTTCAACGCACAGACGTTCCTTTATTTCTCCAAAATATTTTCATTTGCCCTTACTCTCCCGTTCTTCCATCATCCTCACATTATTTTCCACGTTTTTATTCTACTTCAGAAAGTCCCACATGTCTTCTCCATAGTCCTGGAATTTGCTGAAAATATTTTGGTACCCTCGTCTCTCATATACCACTCTTTCTGCTTTTATACATGTGCCCATTACCATTTATGGAGTTGACTTCTGCGGTAGCATGCCCTGTGTAAATTATTTCACTGAATTAATCTAAAATTACACATGATTGCTATTTCCCAGGGATTTTTTAGGGCCTCCTCCCATTCTCCCTATAATTCTCTGCAATTTCATAAGTGTTGTGGGTGGTCTTGTGCATATTATTTACTAGTTTTATGTATTTGGGAAACTGACTCTTCCCATTGGTTTTCCCAGTATCCCCCTCTTGAGAAAGGGTATCTTCCTGTATCTTCACCCCTCCTTCATTGTGCCCAGGTTGTGCTTCAGTTTGATATATTTATAATACTGTATGTTGTAGGTCATATTCTCTCTGAAGTAGTGAAAACCCAGTTTACACCATCCGTATTGAGGATCTCCCTAGTTCAGATCTGCTTTATGTGCCTCACTGTCCAGAAGCCCCTTAAACTATTGACATCTCCCCTTTCCACAGAGATGTTTTCAAGGTTTTGACCTTAGACCACCACAGTCAGTCGCAGCAGGTTTCTATATCTTCACTACATCCCTACCTACTAATAATGTATGCATTTCCTGTTCCCCATTTGTTGCCTATCCTTTTCTTTTGCTTGGTCTCTAAAGCCCGGACATTAATGACCACCATCTTTGGTGCCCAATAAAAGCATCTAACATTGGAAAGTGCAATGCCTCCCATACACACCGTCCATACAAAGTCCTAGGAGTCCCTCCATACCATAGCAATTGTCTCTGCTCAGTCTCTTTAACCTTTTCGATGCTAGGCCTGTTCCCCCTAGAATGCAAAGCCCTTTTTTGGCTATTTGGGGTAGTTGGCTCTTAGGTGTCTATAACTTTTTTCCACATAAGCTATCCGCGCCAAGTTTGTGTCCTGTTTTTTCCAACGTCTTGGGGATTCTAAAGGTACCCTGGGTTTGTGGATTCCTCAGGAGGGGGCTTAGAAAATATGCAAAATATAGCTATCGTTTGGGGTTTTTAAGAAAAATTGGAAAAAAGTTCTCCACAAAAAGTGTTTGACCTTTTCCCTAAAAATTGCATCAACAAATGGTTTGCTGTGCTCAAGCAGTCAGGCTTCCAGGAACATGCAGAACTGATTAAAACAATCTATTGTTTTACCACAGTTTTGACATTTTTCAAAGAAGTAGCCAATTTTTCCTAATTTTTGTGCTTTCAACCTACTTCCAGTTTGTCGTGGAATAGGGCTGAAAACTATGGGTGATCCTGGAAAGCTATAGCTTTTTGAAAAGTAGACAAACATCTGAGTTCAGCAAGGGGTCATTTGTGTAGATCCCTCAAGGTTTTCCCAGCGCAACTAAATGTTGAAATAAAAAAATGGCCATTTGTGACAACGTTTTGATTTGTAACTTATTTTCATGATGGCCAATTTACAAAATAAATATACCATTAGGTCTGCTCGAGCCTTCAGATTGCGGGATATATATGGTTTGTACCTTTCCTAATCATTCGAGGTACCTAGAGCCAACAACTGAACTGTTTGCACCTTAAAATGGTTTTTCATTGTGCACCACATATAGAGCAATTCTTATGCTAACATATAAACAGTGAGAAATGGTTATCAAAGAAACCTTTGTATTTCTAAAATAGACACCAGATACAGAGTTTAGGAGCAGTGGTTATTTGTACATTTCTGAGTTTGTGGGTACCCATACATGCATGTGATTCAGAGGGCATTTTTCAAAATGTCTTCTTTCTTGCACACTGGCTTAAATTTGGAAGGCTCAAATGCAGAGAAATACAATTGTTAATAAAATCATTTCTACAATTCTGTATTCCCACATGTATCCTGATAAACATGGTACCTTACTTGTGTGGGTAGGCCTAGTGCCTGAAACCGGAAAGGGCCCAACACACAACATGAACACATCAAATTTTTTTCACTGAAAATGACCCCTTTTTTCAGTCTGTTTAGCTGTGGATTTTGAGCCCTAGCTCAGCAGGCACATAGGGAAACCTAGCAAACCCTTTTTTTTTTTTTTTTTTTAAACTAGACACCTAGGGGAATCCAGTGAGGATTGACTTGCATGGCTCCCACCAGCTTTTTTTTTTTTTACCGAAAATACCTCTTAAAACTTAAACTTTGACTAAAAACACATATGTTCTAGGCATGTGTGCTGTAGCTACACATGCTTTGCATACTCCTGCCATCTAGTGTTGGGTCTGGATGTTTCCAAGTTGTTTTTCTTCGAAGACGTTTTTTCCAGTCTTGAGGTAAGATGACTCCTCCTTTCGGTGATAGAGCGCATGGGCATTGAGTGCATTGTTAGATTGTTTTCTTTCCACCGTCGGGTTCGGGCGTGGTTTGCTGTGCTCCGATTCTAGACCATTCGCCGGGATCCCTTCTGTTTGCAACCCACTGTACCCTTGTCGGTATTGATCTAAAAGAGACCATTAGTTATAGATTCCTTACCTTAGAACTACCCCCAGGTGTCCGGAGAATTTTTCTGTAGCAGTACCCCTGCGCGTCGGTAGGTGGCGTCGGTCGACTCCGCGTCCGTCGTCGCCGGTATGACATTGCTGTGTCTACTTAGATGCCACCCATGTGCGCTGACGTCAGTTTTTCTTTTTCCGCGCCAGCCAGCGCAGATCCGGAGAGAGCTTGCCCCTTAGTCATTTTTTGACTAATCTTTTTTTCAACTTTTGTCAATGTCTTTTTTGAGTCTTCGACTCCTGGTAGCACGAGCGATATCCCATCGTCGGACCGGCTTCACAAGGTGTCCGTCACGGATCCGCACCTCGTGTGCCTCTGATGCCTGGAGCGTGACCACGACTTGAATTCGTGCTCCGACTGCTGGGCCATGAATCCGAAGTCTTTGCTGGAGTGGTCCCGAAAGCTCTTGGAGGCCCGGCAGTCCGCTCCACGTCGTTCGAGGTCCCGGTCGAGAGGAAGGTCTCGGGACCGGTCGCGGAGCCATCACCACTCGTCATCGAAGTCTTCGCACTCCTCGGGTAAGTCGAAGCACGTGAAGAAGCATTGTCGCTCTTCACCTTCTCCCCGTCCGTTGGTCGATGCGACGCGGGACCCGGGGCGTCATCGCTCTCCAGCTCCGTCTTCAGAGCCCACCTCTGGGACGGCTCCGCGCTTCCCTCCCTTTCCCGAAGCTGGAGCGTCCCCTGCCCAGCTTCGAACTTTTTACGAAGCGCTTCATAGCATCTTTGGGCAGACCGACTTAGCCGGCGCGCCTTCGGGCCTGCAGACTCGGCTGGGGGCCCTGGGCCTTCGATGCCGGTGCCAGAGGGCCCCTGAGGATCCAGGCCTGGATCCGGATCGGCGCCGGTCGACCTCACAGTACCTTCCCCGGCACCAATTCCAATGACGACGCCCCCGACGTCGGTTGTGCCCCCAACCGGCGTCGACCCCAGCCTCAGCCCTGACTTGGACACGGTGCCGCTGTTCATCCCTGGCGTTCCCTACCGCCCTGAGTGGCAGCCAGAGGAGGGTGAGGAGGACTGGGAGGGGTCTGTAGACCCTTAAGCTGATCAGCTTGAAGAGCCGGACTGGCGAGAGGAACTGGGTGATGCCAGATAGGGAATCCAAGAAGCTGGACCATCTTGGGAAGAAGATGTTTTCTTTCGCCAGCTTAGCGCTGCGGTCGGTGAACACAGCATGCCTCTTGGGCCGTTATACTCGTACAGTGTGGGATATGGTTGCGCAAGTGCTGCCACAGTGCCCGGAGGAGGCCCGGGCTGTTCTCACACAGTGGCAGAGAGTCGAGATGCAGCTAAGTTCACCATTCGGTGTGGGCTGGATACCGCCGACTCTCCGGGTAGAACGGTTTCCACGTCAGTAGCCTTATGGCGCTATGCCTGGTTGAGGACGTCTGGTTTCTCTGGGGATGTCCAATCCATCCTTCTGGACATGCCCTTTGATGGCCTGTTCGGTGACAAGGCGGACTCAGTGTTCGAGCGCTTCAAGGATTCCAGGGCTACGGCCAGATCCTTGGGCCTCGCGGCAACCTCTTGCCCCACGCACTCCGCCTTTTTCCCCTTTCGTGGCTACGGAAGGGGTGCCCAACCACGTTCCACCCAATCTGGCCACAGAGCCTCGCAAGCTGCTCAGCCTCTGCGTGGCCGCGGACGTGGGACCCACCAACGCGGGTCTGGGGGCCAGCGGGCGGGCCAGTCCATCCATACCACCCCTGCAGCAGCCTCCAAACCCTCCTAGTCCGACCTTTCAGGGCCACCTGAGGCCAGTGGGCGGCAGGATTCGCCATCACCTCCCCCACTGGCAAAACATCACATTGGACAGGTGGGTTTTGCAGATAGTCCGAAGGGGCTACTCCCTCCCCTTCGAGACTACCCCTCCCTCAAGCCACCAGCACTCCATTGCATGTCAGAGTATCACTTGGCCCTTCTCCGCCAGGAAGTTGCAGCTCTCTTGGCCAAGGGAGCTACCGAAAGAGTCCCTGTGCCAGAAGTAGGTCATAGTTGTTACTCCCACTACTTTCTGGTACCCAAGAAGGACAAAGGCCTGCTTTCTATCTTAGACCTCAGTGCCCTCAACCGCTTCCTCCAGAAGGAGAAGTTCAAAATGCTCACGTTGTCTCAGGTCCTGTCTGCCCTCGATCCCGGGGCCTGGATGGTAGCGTTGGACTTGCAGGACGCCTATTTCCACATCCCGGTCCTGCCAGCTAACAGGCGTTACCTACCTATGGTAGGCTACGAGCATTTTCAGTTTACCGTGCTACCCTTTGGCCTTACCAGCGCCCCTCGGGTGTTCTCGAAAGTGATGGTGGTGGTCGCAGCTCATCTGCGCAGATCAGGGGTTCCAGTCTTCCCCTATCTCGACGACTGGCTGTTGTAGGTGGGCTAGCCCTAGGCTGTCGTCTCCCACCTCCAGACTACAGCGGACCTCCTGCACTCGCTGGGGTTCACTATCAACGTGCCGAAGTAACACCTGATTCCCTCTCAGAAGCTCCTTTTCATCGAAGCAGTTCTGGATACAGCACAATTTTGGGCTTATCCTCCCGAGCAGCGAGTCTGGGATATTCGGGCTATGATACTAATGTTTCAGCCTCTATCCCAGATTTCCGTGAGGCTGCAGGTCCTCATGGCCTCCTGCTGGTGGATCATGCCAGGTGGCATATGCGGGCTCTGCAGTGGGACCTGAAGTTCCAGTGGGCACAGCATGAGGGTAATCTTTCCAATGTCGTTCAGATCTCGGAGGGGACTGGCTCACGAACCAGGATCCCTCTCCCTTCCCCAACCAGAATTCACAGTAGTGACGGATGCGTCACTCCTGGGATGGGGCGGCCACCAGGGAGAAGCGGAGATCAGGGGTCTCTGGTCTCCGGCGGAGTCCGGTCTCCACATCAAAACTTTAGGAGCTCTGGGCGATCCGTCTTTCACTGAAGGCATTCCTTCCTTCTGTCAAAGGAAGAGTAGTGCAGGTGTTCACAGACAACACCACCGCCATGTGGTACTGCAACAAACAGGGCGGGTGGGGTCGTGGACCCTATGTCAAGAGGCTCTTCGCCTTTGGACATGGCTGGAACATCAGGGCATATCCCTGGTGGTTCAACACCTGGCAGGTTCCCTGAACGCCAGGGCAGACAAACTCAGCCGCCGGTGCATGATGGATCACGAATGGCGTCTTCACTCGGAGATGGTGCGAGGTCTCTTTCGGCAGTGGGGAGAGCCTTGGTTAGATCTGTTCGCCACCGAAGAGAACGCGCAATGTCAGCAGTTCTGCGCGTTGGAGTTTCCAAGGCGGCACTTGCTTGGCGACGCTTTTCGTCGCGAGTGGAATGGCGGCCTCCTGTACCCCTTTCCGCCTGTACCACTTTTGCCCAAAGTGCTGATGAAGATCAAGCGCGACCGGGCCCAAGATATTCTTGTGGCTCCGGACTGGGCACGAAGAGTTTGGTACCCCGAGCTCTTGAGCATGGCCATCGATCCTCTGATCAGACTGCCTCTTCGGGAGGATCTTCTGTCGCAGCAACAGGGGACGGTCCTCTACCCGAACCTGTCCAGCCTCCACCACCTTGCATGGAGATTGAGCGGCGACAGTTGACAGCTTTCGACCTTCCTCCCGAAGTCTGTAACGTCATCTTGGCAGCAAGGCGTGCCTCCACTAAAACGGTATACGCCTGTAGATGGAATAAATTTGTGGCATGGTGCAGAGCAAAGGCTGTGGATCCCCTTTCTGCCCCTCTTTCGGAGGTTCTCCTCTTCATTCTATCTTTGGCCCAGCAGGGCTCTGCTCTGGGCACTCTCTTAAAGGCTACCTTTTGGCCATCTCTGCCTTTTTGCGCCTTCCTGATCAGCCTTCTCTTTTCAAGTCTCCGATTGTAAATAGATTTCTAAATGGCATTACTCATCTCTTTCCTCCTTCTCCTTTCGTAATGCCCCAGAGGGACTTGAATCTTGTTCTTACTTACCTTATGTGTGCTCCCTTCGCGCCACTACATATTTGTCCTCTTCGTCTTCTTACCTTGAAGACCGCTTTCCTGCTTGCCATCACATCTGCTCGCAGGGTGAGTGAGCTTCAGGCTCTTTTCTCCAAGCCTCCTTTTCTTGCAGTTCATCCGAACAAAGTGGTCCTTCACACTAGGGCCTCTTTTCTGCCCAAAGTGGTTATCTTTTCCCTCATAGGTCAGACCATCACATTGCCCACCTTGTACCCATCTCCGTACCCTTCCAAAGAGGAGGGGAGACTCCACCGTCTGGACCCAAAACGTGCGCTGTCCTTCTACCTTGACCGCACTAAAGATTTCCGGGTGGACGATCAACTCTTCATGGGTTATGTGGGCGCCAAGAAGGGTCGGTGTAAGGAAGTGGGTTTCTGTTGCAGTAACCCCCCCACTTTTTGCCAGACTGATGCACTTTGACTTGATGTGCCCTGGGTCCCTGTCAATCAGGTTCCCAGGGCCTGTGTTCTTTCCCCAAAACTGTACCCAATTGGCATCTCTGGCCACAGGTCAGCCCCTGGTAAATGGTACCACAGGTACCCAGGGCACTGTGACCAGGGAAGACCTCTAAGGGCTGCAGCACTTATGGTGCCACCCTTAGAGGCCCTGCACCTTTACACACACACACTGCCTTTGCAGGCTGCGTGTTTTGGTGCAGAACAAAGTGAAGAGTCGACATGGCACTCCTGTGTGCCATGCATACAACCCACTGCCCTGGCATAGGTCAGTCACCACTCTAGCTGGGTGCACTATACCAGTGGTGAGGGTACAGGTGCATGAGCCCTGTACCCCTACAGTGTCTAAGTCCATTCTTAGACATTGTAAGTGCAGTGCTGCCATTAAGAGTATATGGTGCTGGGAGTTTGTCATTACGAACTCCACAGCACCATAATGGCTGCACTGAAAACTGGAAAGTTTGGTATCAAACTTCTCAGCACATTAAACCCACACTGATGCCAGTGTGGGATTTAATGAAAATGCACACAGAGCGCATCTTAGAAGATGCCCCCTGAAACCTAACCCACCTCTAGTGTCCAGGCTGAGTGGCTGCTTCAGCTGCCACCACCAGACATGTTTCTGGACCCCTGGGTCGAGAGCCTGCTGCTCTCGGGGTCCTGAAACAATGCACATCCTGGGACGAGGTGCCAAGTAGCTCATCTATGAAGACAACTAATTCATGACTTCCCATATCTAGACGATTGGCTCATCAAATCCAACACACTCAAATTACAATATATCTCCTTTAGGATTTACAATCAATCCACAGAAATTCCATTTTCAACCTACGTAGCTGCAGCCCTATCTAGGAGCTATGCTAAACACTCATACAGGTTTAGCCTAGCTCAAAGCAGCCAGAATTAACAATTTTCAAACACTGCTACTACAATTCCAAAGCAACCAGTATCTAACATTAAGAGCCTTCATGCAACTTTTAGGGATGATGACATCATGGATTGCCATAGTATCTCATGCAAGATTAAGCATGCGTCCTCTACAGGAATGCTTAGCACGTCATTGGAATCAGTCACAGGGTCAACTAAAAGATCTAGTGTTGGTTGACAGCCGCACCTATCGCTCTCTGCAGTGGTGGAACACACAAAACTTATCAAAAGGGGCGTCCCTTTATCGACCCTGTTCCGCAGTTCATGCTCACAGCCGACGCATCCCTTAGAGGGTGTGGTGCGCATTTACAACGTCTAACAGTTCAGGGTCTCTGGGACACCAAACACAAGAGTCTCCGCATCAACTACCGAGAGCTTCTAGCTATTCACCTAGCGCTAAAAGCATTTCTACCTCACCTAATAGGGAAAGTTGTCCTAGTCCGCACGGTGTGAGAAAGTGCCCTCTTTCTGCATGGTATGCCCCCACCTTTTGCTGAATTGCTGATGTTCTTTGACTGAGTGTGCCCTGGGCTCCTGCTAATCAGGTACCCAGGGCCTCTGTTCCTTCCCTAAAACTGCATTGAAGCCTAAACCCAATTGGCATCCCTGGCCACAGGTAGGCCCCTGGTAAATGGTACCACAGGTACCCAGGGCTCTGTTACCAGAAGGCCCCTAAGGGCTGCAGCACTTATTGTGCCACCCTTAGAGGCCCTGCACCTTTTCACTCACATACTGCCTTTGCATGCTGCGTGTCTTGGTGCAGAACAAAGAGAAGAGTCGACATGGCACACATCCCTGTGTGCCATGCCTACAAACCACTGCCCTGGCCTAGGTCAGCCACCCCTCTAGCTGGGTGCACTATACCAGTGGTGAGGGTACAGGTGCATGAGCCCTGTACCCCTACAGTGTCTAAGTCCATTCTTAGACATTGTAAGTGCAGTGCTGCCATTAAGAGTATATGGTGCTGGGAGTTTGTCATTACGAACTCCACAGCACCATAATGGCTGCACTGAAAACTGGAAAGTTTGGTATCAAACTTCTCAGCACATTAAACCCTCACTGATGCCAGTGTGGGATTTAATGAAAAATGCACACAGAGGGCATCTTAGAAGATGCCCCTGAAACCTAACCCACCTCTAGTGTCCAGGCTGAGTGGCTGCTTGAGCTGCCACCACCAGACATGTTTCTGGACCCCTGGGTCGAGAGCCTGCTGCTCTCGGGGCCTGAAACAATGCACATCCTGGGACGAGGTGCCAAGCCTCCTCTCCCAGGATGGGCAGGGTTCACGAAGGGGAAGCTTCAAAGGCATGCCGACTTTGAGAGCCTCCCCAGACCATTTGCTGCTTTCAGCAACTGGTCCCCACTGGTTCTACCCCACTTTGGGCGGGAGAACCGGCGGGAAAAGCAAGTGAGGGAAAGAGGTGTGCCCACCTCTGCCAACTCCACCCCTCAGGTGGGGGAGGCGAGGTGAAGCACAACTCTGAGTCCCCGCCATCTTGAGGATGGGGGGACCCAACCAACCAGGGACAGGCTCCTGCCCCCCTCCCAGTGGAGGGTGGCATGATAGGGGGTGTACCCACCCCAGGGAAGGGACCCATTGGTCCCTGACCTCTACCTACCTGTAACGCCCCATAATCTAGTATTTAGGGGGCACCCTGAACCTTGCTTCCTCAGATCCAGCCTGACAACAAGAAGAAAAGAAGGACGAAGAGCCGTGCAGAGCTAACAAGAGGACGACGCCCACTGACTTGGCCCCAGCCCTGCAGGCCTGTCTCCCCTCGAACCTGCTCCTGCGAAATCCCGGTGTGTCCTGCAGCCACCAACCTCAAAAACCCCGGAGGACCTGCCTGCCTTCACTTCCAAGACTGCTTCTCCCGTGAACACCGGACTTGTTCAAACTGCAGCTTCTGGCTCCGGCTGGATACCGCGAATCCAGCCCACTGTGCACCCGCCGAACCCGGCCCGAGCTCGAGTGGAAAAACACCACGAGGAGGTCACCCCGGCGATCCTGACCCGAGATCCGGCGACTCCTGACCTACCTCAAGCCTCCAAATGACGCCTGCAGCCTCAATCCAGAGGATCCCCTCTACCGCGACCAGAGCGGGTAAGACTTTCCGACGTCCCAAGACACCCCTGCACTTGACGTCCCACGGCCTTGTGTGCCCAAACCAACGGTGCCTAACCAACCCAAGACATCCCAACTTACCCCTCGAAGTGGTGGTCGCACCCAGAAGATCCTCGTCCCCGAGCCTGCAGTGTTTCTTCTAACCGGAGGTTCTCCATTGAAAACAACAGGGCACCCGACCTCAAAACAGCACCCTGCACCCGGCCGCCCTAGTGCCGCTGAGGGTGCACCTTTGGTGCTTATTTGATTCCCTATTTGCCGTGACCTAAACCCTAGGAGCTTTGCTCCCACAACCCAGTGGCCTGCTTGCCAGTAGCCACCAACCGGAGGCCCCCTATCCTCCATAGGATAACATTGGGCCTCAACACTCTGCACCCGGCCGCCCTAGTGCCGCTGAGGGTGAAACAAAAGTGCATCACTGACCCTGGGGGACCCCTGAGTCTAACCCCAGAACCTTAACTCCCACAGTCGTTTACTTACCTGCAAACCGATAACCTGTTTTTCCTCCATAGGATAACATTGACAATTTTCTTCCAAAAAGTTTCTAATTGTGGAGTTTTGAAATCTAAAAATATTCTTTAAAAATCGCACAAATAACCAAAACGTATTTACTTACCTGTTTACAGGAAATGTCCCAGTGCTGAATCCAGGTATCCAGCACGGAGTAAGAAAATTAACGTACAAAGTAACTTACCTGTAATTTACTGAAAAAGCCTATTCATTTCAATGCACTGTTTTTCTTCCAAAAAAACGACCAAGTGTGGAATTTTGAAATCTAAAGATATTCTTTAAAAATCCTTTGAATAACCAAAACGCATTTACTTACCTGTTTAAAGGAAATGTCCCAGTGCTGAATCCAGGTATCCAGCACTGAGTAAGAAAAGTAACGAGAAAAGTAACTTACCTGCAATTTTCTGAAAAAGCCTATTCATTCCAATGTACTGTATTTGCTAAGTGTTGCAACCTACTGCATTCCTGTAAATCAAACAAAGTACAATTTCTATTGCATTTTAAATCTGTTCTACAATCAATAACTTATTCTTGTAAAGTATTTAATGCTTACCTGTGCCAGGCTTGCTAGGTTCTAAAAAATAAAACAACAGTATATTTTTTATACAAAAACAATTGGCCTAGAGTTCAGTTCTTGAGTGTGTGAATTCATTTGCTGACTGAGTGTGTACATCAAATGCTTAACACTGTCCTCTGATACTGCCTTACTGCTCAACCACTCTACCACAAATAGAGAGTAAGGTTCTATCTAACTTTAACCTCTGCCTACCTCTGGGGTCACCAGGACTCTATACACACTAGACCTCATTTTGGTGTAGTATATATAGAGCCAGTTTCCTACAGTCGGGCCATGCAAAAACATACCATCTCTCGCTCGGTTGTCCTATGCATCAAAATCTGCTATTCTTTCGCGAAAAAGGAACCTACAGTAGGACTGCGTGTCCACTCTTCCCGGGCGACGGCAGCCGCTACTGCTTTGGGACGTGGAGTTCCGCTGATTGACATCTGCCAGGCAGCCACGTGGGTATCCCTGCACACGTTCACAAAACATGACTGCCTGGATAGCCAAGTCCGGCGAGATGGCTTTTTCAGCCGTTCTGTTCTCCAGGACTTTCTGGTGTGAACTTAGTTCGCAGACCCTCCTCCGGGGTTGGCATTGCTGGGGTATCTATTCTAAGGTAAGGAATCTATAACTAAAGGTCTCTTTCAGATGAACAAGTTACTTACCTTCGGTAACAATGTATCTGTAAGAGACATACAATAGTTATAGGTTCCTTACGGCCCGCCCATCCTCCCCGTTCTGCGAACAGACTTCTAGGAATAGGGACTCCCTTCCAGGTCCCTAGTTTTGTGCACCAGTGGTCAGTGTCATGCATTGCTCTGCGCTTCTGGCGTGGAAAGTTGTGTCAGAACTGGCGCCAGCGCGCAGGAGCGGCGTCTAAGTAGACACCGCAACGTCATCCCGGGGACAATGACGCCGACGACGGACGCGGAGGTGACCGACGCCATCTACTGACGCGCAGGGGTACTGCTACTGAAAAATTCTCCGGATCCAGTCTGACGCCTGGGGGTAATTCTAAGGTAAGGAATCTATAACTAATGTATATCTCTTACAGATACATCGTTACCGAAGGTAAGTATCTTGTTCTTTTGAACACGTTTCCCCTACGCGTGTCGAAAATCGCAAAAATCTCCTAGTTGAATCCACAGAACTCCAACCGCACAGTCTTTTGGCCTAGTACGTTTGTTTCACTTCCACTCAAACAAACATCATCGAGTAATCTGCCAATGGATCGGACTCCGTTCCAATTCTGCCATCGGTGCCACTACAAATATATGCGCACTGACCATCACAAAGTTTGTAAATTGTGCCTGTCTCCAGAGCACAAGGTAGAAGACTGTGACGCCTGTCTCTCATTTTGGTCGAAAAAGACCCTCCGAGGCCGTCGGGCTTGACAGAAAGAAATGCAGCGACAAAACATCTAAAACACCCCCGATATCTTTAGAGAAGATATTGAACAGGAAGAAATGGAAGCGTCCGCAGCAGAAAAGGTTTTGCAGCGTGAATCTTTCTGGATTCACTATGCTGTGCATTATTCCGCGGTCTAGTGGTTGGGTCTGGAATCGTAGTCTTTTTTTTTTTTTTTTTTTTTTTGTGTAGCCCAGGTGGGCGTCGACGCCCCACCATTTGGTGTCCTTCCGTGACGTCGGCGCGCTTCCTCCGGAAGCTCCCACCCTTGGGCGCCATCTTCAGATTCTTTTTTCCGCCGTTGGGTCTGGATCGTCGTGAAGAGCTCCAGAGTTGGAAGAGGAGAGAAGAAGTAAGAGAAAAGCAGAACCGAGAAAAATGGAGATCTTCATCAAAAGACAAAGAACATACTACCGGGACGACGAAGCTGGTGAGAGGTAGAAGAAACTTCGACGTCCAACGGAGAATGCGCACACAGGGGGCTCCCTGAGCGCGGGAATGGACAAGACACCATTCAAGTTCTGTCGTAACTGCCACCACAAGTTCGCACAGAAAGACCAACATCCAGTCTGCAACCTCTGCCTACCGATCGACCATCGAAGCGACGACTGCAACGCCTGAGCAGCATTCGCCGCCAAGACCCTCAGGGTGAGGGACAGACAGAGGACAGCAAACTACAGCATGCAGGGCCACCTCCGTCGCTGCAGGACCTGGGCCTCTCCAGTGGGGAAGAGGACAACATCGCCGAGGGACCAGAGGACTGCACGGTCGTAGAGACCGATAACACTTCCAGGAAGGAGGTAAGAGACACGTCGACCCAAAGAACCCCGACAGACTCTCGAAAATCCGAGCCAAAGTCCTCGAAAAGAGCACCGGCGTCGAAGCACTCGACGACCGAAGCTGCATCCAGGGACAAACAGCCCAGCGGTTCCTTCGAAAAGGACTCCCGGTCGGCGAAAGCTCTTGACACACCCAGGTCGTCGAAGCACGGTTCCGAGAAACCGCACTCAACGCCGAAGGGGAAAGAGCAGAAGGCTCCTCCGACGTCAACTACGACCTCGAAGAGAACTGCCGAAACTCTCGACGCCGATCAAGCGGCGGAGATGGAGAGGAAGAAGAAAAGGCTCGAGGCCGAAATGGCCAGTATCATCCAAAAGAAGAAGGACTTCGACGACCGGATGAGTAGATACACCATCCCTTCGAAGCCCTCGGCGGTCGTCGAAGCGGAAACGCAAGAGGAGTTCGACTGCACCGAGCCGCCGAAAACTCCCGAACCGTCGGAACAGGACGAAGAGGTCCTGTACGATTATACGGAGGGTGATAACGACCAGCAGACGCACTACGGCTCGACACCCTCGGAGGCTCAAGACCTGGAATGGCAGGATCTCGACGCCGAAGACCCGGAGGAGACCGTGGAGACGTATCCGTCGAGGCCTTCGCCGCCGGACGACATAGGAGTGTACAACATGGTCGTCAGGAACGCGGCAGCCACCTATAGAGTGGAAATGGAGGAGGAAAAGCCTAAAGCCTGTTTTCTCCTGGAAACACTGCTACCAACACAAACTAGGAGCCAATTCCTTCCTATGCTCCCTAGTGTGCTAGACCAAGGCAGGGAAGCTTTCAAGGAGCCATCTACCTGCAGATCGGTCACACCCAGAACTGAGAAAAAATATAAACACTCTTCAAAGGATCCACCATATATCCAGGGATCTGTGCCAGCTGATTCAATAATAACAGCAACAGCCAGGAAGAGGGCCAACGTTCCCACAAACTCCGGTCCGCCCCAGACAAGGAGAGCAAGAGGATAGACCTCACAGGGAGGAAAATTGAAAGGAATGCGGCAATACATTGGCGCATTGCCAACTCCAACGCCCTTATAAATAGGCACGCCTACCAGCACTGGGAAGAAGTTGGGCAGTTGCTCAAACTGCTCCCCACAGAAAACCAGCAGAGAGCAGCACACCTGGTGGAGGAGGGGAAGAACATGGCCAACACCTGCCTAAAGTCGGCCCTAGACGCAGCTGATACATCAAGCAGGCTGATGATGATCGGGGTGACAGAGAGGAGACATGCCTGGCTCAGGATCTCCGGGTTCAAGCCGGAGGTACAAAACAACATCCTGAAGTTGCCCTTCAACGGGGAAAAGCTGTTCGGCACGCCCGTGGACGAGACGCTGACGCAGCTAAAAAAAGACAACGAAACGGCAAGGTCCATGGGAGCACTACAGTTCAGGGGTATGAGAAGGGGCACCCCCTCACGAAGACCAAACGGCAGAGGTGGAAACCAGCCGGGAACATCGCACCAGGCCTTCCAGCAAACATTTCAGGGAAGCAGCCAGGCACAACAGGGTCAGCAGCAACAAGGCTGGCAGAACCAACAGAGGGGCCAGTCCTTTCGTAGCCGACCAAACGGACGAGGCAATACAAGAAGAGGCGGCCAGCAGCCCGCCCCCAAGTGACTCCACACTACAACACGTGCCCGCACCTCCAACATCGCAAGTGCCGCAGCACAACAAAAGACACAGACAAAAATTACAAATTTACCATCATACAACGCCCGTTGGAGGAAGACTAAAACACTTCTCCCAGGAGTGGGAGAAGATAACAACCGACAAGTGGATACTCAACATCATACAGTTCGGCTACTGCATAGAACTCGTAAAGAGGCCACCAAACAAGAGGCCAACAAACAAAAAACATTCAACAAAAGAGCTGTCACTATTGTGGCAGGAAGCACAAGAACTCCACAAACAGGCTATAGAAAAGGTGCCGTACAGAGAAAAGGGCACAGGAGTGTACTCCAACTACTTCCTCGTACCAAAAGTAGACGAAACGTTAAGGCCCATACTGGACCTACGGTTCCTAAACAAATGCATCAAAACTCAAAAGTTCAAGATGACGTCCTTACAAGAGGTCATACCTCAAATAAGGCACGGGGATTTTATGTCCACAATAGACCTCAAGGATGCCTACCTACACATCCCCATAAACCAAGGACACAAGCGTCTGCTCAGATTCACCATCAGCATGACGCACTACCAGTTCACGGCCCTAGCCTTCGGCCTCAAATCAGCGCCAAGAGTATTCACCAAATGCCTAGCTGCCGTAGCAGCACATCTGCGAAGACAGGGGATACACGTATACCCCTACCTAGACGACTGGTTGGTAAAAGCGAACTCCTACAACCAATGCAAACTACATACTCAGCAAGTCACACCAACGCTGACACAACTAGGCTTCTCCATACACAAGGAGAAGTCATCACTGGAACCAGAACAAGTGAAGATCTTCCTGGGTGCGAAGATCGACACCATTCAGGGAAGAGTGTTCCCCAGCGAGAAAAGGATCCTCGCACTACTGAAGGAGACTCGCCGCTACCTCAAGGGGCAACGTCTGACAGTGAGTACAGTGAGCAAGCTCATGGGCATGATGGCATCCTGCATACATTTAGTCCCCAATATTCGGCTACACATGAGACCATTCCAGGAATGGCTGCAACAGCAATGGTCACAGTCAACAGGGAGTTGGGAAGATCTATTGGTTGTAACGCACGCAGTGCAGGAAGAGATAGCATGGTGGAACAGGGGCAACATAACAAGGGGAAACCCATTCACACCACCAACTCCAACAGTGACCATCACAACAGACGCATCCCAGATGGGGTGTGGAGCGCACATGAAACTGCTCAAGGTAAGGGGGTTATGGACACAAACAGATGCCGTCAAACACATCAACTACCTAGAACTCAAGACCGTGTTCCTTGCCCTAAAAGCGTTCCAGAAACAGCTGTCCGGCCAAAGGGTGTTAGTACAAACAGACAACACCACAACGATGTTCTACATCAACAAGCAGGGAGGAACACACTCAGTGGCGCTCTCAGATCTAGCGCAACAGATATGGAAATGGGCAATTCCATTACAAATAGACCTCCTGGCAATACATCTGCCAGGGAAGGACAATGTGGAAGCAGACAGACTGAGCAGACAGACGTCAATCTCACACGAGTGGGAGCTCAACGCACAGGAGACGCAAAAACTATTCAAAAAGTGGGGGACCCCACAACTAGACCTGTTTGCAACACACCAGAATGCAAAATGCCAATACTTCGCATCCAGGCAGCCAGGCCATCAATCCCAAGGAAATGCCCTATGGATGAGCTGGTCAAAGACATTTGCCTACGCTTTTCCACCGATACCGCTGATGCACAAAGTGCTCAGCAAATGCAGAACAAGCAACATGACACTAATTCTGATAGCACCACAGTGGGCAAGGCAGTCCTGGTTCTCGCAGATCGTGGAGATGGCACAGGGACCACCACACAGGTTCCCAAGAAGGAAAGACCTGCTCTCGCTACAAAACGGAAGGGTACTCCATCCAGAACCAGAGAGCCTCAGCCTAGCAGCGTGGCTCCTGAGGACTTAGAGTTCGCTCACCTCAAGCTTCCACAAAGCACGCTGGCGGTGCTGCGAGAAGCGAGGAGACCCACCACATGGAAATGCTATGCAGCAAAGTGGAAGAGATTCACTGAATGGTGCATCAACAAAAAGCTCCACAGGAGAATCACTAAAGAATCAACTGTGCTAAAATACTTAACACACTTACTAAAAAGTAACCTAAGCTGCACTTCTCTAAGAGTGCATCTGGCAGCAATAGTAGCCTATACAAGAGGAGAAACAGGGAAAAGCTTCTTTACATCTCAAGTAGTAAAAAGATTCCTAGAAGGAGCCAAAAGAATAGCACCGCCAAAGAGGATGCCACCGCCTGCATGGAACCTCAATGTAGTTCTAACACAGCTTATGAAAGCACTGTTCGAACCCAACCACAAGGCATCGCTACATATGCTCACAATAAAGACGGCCTTTCTGGTAGCGATTACCTCGCTACGTAGGGTGAGCGAGTTGCAGGCACTCACACTACAAGAACCCTACATTCAGATTCACAATGACAGGGTGGTAATGAGGACGGACCCACACTTCATGCCAAAGGTGGTGTCCAGGTTCCATATAAACCAAACTATACAAATTCCCAGTTTCTTCCAGAAACCATCCACCAGCGCTGAGAGGGCACTGCACACTCTGGATGCCAGGAGAGCAGTAATGCATTACATCGAAAGGACTAAGGATTGTAGAAAAACAAAGCAGTTCTTTGTGTCCTTCGCAAGCAGTTTCCTGGGCAGACCTGTGACGAAAAATACCATTGCACGATGGATCGCACAAACAATTCAATACTGCCACAAACAGGCAGGCCAAGAGCTACAGGGAGCAGCTCAGGCTCACTCAACCAGGAAAAAGGGAGCAACAATAGCCTTCCTAGCAAACACACCTATCCAAGACATTTGCCTGGCGGCAACATGGGCTTCAGTGCACACATTCACTAAGCACTACTGCGTGGATATACAGATGTACAAGGAAGCACAAGTAGGTCAAAAAGTGCTTCAACATATATTCAACAACCAACGCTCATCTTCCACCCAGCCGCCACAAATATAGCAAACCGCTACAAAATCTATGCACAGCATAGTGAATCCAGAAAGATTCACGCTGCAAAACGAATAGTTTCTTACCTGTCGGTATAGTTTTGCAGCTTGAAGACTTTCTGGATTCACTAGCGAACCCACCCGCCTCCGCCAGAAAGATGAGACAGGAGGAATATGGGACTAACAAATGGAAAACACCTTTAAAAAGGGTAAAAGGATAAACAACACAAGCACAAGACAAGAAAAAAAGAATCCGAAGATGGCGCCCAAGGGTGGGAGCTTCCGGAGGAAGCGCGCCGACGTCACGGAAGGACACCAAATGGTGGGGTGTCAACGCCCACCTGGGCTACAAAAAAAAAAAAAGACTACGATTCCGGACCCAACCACTAGACCGCGGAATAATGCACAGCATAGTGAATCCAGAAAGTCTTCGAGCTGCAAAACTATACCGACAGGTAAGAAACTATTCATTTCCTTCTCTGTCCAAGATTCCGACTCCGAGCTGGAGATAGAACTGGAGTCCCATGATGTTCTAGCCGGTCAAGGTGCTGTGAGTACCAAAGCCCCTTTACCCACAAAACCCCCTTCCACTTCACATAAGGCCTCTGGGCCACCACTGCCATCCGGCCTTGGTAGGCTCTGCTTCAAACGCCCAGCCTTCTGGCTCAGCACCGAAAGCGTACATCAAGCCTACTGGCTCGGGCTCAAGTCAAGATACCGCAACTTTGGCACCTAAAACTTAGGTTCCGAAAGAAAAAAAGGACAAATCCAGCTCGGCAACAAAAATTTTGGTGCCAGAACAGAAAGATGCTCCTCAAAAGCCTTCGGAGCCAATTCTGGAAACCATGCAAGAAAAGCTGGATCAAAAACAAAAGGAAATCTATATAAATTCAGACACTGGACATATTACAGCAAAGCCAGTGATACCATCCTCCAAGAGAAAAATAGACACTGGATATAGAATTCCTCTTAAAAACAAGTAGTACATGGCTACTAGCCCTCTTCACTCCATTCCTCAGACCCCTCCACCATCTTCCCCAGTACCTATTTTACCACCTTCAGATCCTCTAGATATCACACCACAGGGCTCTATGGGTACAGGTCCTGATACAGGGGAAGGGGATGACACTTGCGGGCAACCACCACCAGATCCATGGGATGATTATAATATAGATCCTCCTACAGACACAGTTCCATATCTATACCCTGTTAACCCTTCGCCTCCTGATGACACCTTATATCAGGAGTAAATTGCCAGGGCAGCCACATACCATGGAGTTACTTTACACAAAGAATCTTTAGAAGATTTATTATTTGAAACATTAGGGACCTCACATTAAGACAACACAGTCATTACCTATGTTAAAGGGTATGATGAGGCATGCTAAAGACATTTTTAAAGATCCAGTGAAGACTCATATTAGAACACCCATGGTGGATACAAAATATAAACCCCCACCATGTGACCCAATTTTTATTAAGGGCCAGCTTCCTTTAGATTTTTTAGTTGTGTCCAATGCTCGTAAAAGAGCAAATTTGCAAATTTCAGGTGATGCACCACCTCCAGACAAGGAGTCCAAGTTAATAGATGCCTCAGGCAAAAGAGTGGCTGCACAATCATCCAACCATTGGCGTATAGCCTAAACACAAGGTCCTTTGGCTAGGTACGGGCACTCCATAGGTAGGAACACGGGCGGTAAGGTTTGACGAAGTAAGTGTTTGAGGACTACGAGCGGCCACCATTTGTTTTGAGCTAACAACGGATTGGAGGTACGTGTCCCTAACTGCATCTTACTCGTTTTTCCTCCTGCCTTAGTGTGTGACTACAACCTACGCCCCCCCCCCCACGGCTTCCATGGGGCTTTTCAGAATTTAAGTTCAAGTAAGCATTGACCTTGGTTTCTTTCTTTGTTTGCCAAATAATTCACACCAGCACATGTACAGTGGTACGAGAAGTGCTTGTTGTAATAACCTATGAGCTCCATCGTGACTATCACGCTAGCACAAAGTCGAGCTCATTGACACCCACGATAAATTTATCTAGTGGGTATGTGCTATTACTTAGGGGCAAAATTGCATTCCTCTCTTCGTTTTTAGTTGCGAAGGTTCATAGCACATGATTCCTCTTCAGGCATGGTATGTGTGCACGAATTGACCACACACGCTGCATGCCAGTATCTGGAGACATGAATGAATGAAGAATCTGAAAGAGACACGTTAGTGACAGATTCCTTACCTTAGAATATCCCCAGGCGTCAGGCTGGATCCGGAAAGTTTTTGCGTAGCAGTACCCTTGCGCGTCGGTAGGCGGCGTCGTGCGGCTCCGCGTCCGTCGTCGGCGTCGTGATCGCCGGGATGACGTTGCGGGCAGTACTTAGACGCCGCCCCTGCGCGCTGACGTCGGTTCTTCTTTTTCCGCGCCAGTAAGCGCAGATCCGGGAAGAGCAGTGCCCTAGTCATTTTTTGACTACTTTTTTGGTGATTTTTTCATTGTCTTTTCTTTGAGTCATCCAGACTTCGATATGTCGGTAGGAATGCCCGGCTTCAAGCCATGCGGCGCCTGTGGTCGAATGATGTCGATCACAGACCCGCACTTAGAGTGTCTCTACTGTCTCGGCCGCGACCACGACACGAAGTCATGCTCCGACTGCCGGGCCTTACACCCGAAGGCTTTGCAGGAGCGGTCTCGAAAGCTGCTCGAGGTCCGGCAGTCGGCTCCGCGCCGCACCAAGCCCCGGTCACGGGAAAGGTCGAGGGGTCGGTCGCGGAGTCCTCGGCCGTCATCGGAGTCCAAGTCTTCGCACTCTTCGGGTAAGTCGAAGCACAAAAAGTCTAAGAAGCACCATCGCTCTAAGACTTCGCCTCGCCGGTCTCGCGACTCGGCTGAGGCCCCTGTCGGCACCATCCCCGCGGCTCCGGATGTGCCTGTGGCGCCGCCCCCGCATTACCCGTCCTTCCCGGGTTCGGGGGCGACTCCGGCCGAGATACAGGAATTCCTGTCGGCCATGGCCCGCCTCTTCGGGCCTCAAGGCCCCTCCGGTGGGCCTTCGGGCCCCGCGGGCCCTGTTCCGGTTGCCCTGGCGCCGCCTGTATCACCAGCCTCGCTCCCGGCCCCGGCCTCGAACCCGGCTCCGGTGATACCGCAACCTCCATCGACGCCAGTTGACCTAACTACGCCTCCGCCGATGTCCCCGGTGCCGTTCCTGACGCCGCCTGGGGCTCCAGGCGGCGTCGTTCCCCCGTTCTCTCCGGACGCGGCGTCGGACCGGCGTCGCCCGACGCCGGCGCCACTGAGACCTTGGGTCCCTGACGTCCCCCCTCCTCCTTATTTTCTATCTGAGGAGGACCAGGAGAACTGGGAGGGGTCGGAAGACCCTCTCACACAGCAGTGTGAGTATGATGAGGACTGGGCAGAGGAACTTGGGGATGCCAGTGGTCTGGACACTTCTCCAGACACTGGCATGCTGTCTCCTCCTTCCGTGGCTACGGAGGAGGGAGCAAATTTCGCAACGGTGTTGCGTAGAGCAGCTGGAGCCTTACACCTCCAATTGCCTACAGTGGCTGTCAGGACTAACCTCCTGACGGAAGTGCTTCAGCCGGCAGTTACCTCCTCGGAGCCATTGCTGCCGTTCAATGACGCACTATCTGGCGTTCTTTGGGCACCTGGTCCAAGCCCGCCACAGGGGCTCCTGTGGATAGGAACGTGGCCCGACGCCATCGCCCCTGCTCCGGGCGACCCCTTCTCTCTCAACATCCCACCCCCGAGAGCTTGGTTGTCCAAGCCTCTGCCTCCCAAACCACCTTCCCTACCGCCCTCCGGATAGGGAATCCAAACGCCTGGACCAATTTGGGAAGAAGGCTTTTCTTCCTCCAGTGCTGGCTTGCGGTCAGTCAACACCGCTTGCCTTTTGGGCCGATATTCCCACTCTCTGGGGGATTCGGTGGCGCTCGTTTTGCCCCAGTGTGCTGAGGAGGTCCAGACACTGCTTTCCCGCGACATTGCGGAAGGAAGGGATGCGGCGAAGTACACCATCCGTTGTGGCCTTGATACCGCCGACTCGCTGGGCAGATCGCTTGCTACGGCGCCACGCCTGGCTGAGGACCACTGGTTTCTCGGGTGATGTCCAGAATACACTCATGGAGATGCCCTTTGATGGAGTCGGTCTCTTTGGTTCCAAAGCAGACCATGCGCTGGAGCGCTTTAAGGACTCACGGGCTACTGCCAAGTCCCTGGGCCTTTCTGCTGTGCGTCCTCCGCTAACCTCTGCTTTTCGCCCCTTTCGTGGCCACGGAAGGGGCGCCCAGTCACGTCCGCTGCCCAGCCACCGGCCCGCGCAGCAAGCGTCTTCGCGTTGCCGAGGACGTGGCTTCCGCCGTGGCGGATCGGGCAACCAGCGTGCGGGTCAGGCCACCAACCCCACCCCGTCCGCGGCCTCCAAGCCCTCCTAGTCCTTCTTTTCAGGTGCACAGCACGCCAGTAGGGGGCAGGGTCCGCCATCACCTTCACCACTGGCGTGCCATCACCTCGGACAGGTGGGTCTTGGACATTGTCCGAAGGGGCTACTCCCTCCCCTTCGAGACCACCCCCCCAGCCATGCCATCTCAATTCCACCGCATGTCAGGGGATCACTTGGTGCTTCTGCAGAAGGAAGTCACGGCCCTCTTGGCCAAGAGGGCCATCGAACATGTTCCGACCCCAAAAGTAGGACGTGGTTGCTACTCCCACTACTTTCTGGTGCCCAAAAAGGACAAGGAGGACATGCGTCCTATCTTGGACCTCCGGAACGTCAATCGCTTCCTCCGGAAGGAGAAGTTCAAGATGCTCACCCTAGCTCAGGTCTTGACTGCCCTCGACCCTGGAGACTGGATGGTAGCGGTGGACTTGCAGGACGCTTATTTTCACATCCCCGTCCTGCCGGCCCACCGGCGTTACCTGCGGTTCATGGTGGGCCTCGAGCATTTTCAGTTCACCGTGCTCCCTTTGGCCTCACAAGTGCCCCTCGGGTGTTCACGAAAGTGTTGGCGGTGGTCGCAGCTCACCTGCGCCGGGCAGGGGTTCCAGTTTTCCCCTACCTCGACGACTGGCTGCTGAAGGCGGGCTCTGCCCCAGGCAGTCGCCTCCCACCTCCAGACTACGGCCGAACTCCTGCACTCGCTGGGGTTCTCCATCAATGTGCCGAAGTCGCACCTGATTCCTTCTCCACAGCTCCTTTTCATCGCAGCAGTTCTGGACACGACGCAGTTTCGGGCCTATCCTCCCGAACGGCGAGTCCGGGATATTCAGGCTATGATTCCGATCTTTCAGCCTCTATCCTGGGTTTCGGTACGGATGACCCTGAGGCTGCTGGGCCTCATGGCCTCCTGCATTCTGCTGGTCGATCATGCCAGATGGCATATGCGGGCTCTGCAGTGGGACCTGAAGTTCCAGTGGGCGCAGCACCAGGGCAACCTGTCCGATCACGTCCAGATCTCGGAGGGGACTGCAAAACAGTTGCAGTGGTGGCTCTCGAACCGGCAATGGGTCATGGGCAGATCCCTCTCCCTTCCCCAGCCAGAGCACACAGTCGTGACGGACGCGTCCCTTCTGGGATGGGGCGGTGTAGGAAAGTGGCTCTGTATATACTGCACCAAAGTAAGGTTCAGTGTGCACAGAGTCCCCAGTCCCCAGAGGTTTGGCAGAGGCTAAAGTTAGATATAACCTTACTCTCTAAAGTGGTAGCTTGGTCGAGCAGTAAGGCAGTATCAGAGGACAGTGTAAAGCATTTGTTGTACACACTCAGTCAGCAAATGAAGCCACACACTCAAGAACTGAACTCTAGGCCAATGGTTTGTATATAAAAAAAAAATATATGCTTGTTTTATTTTAGAACCAACAATAGGGTCAAAATATACTTTCTCAGTATGAGATGTTCTGGTTAGCCACCCTACAAAATAGGCAATAGACTTGTTGGTGGTAATAATCACAGTTGGTGCAAGAGGCAACACAGGGTCAAATACAATGCAACATTGAGCTTAATGGAAAATTGTGATTAATTACAATTAATGACTTTGTAGGTTACGTTTCTAACCACAGGACTGGATCCTGGATTCAGTCCTGGGACACTTCCTGGAAACAGGTAAGAAAAAGCGTTTTGGTTATTGTAGTGATGTTTTGAGGAATATTACTGTATTTCAAAAGTCGACACTTAGAAACTTTTCTGGGTAAAATTACCAATGTTATCCTATGGAAGGAAATGCAGTTTGCAAGCAAAGCAGGTTTACGTTATTTTTGTAATCCAGTGCTGGGTTCTCGGGTTCAGCACTGGGGTATCTAGCTAAAACAGGTAAGTAATTACGTTTGTATCATTGGCACGATTTTTAAAGAATATTTGTAAAATGCAGAAATCGACACTTAGAAACTTTTTCAACAAAAGCAGGCAATGGTATCCTATGAGAGGAATTTCGAGTTACTGGTAAGTACGGTAAAAATTACTTTTCATGGTTGGTACTAGCCTAAAAGAGGCAGTACTGACGTCTCTCCTGATAGCCGGTGAGTAGTTCGGAATTCGTTACTGTTGTGATTTTTAAACAATATTTTAGTATTTCAAAAGTAGACACTTAGAAGAAATTTCACAGAAAACCAGTCAATGGATCCCTATGGAAGAAAATGGAGTTAGCGGTAAGTAACGTTGGGATTACTTTTAGGGCCAGTGTTGGGCACCCCGGTCCAGCACTGGGGCCTCTTCTAATGCCAGGTGAGTATTTTCGTTTTCGTGACTCGGTTGATTTTAGGTGAATATTTTAAAGTTCCAAAACTCCACACTTAGAAGAAATTCCAGGTGCGAGCCAGTCAGTGTTACCCTATGGAAGGAAAGTGAGTTATCGGTCTTTGGGTAAGTACTCGACTGGCAGAGTTAAGGTTCTGGGCATAGACTCAGGGGTCCCCCAGTATCAGGTAAGTACAGTTGTTACACCCTCAGCGGCACAGGGGCGGCCGGGTGCAGAGTGAGTAGGCCCAATGTTATCCTATGGCAGGCAGGGGCCTCGGGTTGGTGGCTGCTGGCAAGCAGGCCACGCGGCTGTGGGAGCTGGGCTCCTGGTCACTTGCCCAGGGCAAATGGGGAAGTAGGTTAGGGTAGAGGTTGCACTTCCAGGGGCACTCGGGCGGCTGGGTGCAGGGGTGCTTTGAGCCGTCGGGCGCTCAATGTTAACCAATGGCGATCTTGGACGGTGAAAAAGGCTGCAGGCTCGGGGACGGTGATTCTTCAGGGGCGACCAACACTTTGGGAGGTAAGTTGGGATCTTGGAGGATAGGTAGACACCCAGGAGTTGGGCACAGGGGCCGTGGGGCGCCGGGTGCAGGGGTGTCTTTTGAGGTCGGGAAATCTTACCCTCTGCTGGTCGCGGTTGGAGGGGTCCCTTGTCCTGAGGCTGCAGGCGTCGTCTGGGTCGTCGAGGAGGGTCCTTGGGCACTGGATTCCAGGTCAGAATCGCCGGGGGACGTCCTCAAAGTCTTGGTTCACTCGGGCACAGGCCGGGCTCGGCGGGTGCAGAGGGTGCAGGTTTCGCGGTTCCGTGCCAGGGCTGGGTCTTTGGAGTTTGTTCTTTTGAGCAGTACCACTGCTCGTGGGAGTCCCTGGGCTGAAGGCTGTGGCACAGAAGTCAGGTCCTCCGGGGTTTTTGAGGTTGCTGAGGCCGGGGTTCCGCAGGAGCAGGTTCAGAGGTCGACAGGCCGGTAGGGCTGGGGCCAAGTCAGTTGTCGTCGCCTCCTTGTCAGCAGCTGCCCGGCTGGTCTTCTTGCTTCGTCTTCTCTTCTTGTTTTTGGATTCGGGAACTGAGGAAGGAAGGTTCAGGGAGCCCCTAAATACTAAATTTAGGGGTGGTTAAAGGTAGGTAAGGGCAGGGGCCAATGGGTCCCTTCCCTGGGGTGGGTACATCCCCTATTCTGCTCCTCTCTAGTGGGAGGGGGCAGGAGCCTGTCCCTGGTTGGCTGGGTCCCCCATCCTCAAGATGGCGGGGACTCGAGTTTGGGCTTCACCTCGTCTCCCCCACCTTAGGGGTGGAGTTGGCAGAGGTGGGCACAACCCATTTCCTGCCTCTGGTTTTCCCGCCAGTTCTCCCGCCAGAAGTGGGGGTAGAACCAGTGGGGACCAGTTTGCTGGAAGCAGCAAGTGGTCTGGGGAAGCTCAAAAGGCGGCAGGCCTTGAAGCTCCCCCTGCCCATCCTGGGGGAGGAGGCTTTGGCACCTCGCCCCAGGATGCGCATTCTTTCAGGCCCCTGAGAGCAGAGGCTCTCGACCCAGGGGTCAGAAACATGTCTGGTGGTGGCAGCCTGGGCAGCCACTCAGTCCGGACACTGGAGGTCGGGTTGGTTTCAGGGGGCATCTCTAAGATGCCCTCTGAGTGCGTTTACATTAAATCCCACACTGGCATCAGTGGGGTTTAATGGGCTAAGAAGTTTGATACTAAACTTTAGTTTTCAGTGGGGCCATTATGGTGCTGTGGAGTTCAGTAATGACAGACTCCCAGCACCATATACTCTTAATGGCAGCACTGCACTATCTGAAAGAGACACGTTAGTGACAGATTCCTTACCTTAGAATATCCCCAGGCGTCAGGCTGGATCCGGAAAGTTTTGCGTAGCAGCACCCTTTGCGCGCCGGTAGGCGGCGTCGTGCGGCTCCGCGTCCGCCGCCGGGCGTCGTGATCGCCGGGATGACGTCGCGGGCAGTACTTAGGCGCCGCCCCTGCGCGCTGACGTCAGTTCTTCTTTTTCCGCGCCAGCAAGCGCAGATCCGGGAAGAGCAGTGCCCTGGTCATTTTTTGACCATACTTTTGGTGATTTTTTCACTGTTTTTCGATCTGTCAAGGTGTCGTAGGGATGCCCGGCTTCAAGCGATGCGGCGCCTGTGCGCGGATGATGTCCGTCACCGACCCGCATTGGGAGTGTCTCTTCTGCCTCGGCCGAGGCCACGACACGGAGTCTTGTACCGACTGCCAGGCCCTCCACCCGAAAGCTTTGCGAGAGCGGTCTCGAAAGCTCCTCGAGGCCCGGCATTCGGCTCCGCGGAAGCCCCGGTCGCGTGAGAGGTCCAGGGGTCGATCGCGGAGTCCACACCGGTCGCCGGGCGTCGAAGTCTTCTTCGTCCGGTAAGTCGAAGCACAAAAAGTCCAAAAGCATCATCGCTCTAGGACTTCGCCTCGCCGGTCTCGCGACTCGGCTGAGGCCCCTCCCCGGCACCGTCCCCACCCCCGCGGCCCCGGACATGCCTGTGGAGTCGCCCGCCATACCCGCCCTTCCCGGGTTCGGGGCGGATCCGGCCAAAGTACAGGAATTCCTGTCGGCCATGGCCCGCCTCTCGGGCCTTCAGGCCCCTCCGGTGCGCCTTCGGCCCCGCGGGCCCTGATGGGGTTGCTCCGGCGTCGCCGACGGCTTTGGCCCCGGCGTCGCCCGTGCCTCCAGCCTCGATCTTGGCTCCGGCCCCGGCCTCGATCCCGGCTCCACAACCCCCATCGACGCCGGTCGACCTAACGACACCTCCGCCGGCGCCGATGTCTCCGGTGCCGTTCTCGGCGCCGCCCTGGGCTCCGGGCGTCGTCGTCCCCCTGTTCCTTCCGGCTCCGGACATGGATCCGGGACCGACGCCGCCGACGCCGGCTCCGGCGCCGATGGGGACCTTGGGTCCCAACTGTCCCTCCTCCTCCTTATTTTGAACCAGAGGAGGACCAGTTGGACTGGGAGGGGTCTGATGACCCTCTGACACGACACTGTCAGTACGATCAGGACTGGACAGAGAGTCTAGGGAGGCCAGTGGTCTGGATACTTCCCTGACACTGGCATGCTGTCTCCTCCCGTGGCTACGGAGGAGGGAGCCAATTTTGGTACGGTGTTGCGTAGGGCAGCTGGGGCCTTACGTCTCCAACTTCCTACTTTGACGGTCAAGCCTAACATCTTGACAGAGGTGCTTTCAGCCGGCAGCCTCCTCTGCGGAGACTGTGCTGCCGCTTAACGACGCCCTCACTGACGTTCTTTGGGCGCCTGGTCCAAGCCCAACACAGGGGCTCCTGTGGATCGGAACGTGTCACGACGCCATCGCCCACCTCCGGGCGACCCCTGTTTCTCTCTGTCCACCCCACTCCTGAGAGCTTGGTTGTCCAAGCCTCCGCTTCCCAAACCGCCTTCCCTACCGCTCCTCCGGATAGGGAATCCAAACGCCTGGATCAGTTTGGGAAGAAGGGTTTTTCTTCCTCCAGTGCTGGCTTGCGGTCCGTTAACACCGCTTGTCTTTTGGGCCGATATACCCACTCCCTGTGGGATTCGGTGGCGGATGTTTTGCCCCAGTGTCCTGAGGAGGTCCAGACACTGCTTTCCCGCGCCATTGCGGAAGGAAGGGATGCGGCTAAATACACCATTCGTTGTGGCCTTGACACCGCCGACTCGCTGGGCAGGTCTATTGCAACGACGGTGGCGCTCAGACGCCACGCCTGGCTGAGAACCACTGGTTTTTCAGGGGATGTCCAGAATACTCTCATGGACATGCCCTTTGATGGAGTCGGTCTTTTGGGTCCAAAGCAGACCATGCGTTGGAGCGCTTTAAGGACTCACGGGCTACTGCCAAGTCCCTGGGCCTTTCTGCTACACGCCCTCCGCTGACTTCTGCTTTTCGCCCCTATCGTGGCCACGGTAGGGCGCCCCTTCACGTCAGCAGCCCAGCCACCGGCCCGCGCAGCAGGCGTCTTCGCGTGGCCGAGGACGTGGATTCCGCCGTGGCAGATCGGGCAACCAGCGTGCGGGTCAGGCCACCACCTCCAACCCGTCCGCGGCCTCCAAGCCCTCCTAGTCCCTCCTTTCAGGTGCACAGCACGCCAGTAGGGGGCAGGGTCCGCCATCACCTTCCCCACTGGCGCACCATCACCTCGGACAGGTGGGTCTTGGACATTGTCCGAAGGGGCTACTCCCTCCCCTTCGAGACCACCCCCAGCCATGCCACCTCAATTCCACCGCATGTCAGGGGATCACTTGGTGCTTCTACAGAAGGAAGTCACAGCCCTCTTGACCAAGAGGGCCATCGAGCATGTTCCGACCCCAGAAGTAGGGCGTGGTTGCTACTCCCACTACTTTCTGGTGCCCAAAAGGACAAGGAGGACATGCGTCCTATCTTGGACCTCCGGAACGTCAATCGCTTCCTCCGGAAGGAGAAGTTCAAGATGCTCACCCTAGCTCAGGTCTTGACTGCCCTCGACCCTGGAGACTGGTTGGTAGCGTGGACTTGCAGGACGCGTATTTCCACATCCCTCGTCCTGCCGGCCCACCGGCGTTACCTTCGGTTCACGGTAGGCCACGAGCATTTTCAGTTCACCGTGCTCCCTTTGGCCTTACAAGTGCCCCTCGGGTGTTCACGAAAGTGATGGCGGTGGTCGCAGCTCATCTGCGCCGGGCAGGGGTTTCAGTCTTCCCCTAGCTCGACGACTGGCTGCTGAAGGCGGGCTCGCCCCAGGCAGTCGTCTCCCACCTCCAGACTACGGCCGAACTCCTGCACTCGCTGGGGTTCTCCATCAATGTGCCGAAGTCGCATCTGATTCCTTCTCCACAGCTCCTTTCATCGGAGCAGTTCTGGACACGACGCAGTTTCGGGCCTATCCTCCCGAACGGCGAGTCCGGGATATTCAGGCTATGATTCCGATCTTTCGGCCTTTATCCTGGGTTTCGGCACGGATGACCCTGAGGCTGCTGGGCTTCATGGCCTCCTGCATCCTGCTGGTCACTCATGCCAGATGGCATATGCGGGCTCTGCAGTGGGACCTGAAGTTCCAGTGGGCGCAGCACCAGGGCAACCTGTCCGATCACGTCCAGATCTCGGAGGGGACTGCAAGACAGTTGCAGTGGTGGCTCTCGAACCGGCAATGGGTCATGGGCAGGTCCCTCTCCCTTCCCCAGCCAGAGCATACAGTTGTGACGGACGCGTCCCTTCTGGGATGGGGCGGTCACATGGGAGAGGCGGAGATCAGAGGCCTCTGGTCTCCGGCGGAGTCCCGGCTCCATATCAACCTTCTGGAGCTCCGGGCGATCCGACTTGCACTCAAGGCATTCCTTCCCTCTGTCAAAGGGCAGGTAGTGCAGGTGTTCACAGACAACACCACTGCCATGTGGTACTGCAACAAACAGGGCGGGGTGGGGTCTTGGACCCTTTGTCAGGAGGCTCTGCGCCTCTGGACATGGCTGGAACATCAGGGCATGTTCCTGATGGTTCAACACCTGGCGGGTTCCCTGAACGCCAGGGCGGACGAACTCATGCCGCAGGTGCATGATGGATCACGAATGGCGTCTTCACTCGGAAGTGGCGCAAGGACTCTTTCTACAGTGGGGAGAGCCTTGGTTAGATCTATTCGCCACCGAAGAGAACGCGCAATGTCATCAGTTCTGCGCGTTGGAATTTCCAAGGCGGCACTCGCTCGGCGACGCTTTTCGTCACGCAGTGGAGTTGCGGTCTTTGTACGCCTTTCCGCCTATACCACTTCTACCCAGAGTGTTGAAGAAGATTCGGCACGACCGGGCCCAAGTCATTCTTGTGGCTCCGGACTGGGCTCGAAGAGTTTGGTATCCCGAGCTACTCAATATGAGCATAGATCCCCGATCCGTCTGCCTCTTCGGGAGGATCTTCTGTCGCAGCAGCAGGGAACGGTCCTCCACCCGAACCTGTCCAGTCTACACCTGCTTGCGTGGAGATTGAGCGGCGGCAGTTGATTCCTTTCGACTCTGCCTCCCGAAGTTTGTGATGTGATTCTGGCAGCCAGGCGTCCCTCCACTAAGGTGGTATACGCCTGCAGGTGGAACAAATTTGTGGCATGGTGCACAGCAAAGGCTGTGAATCCCCTTTCTGCCCCTCTTTCTGAGGTCCTTCTGTTCCTTCTCTCTCTGGCCCAACAGGGTTCTGCCCTGGGTACCATCAAGGGTTATCTTTGTGCTATCTCGGCCTTCCTCAGGCTCCCTGATCAGCCCCTCCCTTTTCAAGTCCCCTGTTGTTAACAGGTTCTTAAAAGGCATTACTCACCTCTTCCCTCCTGTTCCGTTTGTGATGCCTCAGTGGGACTTGAACTTGGTTCTTACCTTTTAATGTGCGCTCCCTTTGAGCCTTCTGCATAACTGTCCTCTTCGCCTTCTGACTCTGAAGACAGCCTTTCTGGTGGCCATCACCTCCGCTCGGCGGGTGAGTGAGCTCCAGGCTCTATCTTGCAAACCTCCCTTTCTGTCTGTTCATCCAGACAAGGTTGTTCTTCGGACGCGTCCGTCCTTCTTGCCAAA